>CAKXYN010000006.1:19592500-20152500 GCA_935064755.1 Tragelaphus eurycerus | reverse complement strand
AACAGTACTGCAAAAGTGATATTTTCAACAGCTGCTGGTGCATTTGTGCTCTGACAAATTAGAGGCTAAATCAAAGCATTAAAGAACATCAAAGGCTTAATTTAATGCAGAAACAAGTACTCCAACTGGATCTATTTTACAGTGAATTAATAATGCAGATTTACACAGAATGTAAATGCTTTGGGTTTTTTAAGACTTGGAAGAGAATTTTGTGCTACAAAATATAAGATCCATAGACTGTCGTTTTTTACGAAAAAAAAATGCCAAGTGGTTTGGTATTTTGTATAAATTCTAGAAGTTTACTAAGTGATTGACTATTTAAATTGAAATATGTAGTAATGGCAAAAATGAAGGATATTTGCCATGAACATGGTGGCAAAACAGACCCACCTTTGAACCACTGGGCTCAGGTACAATCCTTATTAAGGGATACATGACAATTACTGTAGATGCCAAAAGTATTTGTCTATTCATATGACACAAGGAAAATGTACATACATTTGCATATGTATTACTTATGCTGTATCAAGGATTTACACATACTCAGTACACTTGCTTATGTATTTACCAACAGTTCTTTTCAAAGATGAAAAATAATTTGTGAAATATTTAGTAGAAATTGAAAATGCAGATTAAAATGCAACTTTACAAATGCTATTCAGTGTTGATATGAACAAAAACAAATCTAAGAGTTGAAGATGGTAATTGTTTAACTCCTAAGAAATGTTAACAAATGTTAAGTTGTCCTTCTTCCCAGGTTGGAACTTAACCTAAGCTTTAAAATTGATATTAGGATATTTGAAAAGTCATCTAGCAGCAGTGTCAACTAGATTTATTCTGTTAGTTCTCATCAAATTCTAGATATTAATCTTAGTCCAGGACCACTCTAGCTATCTCTTCAAGCATTATCCCAAAATATACAAGTCACAAAAAGAAATGAGTTAGAGTTTTCCTGAAAATATTCTCTTTTAGTTAGAAGACTGTGGCACAGAATCTTTGGGAGAAACTAAGAACAAATTTCAGATTGTTCTTATGTGAGCATATTTAGTCATGTATGCAATCAGTATTTAATGGTATAGTGTTTCACATGATTTTTTAAAATATTTAAGACTATGCTTATTTAAACTTTTTTTTAAAAATCACAATGATCACTAAATATATCATCTAAATTAATTTCTTACTTGAGCCAATAGGGGAAAGCATTGGAAGTAATTAGTGCCCATTTTTCCTTTAGAAGAGAACAGATTTTGCCAACACACTACAGTGAAAAGCACACAAAGTATCTGAGATCTGATGTTAGCAGCATGCCGAGTTTGGAAATAGTGAATTTGTATCTATTATATATTACAGTAAGTCCCCCTTCCTCATTAATTTTACTGAAGCCTCCAGATGGGAAACAAAATATTAATTTTGTTCAGCCTTAGGCATTGTTGACTGTTAAGGTACTCACTAAATCACTGATCTTATTCACATTAATATTAGATTTCTGCTATAAAAATTTAGGACCCTTGGGTATAGGGTTCATTTTGTCATAAGTATAATTAATTGTTTTTAAAAATGATTAATTTGTCAAAATAGCAAAAAAAGAAATTGGGCAGACAAGGCTACTGAGCAAGCTAGCCTACCTTAAAGTCATGGTAATACTCATGAAATTATGCAAATTAATTGACTCTTTCAATGTTGCATAAAATGCTACTTCTAGTACAGTGCATGGAACATTAGGCTGTTCATCCAGCAAAAAAAGATGAAAAAAGTTGCATTTCAGAGGCTGGAATCTACAAGCGAGGCCAAATGGTTGAGGATGTTCACAACTAGAATCTAGTTTTCTACAAAGGAATTGGCTTTCAACCATTGCACACAGAACTTGTGCTGTTTATTACAAATTTTTCCCTAAACAACTGTCAAGAAAAAGTCAGCTTTGTCTTGTGGGTTTTCCCTCCTTTTAATACAAAGAAAGGGAAAATATTTCCACTGTTTAATCACACTAAAATGAAATTTATTCTAAAATTATTAGCAAAACAGGTTTTTACTGAGAAAGGTTCATTGACAAGTTCCCCCAAAACATTGTATGAGTATGTTAAAAATCTCAGAGGTTAACTAAATTATGTAAAGTTATATACTAAATAGCAAAACTCAGTGACAACAGTAAAAAAAAAAAAAAAAGTACCTTCAGATACCATCCAAAAGAAAACCCAAAAGTCAATTTCAAAGACTAGTGTGAGAATAGCAATTTCTTTTAGTTTTTTAAATTAACTTACTTGTAATTGGGGGATAATTGCTTTACAATATTGTGTCGGTTTCTGCCATATATCAGCATGCATCAGCCATAGATATACATATGTCCCCTCCCTCTTGAAGAAAACAACAATTTTAGAATGTCATATATTACTGAAATTTGTAATATAAATCCATTCTTACTTTAAACCATCTCTAGAAAATGAGCAATATAATTCAAAAATATTCAACAATTGGCTTGTTTAAATTAACAAAACTGCACTATGAGTTTCGGACCTACTGTAAGTAAAACAGAATCTCCTACATAAGATTTAGGGTTGCATTACAGAGTTTCCACCAAAGAAAGACTATATCCCCTGGTTTGTAAATGTGCTCTGCTATTAAACAAGCAAACTCATGTAATCAATTATTATGGTTTGAGGCAACAACTCCAGCCTTAGTCTAACAGACATATATTAATTTTCAACTCTCCATCAATAATATTGCATTAATAAGCATATCAAAGCACTTCCGTTACAGTGAAATCTATTCTTCAGAGTTCTATTACATTAGTTTTACTCATTCTTTTACACTAGTTTAAAACTGACCAGTTAATTATAAAATTGGAATAACTGAGTTTTATATTATGACCATTCTATCTTCACATAGAATTAAATTCTGTAGGTGAGATTTCGTGCTTTGTCGTGGTTCAAAAAAACCCCTTCTTTGACTTATATTTCATAAGAAAATCAAAACAGAAGAGATAGTTTCAATAGCACCTAATGTACATTCTAAAATAAAGTGTTAACCTATTTTAAAGAATTTTTGACAGTATAGACCAGACACTTCACAAAATATTATTAAATCACAAATTTTTTAATTTGTTAACTAACATAGCTAAACTAAATAACATTTTTAAGGGAATTGGTATTCTGTGATGTTGTGGTAGTTAACAATACTTAAAATCCATTTACTCATTTTAAATATATATTATTCAGAGTTTCTCACTGTACACTGTTCATGGTAAGGCTATTTTGCATGGTTGTCTAAACAACTCTAACCAGTAAGTGTTTACATATTTAAAAAAAAAAGTCAGATTCCCTACTTTCCTACTCAAATAAAAATCAATATATTGAAAATACAGCATGTGCTATAACTTTACCCTTTCCTATATTTCTAACAACTAATTTCTAACAACTAATAGAAAAACATCTATTTCTGCTTTATTGACTATGCCAAAGCCTTTGACTGTGTGGATCACAATAAACTATGGAAAATTCTGAAAGAGATGGGAATACCAGACCACCTGATCTGCCTCTTCAGAAATCTGTATGCAGGTCAGGAAGCAACAGTTAGAACTGGTCATGGAACAACAGACTGGTTCCAAATAGGAAAAGGAGTACGTCAAGGCTGCATATTGTCACCATGTTTATTTAACTTATATGCAGAGTACATCATGAGAAATGCTGGACTGGAAGAAACACAATTTGGAATCAAGATTGCCGGGAGAAATATCAGTAACCTCAGATATGCAGATGACACCACCCTTATGGCAGAAAGTGAAGAGGGGCTAAAAAGCCTCTTGATGAAAGTGAAAGTGGAGAGTGAAAAGGTTGGCTTAAAGCTCAACATTCAGAAAACGAAGATCATGGCATCTGGTCCCATCACTGCATGGGAAATAGATGGGGAAACAGTGGAAACAGTGTCAGACTTTGTTTTTCTGGGCTCCAAAATCACTGCAGATGGTGACTGCAGCCATGAAATTAAAAGACGCTTGCTCCTTGGAAGGAAAGTTATGTCCAACCTAGATAGCATATTCAAAAGCAGAGACATTACTTTACCAACAAAGGTTCGCCTAGTCAAGGCTATGGTCTTTCCTGTGGTCATGTATGGATGTGAGAGCTGGACTGTGAAGAAGGCTGAGCGCCAAAGAATTGATGCTTTTGAAGTGTGGTGTTGGAGAAGACTCTTGAGAGTCCCTTGGACTGCAAGAAGATCCAACCAGTCCATTCTGAAGGAGATCAATCCTGGAATTTCTTTGGAAGGAATGATGCTAAAGCTGAAGCTCCAGTATTTTGGCCACCTCATGCGAAGAGTTGACTCATTGGAGAAGACTCTGATGCTGGGAGGGATTGAGGGCAGGAGGAGAAGGGGACGACAGAGGATGAGATGGCTGGATGGCATCACTGACTCGATGGATGCGAGTCTGAGTGACCTCCGGGAGCTGGTGACGGACAGGGAGGCCTGGCGTGCTGCGGTTCATGGGGTCCCAAAGAGTCGGACACGACTGAGCGACTGATCTGATCTGATCTGATATTTCTAACACATGACTTTTAAAATTTTCTTTGAAAACTAGAAAATTGGGACAACATAAACAAGCAAACACATTCATCTCCGAAAAAGACTATGACAGAAAGCAACTACCTAATAATCCAACATTCTTCTCAATAAGTACACCAGTTAGTGGAAAAAAAAAAATCAGAAAAAAGAGATATGTTTATTTAAACTAATTATGGCCCATTGATATAATTACCCATTTCTGTTACTCAAAGTATGTTTTAATCATGCGTATTTATAATTCTACAGCTTGTGCATCTTTCTACACAGTCAAATGATCTGAGTAAACTAAGGCACTGTGTAGACTCTTAGATCTACAAAACCACTTGTGTGTTATTATTTCCTGATACACTTGCTGAAACCAATATGAACTGGGTTACCATATTTTGTTTTAAAATATGAGTTCCATGTCTCCATATCACCAGAGGTAGTTTCAGCCTCAACTGGGAGCCTCCAACTTTTTGGCCCAACTTGAGACAGACACTGGGCCAACGCTGCCCAGTCATGTTCACTGCTGTGTGAAGTCCCCTGTGTGGCCTCCAGTTTTAATGTGTAGTGGAAAGGTGGCATAAGATAAAATATACCAACAGGTGGCATCCTTAGCAATGTCCAAGTATTACCCTTATCATCCCTTAGATGAATTTTGAGTCTTTCTGCTTGTAAAGAATCCCCAGTTCAGATTATTCCAAATCTAAGAACCTATCTTTCAAATGTATACAAAGGACTGCTAACATTGTATACTAAAGTTGGCACACAAAAGATGTCATGATTTCCCAAATATACCATCTTGTTGGTTGTTATTCCCTACTGCTGCTGCTGCTGCTAAGTCACTTCAGTTGTGTCCAACTCTGTGCGACCCCATAGATGGAAGCCATCCAGGCTCCCCTGTCCCTGGGATTCTCCAAGCAAGAACACTGGAGTGGGTTGCCATTTCCTTCTCCAATGCATGAAAGTGAAAGGTGAAAGTGAAGCCGCTCAATTGTGTCCGACTCTTCACGACCCCATGGACTGCAGCCTACCAGGCTCCTCCATCCATGGGATTGTCCAGACAAGAGTACTGGAGTGGGGTGCCATTGCCTTCTCCATTTTCCCAACAGTTGTCTCTAAATTGTGAGCAGCAAATTTGTAAATAAAGCAGGTTTGAAGCCAATGTCTATATACTGGGAGGATTCTTAGGAAACTGACCATTGAAAGGAATGATTAAAATTATGAGAGATTAAGCAGCTACCAAGAAATGTCCATGAAACTTCAGGAACTTGAGGAAAACAACTTTAAAACTTGTCTTAAAACATCTTCACATTTGCTCATTCAAACAATGCATAAATGTCAACACACATTAAGTTTTCAGGGTCACATCTTATTAAGTGCTTACCATGTATAGAGACCAGTTCTGTGTTCTGGTCTATACTTGACATTGCATTTAAACTTCATAACCATCGTAGGAAAAAGATATTTTACCCACATCTTAAATGTGAGGAAACAAATGCATAGAGAGATTAAATATCTTGCTCTAGGGTCTCAGACACACAACTTGCAAGTCACACAGCCAGAATTCAATAACTCAAAACTGTCTGCCGGCGAAGCTTGTATTTTCAGCTACTGACCTTTACTACCTATTTTGTCATTTACACCAAGGAACCTTCCTAGCTACTGTCTCCCAAATCAGCAGTGGGCCCTGGCTCTAGTGTGACAGTAACATTTTTTTCAGTGACTTCATTCTCCCTGAAAGCAGGAACTGATTTTTCTTGGTCACACTGACAACTACCACAGCATCAGGCATAAAGTAAGTTCTCACGAAATGTTAAAAGGAAGGGAATCTAGAAGAGAGACCAGAACCAATAATTTATGTGAAAACAGGTGGCCCATATAGCAATGTAATAGACATCACCAGTATTACCACTGAGTATTCATGAGTCACCAGAAATGAAGTCGTCCTGCTTTTGAAGAATCCCAGAGATTGAGAATATAGGTTTACCCAAACCAAAATGGTTTACAGACTCCACTTCCATAAGAGTCTTCGAGAAAGAACAGCAGGAATCAGTCAATTTATGCCTCTGCCCTGAAAGCTCTCACACCAGAAGGCCCAGATTTGTTTCAGAAGCAGCAGTGTGTTATGGATTAGCAATCCACATAGAAAAAGGACCGAGGCAACACACACTCAAAAACCTCATTTGCATTACAAATAGGTAACCTGCCATGGCATCTTGCTACCCCACTGACATGTTGCCAGGGAACAACAGAAAAATACAGACCAGTGTGTCTCCTCACAGGTGAGGAGCAGGGCTTGAATAAAGTGAAACTGCTCTTCAATCTGTTATTTGGCTTCCTACATAAACACATACCCACTCTCCTTCTCAGCCAAGAGGAAAAAGATGGCAGGGACAGATACCCCTGCCTACTGGAGGTCCCCAGCACGGAGAGACCCTAAGGTTCTGCACACCCTGAAATGTTGAGAAAACAAAGAAAAAGAGGTCATGGAATGGAGAAAGGGACTGTGAATCTCATCCAGAGAAAAGCCATTTTCAATCTAAACAATAGCTGCATTCCAAAATAAAAGCATGATGGTTGTAGCAACTGCCAGCTGTAAACTTAGCTAAGACTGAAAAGCAAACAGTTAAAGCAAACTCATTAAGAAAACTCATCCAAAACAAATCTTTCTTAAATGCACCATAATATGGCTGGTTGTCATAAAGTTCATTGCCATGGCTCTTGACAGTTTGTATTTGTTGTTTTTGATTCCTGCCTGTTTGTCCTGTAAGGCAGTTTCAGGCTTTGGGTAACCAATAATATATAAGTTGTGTCTGAGATGGCAGTCATTCATCTGGTAAGTAAGATGATTGAGAAATCCAAAACTCGAATCCAAATACAGTATATCAGACTTGAAAACCCTCCTGTGGTTCTGTACTGTGCCAAGGCACTGTTCGTGGCACCAGCATTTTGAGCAATCCCAGGCTTCTAAGAGTTGGCAGAGGTGGGGAATCAAGCAAGGTAGCAGGAACCATTCTCTTGCTAAGTCAGATATACTACATAATCTTGTGTTTCTGCCATCTTTACTTATATAACCTTTCTTTGATCCCTCTGGTCAGCGTCTGAATTCTATGAGTCCACTGATTACCCCATCTCACACGCTAGTCAAGTAATGCTCAAAATTCTCCAAGCCAGGCTTCAGCAATACGTGAAAAGTGAACTTCCTGATGTCCAAGCTGGTTTTAGAAAAGGCAGAGGAACCAGAGATCAAATTGCCAACATCCGCTGGATCATCAAAAAAGCAAGAGAGTTCCAGAAAAACATCTATTTCTGCTTTATTGACTATGCCAAAGCCTTTGACTGTATGGACCACAATAAATTGTGGAAAATTCTGAAAGAGATGGGAATACCAGACCACCTGATCTGCCTCTTCATATAGAGAAAGCTATATGCAGGTCAGGAAGCAACAGTCAGAACTGGACATGGAACAGACTGGTTGCACATAGGAAAAGGAGTACATCAAGGCTGTATATTGTCACCCTGCTTATTTAACTTCCATGCAGAGTACATCATGAGAAACGTTGGGCTGGAAGAAGCACAAGCTGGAATCAAGATTGCGGGCAGAAATATCAGTAACCTCATATATGCAGATGACACCATCCTTATGACAGAAAGTAAAGAGGAACTAAAAAGCCTCTTGATGAAAGTGAAAGTGGAGAGTGAAAATGTTGGCTTAAAGCTCAACATTCAGAAAACGAGGATCATAGCATCTGGTCCCATCACTTCATGGGAAATAGATGGGGAAACAGTGGAAACAGTGTCAGACTCAATTTCGAGGGGCTCCAAAATCACTGAAGATGGTGATTGCAGCCATGAAATTAAAAGACACTTACTCCTTGGAAGGAAAGTTTTGACCAACCTAGATAGCATATTCAAAAGCAGAGACATTACTTTGCCAACAAAGGTCCATCTAGTCAAGGCTATGGTTTTTCCAGTGGTCATGTATGGACATGAGAGTTGGACTGTGAAGAACGTTGAGCACTGAAGAATTGATGCTTTTGAACTGTGGTGTTGGAGAGGACTCTTGAGAGTCCCTTGGACTGCAAGGAGATCCAACCAGTCCATTCTGAAGGAGATCAGCCCTGGGATTTCTTTGGAAGGAATGATGCTAAAGCTGAAACTCCAGTACTTTGGCCACCTCATGCAAAGAGTTGACTCATTGGAGAAGACTCTGATGCTGGGAGGGATTGGGGGCAGGAGGAGAAGGGGACGACAGAGGATGAGATGGCTGGATGGCATCACTGACTCGATGGATGTGAGTCTGAGTGAACTCCAAGAGTTGATGGACAGGGAGGCCTGGCATGCTGCGATTCATGGGGCCGCAAAGAGTCGGACATGACTGAGTGACTGAACTGAACTGATTACCCACACTATCTCCTATGCTCCTGTTAATCTTGAGAAGATTATTGTTGAAGGAAGAGGAAATTGTTGTGTTGGGAAAAGTCTACAGGAGATACTCTACACAAGCATATGATGATCATTGCTTCACAGTACCCACCAATTCCTCTCCAGCCAGCCAGACAACGAATCAAAAGTCAGAGGAGACCAAGGAGTCACTGAGAACCCAAGTCTCTCCCTATTTCTTCCTAAACCAAGATGTCCTACCCTGGCTACCTAGGCCATTAACATTGGCATCACCTGGGAGCTTGTTAGAACAGCAGTATCTCAGCCTTCCAGATTTACCAAATCAGAATCAGAACCTTCCAGATTGTGTAGGTGATGTGTATGCCCATTAAAGTTTGAAAAGCAGTGGTTCCTCAGTCAGGACCATTAAAAAGAAAGGTTCTTTTACTGTGGAAGAAACTTGTGCAGGTGATAGTTGTCAGAGGGATAAGTTTAGATAGGACAAAGGCCCAAAGTGGAGGAAGTGTAAGGAATAATACTTGCCCTTGGTTGTTCTAATTGAATCACTGTGATATTGTGCTCTGGCTTATAACTCAGAAAAATGAGCATGCTAGATCTGAAATTTCATCCTATGCAATGGCTACTTCCTGGGTTGATAGGCTGGAAAGGATTTCTAAGATGTTTGCAAAATTCTAGATAACACTTCATTGTAGCTGATGTTGCAGAGACACCAAGTCTCCCATAGGTTCTAGAATCAGATGGGACTCTAGGAGAGTATAATACCTCATGATTCTTAACAACCAAATGGACAATGGCACTTTTCTTGAACAAAGAACATCTGCAGATGAAAGAAATACTTTCATCTTTAATGCAATACAAAATCTTCATTACAATAAGAAAAATATCATTAATTTGGTGGATCTGAGTGAAGACTAGAAATTCAGAAATGAATTGATTCTAACTTTCTTAAACTGAATGAAACTCACTAGGCCAGAGATTACACTAACGTGGGATAAAACAATGTCTCTAATCATACTAAGCACTGCTGCTGCTAAGCTGAAGGATTGCTGCTTTTGTACTGTGGTGTTGGAGAAGACTCTTGAAAGTCCCTTGGACTACCAGGAGATCCAACCAGGCCATCCTAAAGGAGATCAGTCCTCGGTGTTCTTTGGAAGGACTGATGCTAAAGCTGAAACTCCAGTACTTTGGCCACCTCATGAGAAGAGTTGACTCATTGGAAAAGACCCTGATCCTGGGAAGGATTCAGGGCAGGAGGAGAAGGGGATGACAGAGGATTAGATGGCTGGATGGCATCACTGACTCGATACACATGAGTTTGAGTGAACTCCGGGAGTTGTTGATGGACAGGGAGGCCTGGCGTGCTGCAATTTATGGCATCACAAAGAGTTGGACACAACTGAACAATTCAACTGAACTGAAGGTTAAGGCAAATTATACCCAATGTAAGTTTTCTTGGATCTGTGTACATTTTCTATTGTTGAATTTTTTTGGTTAGATAGAGAAATAGCAAGAATGTATTTCAGTGGTAAACAGTGACTTTTTAATCAGCAATTTCTAAACTTTAGATTGTCAACAGATGGAGTAAGAGGAATAACCTATTTTGATAAAACTAATTGCCATGTAAGTTTGGATAACATTGATACCAAGGACAGAATTGTATTTTATGAATCATAATAACTAAAATCTATGTAGTGGAGCCTATAACAGCAGTATTCACCCATAACCAAAGGTGTGATGCTTATGCTGCCATGTCTTCAGAATTTATAAACATTTTCTTCCTATAATAAAATACACAAAAAGGAATTGTGATAGAAAAGGAATAAGGGGACTAAAGCAGGTATTTTTTTCAATACTTGAACTTTTAAAAGGCTACTATTCATGCCAAGTCTACCTTATTTAGGTGATAACTCCATGGCATTCTTTGAAAAGTGTCAATTTCTTGCACCAAAAAAAAAGAGAAATTAATACCCTGAATATCTGTGTACATAAACATAAATATATTAACTAATATTTACTTGATGCTTAAAAATGCCAGATACTGCCCTAAGAACTTTATATATCTTAACTCATTTAACACTCACAACGATTCTCTGAAATGAATACTATTACCATTAAGTTCAGTTCAGTCAGTCAGTCGTGTCCAACTCTTTGCACCCCCATGAACTGCAACACACCAGGCCTCCCTGTGCATTACAAACTCCCAGAGTTTACCCAAACTCATGTCCATTGAGTCGGCGATGCCATCCAACCATCTCATCCTCTGTTGTCCCCTTCTCTTCCTGCCCTCAAACTTTCCCAGCATCGGGGTCTTTTCCAATGAATCAGCTCTTTGCATCAGGTGGCCAAAGTATTGGAGTTTTAGCTTCAACATCAGTCTTTCCAATGAACACCCACGACTGATCTCCAAGATGGACTGGTTGGATCTCCTTGCAATTCAAGGGACTCTCAAGAGTCTTCTCCAACACCACACTTCAAAAGCATCAGTTCTTGGGCGCTCAGCCTTCTTCACAGTCCAGCTCTCACATCCATACATGACTACAGGAAAGACCATAGCCTTGACTAGGCGAAACTTTGTTGGCAAAGTGATGTCTCTGCTTTTGAATACGCTATCTAGGTTGGTCATAACTTTCCTTCCAAGGAGTAAGCATCTTTTAATTTCATGGCTGCAGTCACCATCTACAGTGATTTTGGAGCCCCCAAAAATAAAGTCTGACACTGTTTCCACTATTTCCCCATCTATTTGCCATGAAGTGACAGGACCGGATGCCATGATCTTAGTTTTCTGAATGTTGAGCTTTAAGCCAACTTTTTTACTCTCCTCTTTCACCTTCATCAAGAGGCTTTTTAGTTCCTCTTCACTTTCTGCCATAAGGGTGGTGTCATGTGCATATATGAGGTTATTGATATTTCTCCCAGAAATCTTGATTCCAGCTTGTGCTTCTTCCATCCCAATGTTTCTCATGATGTACTCTGCATTGAAGTTAAATAAGCAGAGTGACAATATGCATCCTTGACATACTTCTTTTCCTATTTGGAACCAGTCTGTTGTTCCACGTCCAGTTCTCACTGTTGCTTCCTGACCTGCATATAGGTTTCTCAAGAGGCAGTTCAGGTGGTCTGGTATTCTCATATCTTTCAGAGTTTTCCAGAGTTTACTATTATCATTACTAATTCCTTTTATTAGATGAAAAAACAGGGGCACTGTTACTGACCATGGTTTTTGGCCTCCCTTAATCACTAGAGATGGTGATTGCAGCCATGAAATTAAAAGACACTTACTCCTTGGATGGAAAGTTATGACCGACTTAGACAGCATATTAAAAAGCAGAGACATTACCTTGTCAACAAAGGTCCATCTGGTCAAGGCTATGGTTTTACAGCGGTCATGTATGGATGTGAGAGTTGGACTGTGAAGAAAGCTGAGCACTGAAGAATTGATGCTTTTGAACTGTGCTGTTGGAGAAGATTCTTGAGAGTCCCTTGGACTGCAAGGAGATCCAGCCAGTCCATCCTAAAGGAGACCAGTCCTGGTTGTTCACTGGAAGGACTGATGTTGAAGCTGAAACTCCAGTATTTTGGCCACCTGATGCGAAGAGCTGACTCATTGGAAAAGATCCTGATGCTGGGAAAGATTGAGGGCAGGAGGAGGAGATGACAGAGGATGAGATGGTTGGATGGCATCACCGGCTTTCTGGACTTGGGTTTGGGTGGACTCCGGGAGTCGGTGATGGACAGGGAGCCCTGGTGTGCTGCGGTTCATGAGGTCGCAAAAAGTCAGACACAACAGAGCTGAACTGAATCAGTAGAAATTTATAACAGGCAAGATATCAGGGAAAGTCTTTACTGGAGCTCCTGCTGTCGCCGGAGGGAGCAAGAACAAGTAACAGGTTATTTGGCTCATTCCCAGAGAGGGAGGAGAGCTGGTTCCTTATCTGAAGGGAGGGTGGTTCCAAGGGTCAGGCCCAAGGGGTGGCTGAGGTTGTTTGCCCACTCCTTTGGTGTGCTGTGTGCAGGGTGCGTGCATAGTACCCTGCTTTTTCTCCTGGCCCTTCAAAAGTGGAAGCTGGGTTTTTAATCTTTTTGTATCTTGTCCATAAATTGCCCCAACTGTGCATGTGTACATGCACATAGCTATATTTAGTCCCCTACATTTTCTTTGTATGTTATTGCTGGAGGAAATGTTTGTTCAGGTGCAAGTCTGCAGCAAAGGGTCCCAGGTGCAAGGTCCCAGCCTGACTAAGCAGGACTGTCAGATCAGATCAGTCGCTCAGTCGTGTCCGACTCTTTGCGACCCCATGAACCGCAGCACGCCAGGCCTCCCTGTCCATCACCAGCTCTCGGAGGTCACCCAGACTCACATTCATCGAGTCAGTGATGCCATCCAGCCATCTCATCCTCTGTCGTCCCCTTCTCCTCCTGCCCTCAATCCCTCCCAGCATCAGAGTCCTCTCCAATGAGTCAACTCTTCGCATGAGGTGGCCAAAATACTGGAGTTTCAGCTTGAGCATCATTCCCTCCAAAGAAATCCCAGGTCTGATCTCCTTCAGAATGGACCGGTTGGATCTCCTTGCAGTCCAAGGGACTCTCAAGAGTCTTCTCCAACACCACACTTCAAAAGCATCAATTCTTCGGCGCTCAGCCTTCTTCACAGTCCAGCTCTCACATCCATACATGACCACAGGAAAGACCATAGCCTTGACTAGGCGAACCTTTGTTGGCAAAGTAATGTCTCTGCTTTTGAATATGCTGTCTAGGTTGGTCATAACCTTCCTTCCAAGGAGCAAGCGTCTTTTAATTTCATGGCTGCAGTCACCATCTGCAGTGATTTTGGAGCCCAGAAAAATAAAGTCTGACACTGTTTCCACTGTTTCTCCATCTATTTCCCATGTAGTGATGGGACCAGATGCCATGATCTTCATTTTCTGAATGTTGAGCTTTAAGCCAACCTTTTCACTCTCCACTTTCACTTTCATCAAGAGGCTTTTGAGTTCCTCTTCACTTTCTGCCATAAGGGTGGTATCATCTGCATATCTGAGGTTATTGATATTTCTCCCAGAAATCTTGATTCCAGCTTGTGTTTCCTCCAGTCCAGCATTTCTCATGATGTACTCTGCATATAAGTTAAATAAACATGGTGACAATATACAGCCTTGCCGTACTCCTTTTCCTATTTGGAACCAGTCTGTTGTGCCATGACCAGTTCTAACTGTTGCTTCCTGACCTGCATACAGATTTCTCAAGAGGCAGATCAGGTGGTCTGGTATTCCCATCTCTTTCAGAATTTTCCACAGTTTATTGTGATCTACACAGTCAAAGGCTTTGGCATAGTCAATAAAGCAGAAATAGATGTTTTTCTGGAACTCTCCTGCTTTTTCCATGATCCAGCGGATGTTGGCAATTTGATCTCTGGTTCCTCTGCCTTTTCTAAAACCAGCTTGAACACCAGGAAGTTCACGGTTCACATATTGCTGAAGCCTGGCTTGGAGAATTTTGAGCATTACTTTACTAGCGTGTGAGATGAGTGCAATTGTGCGGTAGTTTGAGCACTCTTTGGCATTGCCTTTCTTTGGGATTGGGATGAAAACTGACCTGTTCCAATCTTGTGGCCACTGCTGAGTTTTCCAAATTTGCTGGCATATTGAGTGCAGCACTTTCACAGCATCATCTGTCAGGATTTGGAATAGCTCCACTGGAATTCCATCACCTCCACTAGCTTTGTTCGTAGTGATGCTTTCTACGGCCCACTTGACTTCACATTCCAGGATGTCTGGCTCTAGGTCAGTGATCACACCATCATGATTATCTGGGTCGTGAAGCTCTTTTTTGTACAGTTCTTCTGTGTATTCTTGCCACCTCTTCTTAATATCTTCTGCTTCTGTTAGGTCCACACCATTTCTGTCCTTTATCAAGCCCATCTTTGCATGAAATGTTCCTTTGGTATCTCTGATTTTCTTGAATAGATCCTTAGTCTTTCCCATTCTGTTGTTTTCCTCTATTTCTTTGCATTGATCGCTGAAGAAGGCTTTCTTATCTCTTCTTGCTATTCTTTGGAACTCTGCATTCAGATGTTTATAGGTAATTAATCCAAGGTCACTAAGTAACAAATACTGGAACCAGGATTTGAGCCAAGAAAGTAGGGCTACAGAGCCCGTATGCTTAAGCGCAACACTTAACTGTCTCTCACTTTAATGTGCAAAATATTTAAATAGTGTTTTCTCTTTCTAATAATTTATAGTATTCCTAAGTATTTTATTTTTAATCTATGTCAATATAGATCACTTATTTATAATTACATTTTCTAATAGGAATGTGTCCCCATTCCAAGTTCACAGCACTTTTACTTTCTTTAAACTCTGGAATCTGTGTGCACATTCACTTGCCTTGATGTGAAGATATATACATCCCACATATATAAATATTTAAGACTAACTCAGAAAGAGAGGGGGTACTTCCCAGGTGATGCTAGTGGTAAAGAGCCTACCTGCCAATTCAGGAGATATAAGAGACACGGGTTTGATCCCTGGGTCAGGAAGATGCCCTGGAGGAGGCCATGGCAACCTGCTCCAGTATTCTTGCCTGGAGAATCCCATGGACAGAGGAGCCTGGCAGGCTACAGTCCATAGGATCACAAAAAGTCAGACACGACTAAAACGACTTAGCACACACACATGAAGAAAGAGGAAGAGAGAGCAAGCACATTTTATGAAGTTCTTTAGGGCTATTGTTTTATTCAAGAGGGGAAATTAAATTCTCTATTACTTTCAAGTCTATTTACATCATTTAATAGAAAATGAAATAATTAGTTTTGTTTCCAGACAGTTGGCAAGAAGATGGAAGCCAAGAAAATGAACATTCAGTTTTACTTCTGCATAAAAGTATACACAACAAAGTATATACAACAGAAACCAGGTGTTAGATGGAAAAAGTGAGTTTAATAGTGTTTATATCTTTAGTATAAAATTCAGCCTTATATATTTGACTCTGGGTTTATGGCTGCTCATGATTAGCTCAGGATGCTTGATAAATGATTATTTTGTCAAAAAAAAAGATTATTTTTTTCTTCTTTTTTTTTAATTGGAGGCTAATTACTTTACAATATTGTGGGTTTTGCCAAAGAAAACGATTATTGCAATATGACAAAGAAAGGTATTTTTACCACATGGTAAAAGGTTATCATGAGGGCAAGGAAACACAACTGCTGAGACACACTGAATTTCTGAAGCTATGACTCTGGTTGTTCTTAAAGTCAGGAGCAACAACTTAAAACAGCTAAATAGTTCATTTAGTTCATGGTGTTAAAAAGCAACTATCAAATAAGATTTTGATTTTATATTAAACATTAATATTTGGTTAATTCTCACATTACTTATAAATTATTTAATAAATCTGTATTAACTTTACTATTCTCAGCAATTATTCAACCTCTGAGTAAGCAGAGAAGATTTTAAAGATTTTTAAAGATGCCTAAGTAAATCACATTGCACTAAATGGTATTCCCCAAACTTGCCTCATCATTAAAATCACCTGGATTGCTTTTTTCTATACAGGCTTTGAGTCCCATCCCAAACCTGCTAAGTTCTAAAAAGGTCCATATATGCTTTAAGCAGTGGCTCCAAGTGATTTTTTATGATTGAAGAAGTCTGGGAAACACTAGTAAAAATAATCAATTTCAACTTGAAATCCTTCTTACATGATCAGCTCTTGAGTTTGAGTGTCTACACCATCTTTGGTGGGCGCAGTTTCTAGGACTATGGTGGCTTATGTGGAAAGTGAGGCTGCTAAATATTTTGACTTATGTTTTGATTGAAATAGCCAAATCAACTGAATCTCTGGAGTTCTGTACTAGCACAAATACTAGAAGCTAATCATTTTATCCAACATGAAAGCAATGATTGCAAGAAAATCATTTTTGTCATTTGTTTCTGTTACTAAACTACTAAAATTCAAACATATTAAATAATTTTACTAATATTTCATGATGATATTGATTTTTTAAAATAAGTAACAAAATTAAAAGGCACCGAGTACTTTTAAATTCTATCCAAAATAACAGTTTAAGATTTTCTTTATTAAACATTTTCACCTTGTATCAATTTTTTTTTAATCCTGTAAAATTCTGGCTATTATATCCCCCAGAGTCCCAAATACCATATTCTTTCACTTTTAAGTTAAATTAATTTTTCCATGGGAAAATATTTTTAACAAATTTTTATTGATCAAAAATTAGTACTACAACCAAAGCTTTTCAAAACCATGTTTACTTTATACATATAAATTGCTGGTATAGTGTCATAGCTATAAACACTGTTGTTGAGCTCAAAATATATGAAAAATCCTACAAATATCTGTAATTTGAGGGAGGGGAATAATTACAAATTGAATTTAATTATACCATTTTCCATATCAAGTTTTTCATGTATTTGAAATTTATAGGAAAATGATACTGCAAACTTACTCAATGATTATAAAAGTTATGTGAACATAGATGCCTCATCTGAGGTGTAAATGTATTTTTTATAAAGAAATACTTGGAAATAAAAGATATTATAAATCAAAGCCCTCTCATACGCATAAACAAAAAGTACTGTCCATTATCGTTCTGCCTAATTTAATAACTGCAAAACAGAGAGCTTTGGGCATCTTGAAAAGAAAACAGACAAGTGATTTTTTGCCTGCATGGAAGCAGCAGAACCTTGAGTTTGAGATGTGACACCCAGATAAGACATTAGTATTTCACTTAAAACAGAAAGCCATCTTGTTCCACTGTTTTATAAAATTTAAATGCACTGGATTGTAGAACTATATATATTGCATCTCCCTTCTGTGACAACCACCAGGGCACCCATGAAAAGAAGACGTATCTCAGTAGGGATTTCCTTGTAAAATATTTAAATGAAAAATTGAGCATTTTAAGGCTTTCACAATCATTCTTTTTCATCATACAATAAAATATTCATACAATGCAAAAGCACTGCAGTTGTTACAGCATTTTAATTTAAAAAATAAACAATACAATGGTGATTTCTAAGAATGACATGCAATAGGATAAAGGAAATACCAAGAGAAAGAAAGGAAATTGTATTTTTAATCTCCTAGAATTTAATATTTAACAAAGCAACCCTTCACTTTTATTCCAAACAAAAGCCTTTTTTATTAGAGAAATCAAGACAAATGTAGTAGACACAGCACAGACTATTTACTTGTTTTATGGGTTCTCAGTTTGTAAAGTGGAATTATCACTTTTATTGCTTTAGCTCATCACATGACTATTTGCAAATCCAAAAGACACCCCCATTAACTTCTTAGGAAGTAATTTGGATTGCTTATAGAGTTGGCTGCTGGAACATTTGACTATAAGAATAGTTGTTGAAGATAACTCTACTAAAAGCTGAAAATATTATACCACAAAAATATTTTACAAGTTTTTCAAAGGAAGGTTTTCTATAGATATATTTTCTACCTTCTATTTGGGTCCATGATATAGTGAAAGGCAACTGACTGAGCTCAAATATAAAGGGTATATAAATTAAATTTATGCATCTATATAGGGCAAATATAACAAATATAATGAAATAATGGAGAAGGCAATGGTACCCCACTCCAGTACTCTTGCCTGGAAAATCCCATGGATGGAGGAGCCTGGTAGACTCCAGTCCATGGGGTCGCTAAGAGTCAGACATGACTGAGCGACTTTACTTTCACTTTCACTTTCATGCATTGGGGAAGGAAATGGCAACCCACTCCAGTGTTCTTGCCTGGAGAATCCCAGGGACAGGGGAGCCTGGTGGGCTGCTGTCTATGGGGTCGCACAGAGTCGGACACGACTGAAGCGACTTAGCAATGAAATAATATATCGTGAATATTTAAAGAGGCATAGGAACAAATCAATGCATATTTCAATCTCCATAGGACAAAGGCAAGTAACTCTTGGTCAAAGAAATTGGGTTATGGGTATATTAAGTTCATAGGTCACAATATAAATCAGAAAAAACTTGGTCTTCATTTCCTTTTTAAAACTCATTGGCACCACCTCTGGAGCATACCTCAAGTAAAGGCATTATTTGTTTTGACTAGAATTAGCAATTATCATAATATAATAATATATTATTAGCATTTATTTCTAATGTCCTTTCAAAGGCATTAGCATTCTTCCATTTAACTATGAATGGATATATTTATTTCTCACACACTAGGCATTTTAAGAGAACTGTCAGTTATTTAGATGTTTACATTTTGTTTCTAGAAATAATTTTCCCAGAACACACTATAGATGGGGATGATCCTTAATGCCTCATCAGTAAAACATACAAACAAGAGGCTACTGAAACACAGGGTTTGAGGTTGCCTTTGATGTCACTCAACTTTGTATTAAAATTAAATGTTAGAACTCTGCAGGAAATAAGCACACTGGGGGTACGGGGGTCAACCTATGAGCCAGGGTCAAGAGGAATGGGAGTCAGCAGGAATAACCAGATGTTAGAGCACCCCAGGCATCACCTCTCAGTTGGTGATCCACCTCTCTGGCCCCACCTTGTCCCGGTCCGTGTGCTTGAATCATGGTGCTTCCCATTGCCTTCCTGACTGACCTCCAGGGTTCCTGACCTTAAGTTTGCCAACCTGGCTTTGCTCTGTGGTAAGCCTGACTTTGACCTGGCAATCTGATCCTAATGTTCTGCTCTGTTTCTGATCTGACTTCCTGCTTGCTCTGTCTACAATATCCCAGGTCTTAATCTCTCTATTTTTACAGCCAAATCTTTATTCTTGACCACTTGTGTTTGATGTTTTGGTATTTTCTGATTTGGCCTATACTTTAGCCAGCCTATTCCACAAAAGAGGAAATGACAGTAGCTTGCTGCTACTGCTAAGTCGCTTCAGTCGTGTCCGACTCTGTGCGACCCCATAGACGGCATCCCACCAGGCACCCCGTCCCTGGGATTCTCCAGGCAAGAACACTGGAGTGGGTTGCCATTTCCTTCTCCAATGCATGAAAGTGAAAAGTCAAAGTGAAGTCGCTCAGTCGTGTCCAACTCTTCACAACCCCATGGACTGCAGCATACCGGGCTCCTCCGCCCATGGGATTTTCCAGACAAGAGTACTGGAGTGGGTTGCCATTGCCTTCTCTGGATGGTAGCTTATCCCATCACAAATTTTAGATTTCATTGGTATATCAAGGGTTCTAGATTTTTTAATTATATGTAAGCCATATATCTTTATATACTATATATGTATATATGTGTGTGTGTGTGTGTCTGTGTGTGTGTGAGAGAGAGAGAGATCAGTAAATTGAAGATATCAAGAAGAGTTAAATTTTGAAGAATGATTTACTTTCAGAATCTACTAAACCTGACAGAATCAACTGCGTATTTTCAAAACATGTAACAGCTTCTTTTTATTTATCTTAAGGCAGTTGGCTTAAAACTCAACATTCAGAAAACTAAGATCATAGCATCCGGTCCCATTAGTTCATGGCAAATAGATGGGGAAACAGTGGCTGACTTTATTTCGGGGGACTCCAAAATCACTGCAGATGGTGATTGCAGCCATGAAATTAAAAGTCACTTACTCCTTGGAAGGAAAGTTATGGCCAACCTAGACAGCATATTAAAAAGCAGAGGCATTACTTTGCCAACAAAGGTCCATGTAGTCAAAGCTTTGGTTTTTCCAGTAGTCATTTATGGATGTGAGAGTTGGACTATAAAGAAAGCTGAGAACCAAAGAATTGTTGGTTTTGAACTGTGGTGTTGGAGAAGGCTCTTGAGACTACTTTGGACTGCAAGGAGATCCAACCAGTCCATCCTAAAGGAAATCAGTCCTGAATATTCATTGGAAGGACTGATGCTAAGTACTTTGGCTACCTGATGCGAATAACTGATTCATTTGAAAAGACCCTGATGCTGGGAAAGATTGAAGGCAGGAGGAGAAGGGGACAATTGAGGATGAGATGGTTGGATGGCATCACTGACTCCATGGACATGAGTTTGAGTAAGCTCTGGGAGTTGGTGATGGACAGGGAAGCCTGGAATACTGCAGTCAGTGGGGTAGCAAAGAGTCGGACATGACTGAGCGACTGAACTGAACTGAACCAAACTACCAGATGTGTATGAAAAGACAAAGTAGAAATTTCCTTTCTAATAAACAAATAGATATAATAAAACTTCATTTCACGTGACATCCTTTTTGGAAATATGATGTAGGATGAAGGTGTCACACTGTGAAATTTTAATCAAAGCCTGGATAAAATCCCAGTGCTTGGCCAAAAATTATAATTAATCTGACTTTGCATTTCCATCAAAGTTTGTAATGCAGTATAACTGCAAATAAAAGTTTAGTACACATCATTAAAAAATTTCCACTTGTGGCTAAGTAACTGAACTGGGTAACTGTTTACTATCATCGCATGAAACGGTAGTGCACAGAGTAAATCAACTAAGACCTACAAGAAATCAGTCAGCAAGCTCTAGTGCATATTCAGCACTCCCAAGGATAAAAATTATTTATACTCATAAATCCCCATGTATGTTCATAAAACCAATTAAACATCACACATTCCGGCACTTTCTGAGAAGTATTTTATAAACAACTGCAGTTTAAAGGAGCTGACAAAATATGAAGTCCAGAAACAATCAATGTGTAAATCAAATGAGTTATTGTGCATCTTTTTGACAGATCTTGGTTCAGAAAATTCAGGACCCCAAACTGTGTGTCCTGATTATCCTGCTGGCCCACATGTACAAGTTTGGGAGCCCAATCACAGACAAATAAACAGGACGGAAAACTGAGGGTGATTTCAGAACCATGGTGAAGTATATTCTGAATACTTACTTGCAGGCTAGATAAGGATGGAAATTCTGTGAGAAAATAATATCCACCTTCATTCTGATAAAATGGTCATGTTTTGAAGTACTCATCAAGAAACAAGTGTGGATTTCAGTGAACCTCATTCCAGTTTCTAACTCTTTGAAAATCAAATTATATCTTCACCTCTTTCAACCCATTAATTCCTTCTGAAAACAAAAGCTCCCACAAATCTTGGAATGCCAATTATTTAAAGTGTCTTCTTTACAGGAGCAAATCACCACATTTTACTGTGATCGGAATAGAAGATGCAGTGAGATGCCTCTCACAGGAAACAGGAGCCATTGTCAGACAAGAAGAGGGTTAGTAGATTCTCTGCCTTCAATCAGGTAAACACTCGAGTGTCTTAACTAGAGTCGAAGCTTAATCTATATTTTCTTTAATACTTTGACTTCATCCCAAATGGAATTACAGTGTTTGTGTAAGAAGAAACAAAGAAAAAAGGAAGGAACCAAAAATGGAGCGACAAACCAAAAGATGATTCCCTCACGAGAAAAATCATCTGGTGTTATTTTTCTGCCCCCACCCTCGCCCCCACCTCCTGACCGCTTGGCCTGAGCCGCCCAGAACTGCAAGTGGAATACTCAGGGGGGCGCCCTAACCCTCTCTCCAGTGCAATCAAGGGACTAGAGCCTTACCTTAGCCCCAGCCTGACTTAAGATGAACAATTTCGAAAACATACAGCGCTGGGGCTACATGGTGCACCTGGAAACAGTCTGGCTGAAGCAGCATTTGAAAGGCTGATGGAGAAGCTGGAGGTGGCAGAAGCTGCTGCAACACTTGTATGAACAGCCATGTTATAAATTTGAGAATATGCACCGTCCTTTATGGGATGGCTCTATAGTTTCTAAGAGCACCAAAGACCTGTCCCAGTCAACACAGACACCTTCCCCTCAGACACCAAACACAGAAAATCCCATGGCTAGTTTTTCCAGGCTCAAAATCTGTCTAGGAATTAGAGACTATTTAATGAAACAAGTAACTTATTCAGAGGCAGATGAAAAAAATCGACGTTCCAAATTGTAGAGAGGAGTGCCATGTCCACATATGAAACTAGTGAAGAATCACAATGGTCCTATCATTTATTTAGCATCATATATCTAAGAAACCTCGGGGTTTCTATTGATTTTTTTTCTTCTTTACAGTTGTTTTCATATCTGAAGAAACACCCCCCTTTAAACCTCCACCTGGATAAAAACAAAACAAAACAAAAAAACCTGGACTTGGTACGCTTTGAAAACTGAGCTAGACTGAAAAGAATGAAACTATGCTGTTGGTCACCTCCCTGGTCTCCACCAGCGCTGTTTACTTTAAACCACCCTGTCTCAGGCCGCTGTGTAGAACCTTCTAACCACTGAGGGAGGTAGAATCTCTCCATTCTTTTAAAGCATTTCCATTTTCTACTGTTTTGTAGCGCTGTTGTAACTCTTCTCTCTCAACTAAAATCAGTCTTTTCTCCCCATTGATTTCAATAAGAAGTGAGCAGGAGTAAAAATTATTACTTGACTAGGGGTCGCAAAGAGTCGGACGTGACTGAGAGACTTCACTTTCACTTTTCACTTTCCTGCATTGGAGAAGGACATGGCAACCCACTCCAGTGTTCTTGCCTGGAGAATCCCAGGGACGGGGGAGCCTGGTGGGCTGCCGTCTATGGGGTCACACAGAGTTGGACACGACTGAAGCAACTTAGCAGCAGCAGCAGCAGTAAACCTGAAGTTAAACATGCTTCTTGGGGGGGGGGAAATGTCATTTAGGACAGTAAGCTGGAGAAGGCAATGGCACCCCACTCCAGTACTCTTGCCTGGAAAATCCCATGGATGGAGGAGCCTGGTGGGCTGCAGTCCATGGGGTCGCTAGGAGTCGGCCATGACTGAGTGACTTCACTTTCACTTTTTTGCTTTCATGCATTGGAGAAGGAAATAGCAACCCACTCCAGTTTTCTTGCCTGGAGAATCCCAGGGGCAGGAGAGCCTGGTGGGCTGACGTCTGTGGGGTCGCGCAGAGTCGGACACGACTGAAGTGACTTAGCAGCAGCAAGCTGGAAAAACTGAAGAACTGAGGGAAATTGTAGAGTAACTACAATTAATCTGAATAACGCAACTTTCTCTGGGCTTTTCTTTCCTCCTTTTTCTAAGAAGAGAAAGAGAGTAAGAAGGTTTTTTAATACAATGTTTCAGCCACACTTCATTTTCCTCCATATCACAATGGAGAGATTTTTTATATTAGCAGAAACATCTAAGCTGCAAAAATATATATATTGTAGCTCTTTGGTTATGGTTAGACACATTTTAAAAGAAATCTTTAATAACATGATGCCCAATATATATCTATATCTCAATAATACAATTTATGACTGGGTATTCTGACAGGTAGGTTACAAACTACAGGTGAACCAAATGAGCATAGGGACTTCGGTCTTAATTCTGGCCATCACCTAAGTGAGTGATCAAGTCTGAACCTTTCAGAGAGAACTGCTTTTTTTCTAAATACCTTCCTACTTAGCAGCCTAAAGGGACCTGTCACATCAGTAACACCTTCTATGCGCTGTCGCGTCCCAGCTTGAACACACTAAACTCGAGGGCCTTTGAAATCTTTAAAGCCAATCACACATAAGACAGATTCTATATTGCAGGGCTGGCTGGCTACACTTCAGCACAAAACAATATTTCAAGCTTTCTGATATACATGTGTCACCTCTTTGTGACAAATAGCTGGTATTAATTAGCACTAGACTTGGTGAGATTGCTGTTATTAACTGAGAGAAGATGGGTTGGATTTAATTGTGTGTGACATCAAAGTCAAGTGACTGATATTTCAAGCATCATTTAAAATGTTTGATATTGAAGTCATTGTATTCACATAAAGACTGTCTAAAAATATAAAGGAGACTGATGAGAAAAGAACTGAAATGCATTTGTACATCTATCTTATGAAGTATATTTGATGTCACTGTACTCATATTTTCAATCCACATATGCAATATTTGTTTGTTTAGCTGCATAAAATTTTCATTTCATAATAGACATCAAAGTTCTCCAAATTAACACTGAACCGAACATGGTCTGTTTATAGTTGTAAGTGCTCTTAAGAAGACAGGTAATCAATTTGTTTAAAATGTGTTTTAATGTAAACAAAAATAGAATAAGGATATAGAGAAAAATTATTTTAATAAAATACTATATTGTCTATAAATGACCACTAGGAATAACTAAAATAACTAGTAAGCACTTGAAATTTTTAAAATAAAGCTTTATCAAGATTTTTATAAAGAAAGCAATTATGCTATCTTAAAAGTAAACTGAAACACTATCACTGAAATTATTTAATAATGGCCAGCATTTCCTATGTTAATGCCTGAAAATGTAGGAAACATTGGAGAGTCAAGATCAATCCAATAAATCCAATTAATTAAAGGAAGGATGTTCTAATATAAAAATAGTATAATAGCTTGTTTAATTACTTTCAGAGAAAATATTAAGATATTTATTTGACAATTGACAAAATACACAAGACAATTACATCTGCTTAATTGAAATATAATATATTGTAACAAAATACCCCTTGGGTATTGTTTTAAGGACAGAAATACAATTTATGATAGCCAAAAGTTAATGTTTTCTAACATATTACCAAATGCTCTAAAAAAACTGAGGAAAGATACCCAAATATAAAAATGTCAGAGTTAAGTAAACAGTGTGAAATCATTGTATTTGAATATTCTTTACATTTTTCTTCTTGATCTTTTTTAACCATATAGATACATTCTTATGAAAATTTAGTCAAAAAAGTATGCTTACATTTTTTTAACCATATTCTGGTTTTGTATTATGTAATTTCCCCTTCATTCTTACTTAAAATATTCTGAATTACTTATGAAAATAATCGTGACAAATCATTTGATTTTTTTTACATATTTGACTAATGATCAAAATATAATTTCAGGAAAAAATAGATTGATTCTTAAAATAGAATTACTAAAATTTGATCTTTAAAGTTACTTCTATCCCCTCAAAATTTAATATTTTAAGGTGATTATGAGCCCTAATTCTATAGACAAATGGTAAGATAAGTGAGGTACCTATGCATATCTGTCAATTTACATACAGTAAGTTCCACATATAATTAGGAGGAAATCCATAACCTTTGCTTTCTATGGACCTGATTAAAAAATTGTAATTTAAAAACCAACTTTACTAGATCCATAGACCTAAAAGATTTGTTTAAATAATTTAAACTTTATGCCTCAAAATTCAAAACTTTTTAAGAATATTAAGATGAAAAGTAAGCCATCTGTTTAAAATTATTCATTACCAATTATTTCTTTGACTTTCTAAACTTATAATATGCAAAAAAAAAAAAACCAATTCTGTGTTCTGTATTTCTGTCTGTTACATTTGGCCTTCAAAAGAGTTGATTTTAAAGTTATATCCAACTTAGTATACTTACTTCAAATGGTATTTGTAAATTGTAGAGAAGTATTCATTTGAGTAAAAATTATTAGCAGTATAAAAATCATAGAACTAATGTCCTCTTTATAAAAGTATCTGGCTTTTCAGCACAAGGACACTGTTGTTAACAGAATGAATCAGACTCAATACTTATGCTCTGAATCCATCATAGGCAACACTTTGTACTAAATAACAATTATGATAACTTACATTACCAATCATATTATTGTTTACAAAGTATTTTTGTTTTACTTTTCTAATATTTACAATAAGCTAAGGTACATGGCCTTTTCTTTGTTCCTTTGCACTCTACCATATCGTTATTTGTTAGATGAATGATTGACTAAATTATGTGAACGTATTAAAAAGAAATGATTGTTTAATATGAATCAATCCCAGATCAACTCATTTCAAAAAGGACCCTCAGAATTTAACCAGAGAAGTACTTAATGTTGAGGCCACCTGACATCATGACCTTTCAATGTAGCAGGTAAACGGATTAGAGGACTTTCCTGATGCTGGGAAAGAATAAGGGCAGAAGGAGAAGGTGATGACAGAGGATGAAATGATTGGATGCCATCATTGACTCAATGGGCATGAATTTGAGCAAATTCTGGGAGATGGTGAAGGATAGGGAAGCCTGGCATGCGACAGTTCATGGGGTTGCAGTCAGACACGACTGAGCAATCGAAGTGCAACCACCATAACCATATCCTTCCAGTCTGACAGTAGTCTCCTATTTCCATGTGTGCAGAGTAGGTCCAGATCTAATGTGACTGCTTGCTTTTTCCCCCCTCCATCTTTCCCAGTGTATGTCACTGGTTTTCCTTATCAATAGTGGATTAGAGAATATTGCGAAGGAAACTATATTAATAAGCTTGATTCATCTGTGAGAATAATCATACCCCTAGATCTGCCAGGAAGGAACAAACAGAACCTTGTGCACACCAGGACCCAGGAGAAAGGAACAGTGACCACACAAGAGACTGACCCAAATGTGCCCATGAGTGTCCAAGAGTCTCTGCAAGAGGCATGGGACAGCGGTGGCCTGCTTCAGGGTTAGGGCCAATGAGTGTAGGAGTGTCTGAATGTGACCTTTTGAAGGAGGTCTCCATTATCTTCATTACCTCCACCATAGTTTGACCTCAGGTCAAAAAACAGTGAGGGAACACAGGCCCACCCATCAACAGAAAATTGGATTGAAGATTTACTGAGCATGGCCCTCTGATCAGAACAAGATCCAGTTTCTCCTCTGTCAGCCTCTCCCATCAAGAAGCTTCCATAAGCCTCTTATCTTTCTCCATCAGAGGACAGACAGACTGAAAACCAAAATCACAGAAAACTAACCAGTCTGATCACATGGTCCACAGCCTTGTCTAAATTAATGAAACTATAAGCCATGCCATGGAGGGCCACCCAAGACTGACAGGTCATGGTGGAGAGTTCTGACAAAACATGATCCACTGGAGAAGGGAATGGCAAACCACTTCAATATTCTTGTCTTGAGAACTCCATGAACAGTATGAAAATGCAAAAAGATAGGACACTGAAAAATGACTCCCCAGGTAGGTAGGTGCCCAATATGCTACTGGAGATCAGTGGAGAAATAACTCCAGAAAGAATGAAGGGATGGAGCCAAAGCAAAAACAACACTCAGTTATGGATGTGACTGGTGATGAAAGCAAGGTCCGATGCTGTAAAGAGCAATATTTCATAGGACTCTGTAATGTTAGGTCCATGAATCAAGGCAAATTCGAAGTTCTCACACGGGAGATGGCAAGAGTGAACATCGACATTTTAGGAATCAGCGAACTAAAATGGACTGGAACGGGTGAATTTAACTCAGATGACCATTATATCTACTACTATGGGCAACAATTCCTTAGAAGAAATGGAGTATCCATCATAGTCAACAAAAGAGTCTTTACCTTTTTTGATGCTATTGTAAATAGGGTTGCTTAATTTTTTCATATAATTTGCTGTTAGTGTACCAAAACAATATTGATTTTTATATATTGATTTTGTATCCTGCAGTTTATTCATTTTATTAGTTCTAACAGATTTTTGGTATATATAGAAAACAGAATTTTCTGTGTATGAAATGGTGTCATCTGTGAATAAAGCCAGTTTTATTT
Organism: Tragelaphus eurycerus; assembly: GCA_935064755.1. NCBI lineage: Eukaryota > Metazoa > Chordata > Mammalia > Artiodactyla > Bovidae > Tragelaphus > Tragelaphus eurycerus. Next base: position 20,124,119 of record CAKXYN010000006.1, on the reverse strand, counting down.
CCTTTTCAATTCTGATGACTTCTGCTTCTTTTTCTTGCCTGATTGTTTTGGCTAGGACTTTCAGTACTGTATTAAATAGAAGTGGTTAGAGTGAGAACTCTTGTCTTATTCCTGATCTTAGAGAAAAAGCTTTCAGCGTTTGCCCATTAAGTACAACTTAGCGATGGGCTTGTCATATGTGGCCTTTGTTAAGTTGAGATATATTCCTTCTATACCTAATTGATAATTAATCTTATCATGAATGGATATTGAATTTTGTCAAAATTTTTTATGCATATGTTGATATGATCTCTCTTTTTTCATTCTGTTAATGTGATACATCACATTGCTTGATTTGAGTATTTGAAACACCCTTGCATCAAAGGGATAAATTCCAATTCATCATGGTAAATGATCCTTTTAGGATGCTGCTAAGTTTGATTTGCTAGTATTTTATTGAGATAAGAGAGTGTGGTTGGGAGTGGAATATTGCATTGCCCGACTACTACTGAATTGCTGCTCTTTTCTCCATTTAATGTTAGTTTCTGTTTTCTATGTTTAGGTGCTCCGGTGTCAGGTGAACATATATTTATAATTGTTGCCTTCTTGATGGATTGACCCCTTTGTCATTCATAATGACCTTTCTCTCTCTTTTTCTTTCTTCTTAACCATTTTAAAGTCTATTTTATTTGACATAAATATAGATATTGTTACTTTTTTTGGTCACCACTTACTTGAAATACATTTTTTCATCCCTTTGCTCTCAGTCTATGCTTGCCTTTAGGGCTAAAGTGATTTTTTTTTTTATGGGCAGAATATCATTTGATCTTGTTTCTTTGTCCATTCTATATCCATGTCTTTTGATTGGAGAATTTAATCCACATATAGTAATTATTGATAGATAAGGTAAGGACTTATTCTTGCTATTTTGTTCATTGTTTTTGGCTTTTTTTTAAGATCCATTATTCTTTTTATCTTGCTATCTTTTTTTGTGTCTGATGTCTTTCAGTGGTTTTGATTTTTTTGGTGCTTCTCTGTATATTCTAAGTTTAATGCACCTAGTGGGTATTCTATGGGGTCACACAGAGTTGAACACGACTGAAGTGACTTAGCAGCAGCAGCAGCAGCAGCAGTGGGTATTACTTTCATGACTAGAAAACATTGTCATTTAAAATATTTTTTAAAACACATTAAGAAGGCTACCCACTCCAGTATTCTTGGGCTTCACTAATGACAGCTGGTAAAGAATCTGCCTGCAATGTGGGAGACCTGGGTTTGATCCCTGGATTGGGAAGATTCCCTGGAGAAGGGAACGGCTACCCACTCTTATATTCTGGCCTGGAGAATTCCATGGACTGTATAGTACATGTGGTTACAAAGAGTTGGACATGACTGAGCAACTTTCACTTTCACAAGAGACCAAAATGTTTCTATGGGATTGGAAAAAAACAGCTTTTTGAAATCTCTTGAGGCTGTGACAGATAAGTAGTTATCTGCATAAAGTTAATAAATTGCATAATATCTGGATCCTGGATGAATTTTACTATCCTACTCCTCCACACACCCCCAAACAAAGCTAATATGAATGTGTGAGTGTGTGCTAGAGTTTATGTGTGTTGTACATATATGTGTATAAATATAAACTTGAAACACATGACTTAGAAGTTTTCTATAATCTTCAATCAGTTAGTTTGTATAAATTGCCTGATTTATGTGTTTGCTAGTTTGTGAATGTATGCATCTATTTGTGAATCTGTTAACCTGAAACTAAGACTTTGAAATTTAGGAGCATTTCTTAAACCTCAGTTTGTTCATATGGAAAAAATTTATGATGTGTTACTTGATATTTTTCCTTTAGTATTTTTTTTTTTTTTGAGGTTTATTGAAAATATTACAGCACAGCAGAAAGACTCAAACAGCTCCATGCGGTGTTTTGAAGTTCATCCCAACTGTAGGCTGAGTGACCTGCAGGTTGGACAAACTGCCAAAGTCCAAGAGCTTCAGCAATTAACACTGCTGTGCGTTATATATGACAGTTGTTAAGAGATTTTAGGTGAGATTCAGACATGGTTTTTGTTTTTCGTTTCAGATATGATATTATACATATTTCAATGCTATTCTCCCCAATCATCCCACCCTCTCCTGGTCCCAGAGTCCAAAAGTCTGTTCTATACATCAGTGTCTCTTTTGCTGTCTCGTAAATAGGGTTATTTTTACCGTCTTTCTAAATTCCATATATATGCGTTAGTATACTGTATTTGTGTTTTTGTTTCTGGCTTACTTCACTCTGTATAATAGGCTCCAGTTCCATCCACCTCCTTAGAATTGATTCAAATGTATTCTTTTTAATGGCTGAGTAATACTCCATTGTGTATATGTACCACTGCTTTCTTATCCATTCATCTGTGGATGGACATCTAGGTTGCTTCCACGTTCTGGCTATTGTAAATAGTGCTGCTATGAATATTGGGGTACACATGTCTCTTTCAATTCTGGTTTTCTCAGTGTGTATGCCCAGTAGTGGGATTGCTAGATCATAAGGCAGTTCTATTCCCAGTTTTTTGAGGAATCTCCATACTGTTCTCCATAGTGGCTGTACTAGTTTGCATTCCCACCAACAGTGTAAAAGGGTTCCCTTCTCTCCACACCCTCTCCAGCATTTATTGCTTGTGGACTTTTGGATCGCAGCCATTCTGACTGGCGTGAAATGGTATCTCATAGTGGTTTTGATTTGCATTTCTCTGATAATGAGTGATGTTGAGCATCTTTTCATGTGTTTGTTAGCCATCTGTATGTCTTCTTTAGTATTTTAGATTTCATTCTGAATATATTGTCTGAATGTTCTTATGCTGTAGTCACTGCAAGATGTTATGATCACCAGTATACCTATTACCAAGCATAATTGTTTTATATAATTCTGTGATAAAAATTTTAAGGCAGATGCTTTAGACACACATACATCAAACATCATGAATGCCTCCTGTGCAATAAACTAATAAAGCTCTTTTTTTCCTTGGCCACATGGCTTTATTTTGCATTTTTCTGAATCATAGAATATTCTTAATATCTCAGCATAGTCAAGGAGTACACTCTTATGATTTTAAGTCTCTCTTTTTCTGACCATAGGTTCTTAACTTTAAGCTGTCTGTTGAGCATTCTGGATTTAAGCTCTCAAAAGGAGAAAATCTTAATTTTATAATCAGATTCTTAGTTAATGTAAATAAGCCATGAAGGTTAAAGCTAATGTGTACCCAATATTTGTTTTGCTATATGTCAAGAATATTATGGTGGCCCAGTCTTAAAATTTCTAAATGGAAAAAAAAAAAAAAAAAACTTCGTCTTAGTATAATGAAATACTATAATAAAAAATATGTATCTTTAAAGTTACATAATTAAATTTAGAGGCCAGCTAGGAGTAGGAGGGGAGAAGGCAATGGCACCACACTCCAGTACTCTTGCCTGGAAAATCCCATGGGCGGAGGAGCCTGGTAGGCTGCAGTCCATGGGGTTATGAAGAGTTGGACACAACTGAGCGACTTCTTTCACTTTTCACTTTCATGTATTGGAGAAGGAAATGGCAACCCACTCCAGTATTCTTGCCTGGAGAATCCCAGGCATGGGGAAGCCTGGTAGGCTGCCGTCTATAGGGTCGCACAGAGTCGGACACGAATGAAGCGACTTAGCAGCAGCAGCAGGAGTAGGAGGTATAGGACTTAGGTTCATCCAGATCCCAGGGCTCCATATTGACTGGATTGTTTCTGTGTCAGAAATTATTACTTAAGTTCACCCATGTAGCACTTTTAAGAGGCTAAGACAAAAAAAAAAAAAAATGAACACTTTATTGAACATCTACTCTGTGAAGAATTGATGCTTTTGAACTGTGGTGTTGGAGAAGACTCTTGAGAGTCCCTTGGACTGCAAGAAGATCCAACCAGTCCATTCTGAAGGAGATCAGCCCTGGGTGTTCTTTGGAAGGAATGATGCTAAAGCTGAAACTCCAGTATTTTGGCCACCTCATGTGAAGAGTTGACTCATTGGAGAAGACTCTGATGCTGGGAGGGATTGGGGGCAGGAGGTGAAGGGGACGACAGAGGATGAGATGGCTGGATGGCATCACTGACTCAATGGACATAAGTTTGAGTGAACTCTGGGAGTTGATGATGCACAGGGAGGCCTGATGTGCTGTGATTCATGGGGTCACAAAGAGTCGGACACAACTGAGAGACTGAACTGAACTGAACTGACTGATAAAAATTAAATCGAAATTGATTAAAACAAATATAACACCAAAAGCCACACAATTCCTAGAAGAAAACATGGGGGTAAATCTCCTTGACATGGGCCTTGGTGATAATTTTCTGGATAAGAAACCAAAAGCACAAGCACAAATCAAAAATAAATAAGTGAGATGACATCAATCTTTTTAATATTCAGCATAGCGAAAGATCGGGGAAGGCAATGGCACCCCACCCCAGTACTTTTGCCTGGAAAATCCCATGGACGGAGGAGCCTGGTAGGCTTTAGTCCATGGGGTCGCTAAGAGTTGGACACGACTGAGCGACTTCACTTTGACTTTTCACTTTCATGCATTGGAGAAGGAAATGGCAACCCACTCCAGTATTCTTGCCTGGAGAATCCCAGGGACAAGGGAGCCTGGTGAGCTTCCGTCTATGGGGTCGCGCAGAGTCGGACACGACTGAAGCGACTTAGCAGCAGCAGCGAAAGAAACTATCAATAAAGTGAAAAATCCTGTGGAATGAGGAATATACATCATACAGCAATGTTGAATGTTTGAAAACCATGGATCTGATAAGTGACTCATTTCAAAAATATGTAAATAACTCATACAGAGGTTTGCAGCCGCCATTTCTTCCACCTCCGGTCTCTGGGTCTTTTGTAGAACGTCCAACAGCGCTATGTTGGGACAGAGCATCCGGAGGTTCACAACCTCTGTGGTTCGTTGGAGCCCCTATGAGGAGGGTCCAGGGAAGAATATACCATTTTCAGTGAAAAACAAGTGGAGGTTACTAGCTATAATGACTTTGTTCTTTGGGTCTGGATTTGCTGCACCTTTCTTTATAGTAAGACACCAACTGCTTAAAAAGTAATCCATGAGACAGATAGGAAGAAGAGCATATTAAGAGGTGCAGTCTCTTAAAAGGATCAATCCCTTGAACTCAGCACCCTAGATATGTTTATAAATAAACTTATGGCATAAATCCTTAATGTCTCTTCTCTGAAATATGGAACATGATAATTGAACATGTGCTTACATTTTGTTTGGGTAATATTGCATTATTAGTTTATTAATTAAATATGTATTTGATTAAAAAAAAGAACTCATACAACTAAACAAAAAAACAATAATTCTATTAAAAACTGGCAAAGGACTCAACTAGACATCTTTACAAAAAACACATGTGAATGCCCAAAGGATGCATGAAAAGGTACTCAGCATCACTATTCATTCAGCTCAGTTTAGTTGCTCAGTCATGTCCGACTCTCTGCAGCCCTATGGACTACAGCACGCCAGGTTTCCATGTCATCACCGTCTCCCAGAGTTTACTAAAACTCATGTCCATTGAGTCAGTAATGCCATCTAACTATCTCATCCTCTGTCATCCCCTTCTCCTCCTGCCTTCAATCTTTTCCCAGCATCAGAGTCTTTTCAAATGAGTCAGTTCTTCACATTAGGTAGCCAAAGTATTGGAGTTTCAGCTTCAGCATCAGTCCTTCCAATGAATATTCAGGACTGATTTCCTTTAGGATGGACTGATTGGATCTCCTTGATGTCCAAGGGACTCTTAAGAGTCTTCCCCAACATCACAGGGCAAAACGATCAATTCTTTGGTGTTCAGCTCTTTATAGTCCAACTCTCACATTCATACATGACTACTGGAAAAACCATAGCTTTGACTAGAAGGACCTTTGTTGGCAAAGTAATGTCTGTCTCTGCTTTTTAATATGCTAATTAGGTTAGCATATGAACTAGGTTGTTCATAACTTTTCATCCAAGGAACAAGCGTCTTTTAATTTCATGGCTTCAGCCACCATCTGTCGTGATTTTGGAGCTCAAAAAAATAAAGTCTGTTTCCATTGTTTCTCCATCTATTTTTCATGAAGTAAGGGGACCGGATGCCATAGTCTTTATCTTTCTGAATGTTGAGTTTTAAGCCAACTTTATCACTCTCCTGTTTCACTTTCATCAAGAGACCGTAATGGTGGTGTTGTCTGCATATCTGAGGTTATTTCTCCCAGAAATCTTGATGCCAGCTTGTGCTTCAACCAGCCCAGCATTTCTCATGATGTACTCTGCATGTAAGTTAAATAAGCAGGGTAACATTATACAGTCTTGACATACTCCTTTCCCAATTTGGAACCAGTCTGTTGTTCCATGTCCAGTTCTAACTGTTGCTTGATGACCTGCATACAGATTTCTCAGGAGGCAGTTCAGGTGGTTGGTATTCCCATCTCTTGAAGAATTTTCCACAGTTTGTTGTGATCCACACAGTCAAAGGCTTTGGCAAGTCAATAAAGCAGAAGTACATGTTTTTCTTGAACTTTCTTGCTTTTTCGATGATCCAGTGGATGTTGGCAATTTAATCTCTAGTTCCTCTGTCTTTTCTAAATCCAGTTTGAACATCTGGAAGTCCACAGTTCATGTACTATTGAAGCTTGGCTTGGAGAATTTAGAGCATTACTTTGCTAACGTGTGAGATGAGTGCAATTGTGTGGTAGTTTGAGCATTCTTTGGCATTGCCTTTCTTTGGGATTGAGATGAAAACTGACCTTTTCCAGTCCTGTGGTCACTGAGCGTTTTCTAAATTTGCTGGCATACTGAGTGCAGCACTTTCACAGCATCATCTTTCAGGATTTGAAATGGCTCAAGTGAAATTCCATCACCTCCACTAGTTTTGTTCATAGTGATGCTTCCTAAGGCCCGCTTGACTTCACTTTCCAGGATGTCTGACTCTAGGTGGGTGATCACATCATCATGGTTATCTAGATCATGAATATCTTTGTTGCATAGTTTTTCTGTGTATTCTTGCCACGTCTTCTTTATATCCTCTGCTTCTGTTAGGTCCATACCATTTCTGTCCTTTATTGTGCCCGTCTCTGCATGAAATGCTCCCTTGGTATATGTAATTTTATTGAAGATATCTCTGGTTTCCTATTCTATTATTTCCTCTATTTCTTTGCATTGATCACTGAGGAAGGCTTTTTTTTTTTTTTCCTTGCTATTCTTTGGAATTCTGCATTCAAATAGGTATATCTTTCCTTTTACCCTTTGCCTTTCACCTCTCTTCTTTTCATAGGTGTTTGTAAGGCCTTCTCAGACACCCTGTCTGCCTTTTTGCATTTCTGTCTCTTGGGGATGGTCTTGATCACTGCCTCCTATACAATGTCACAAACCTATGTCCATAGTTCTTCAGGCACTCTATCAGATCTAATCCCTTGAATCTATTTGTCACTTCCACTGTACAGTTATAAGGAATTTGATTTAATTCATATCTGAATGGTCTAGTGGTTTTTCCTACTTTCCTCAGTTTAAGTCTGAATTTAGCAATAAGGAGTTCATGATATGAGCCATAGTCAGCTCCCAATTTTTGCTGACTCTATAGAGCTGTGGATGTGTCTGATGATAGAAGCAAAGTCCGATGCTGTAAAGAGCAATATTGCATAGGAACCTGGAATGTCAGGTCCATGAATCTAGGCAAATTGGAAGTGGTCAAACAATTGATGGCAAGAGTGAATGTCGACATTCTAGGAATTAGCAAACTAAAATGGACTGGAATGGGTGAATTTAACTCAGATGACCATTATATCTACTACTGCGGGCAGGAATCCCTCAGAAGAAATGGAGTGGCCATCATGGTCAACAAAAGAGTCCGAAATGCAGTACTTGGATGCAATCTCAAAAATGACAGAATGATCTCTGTTCGTTTCCAAGGCAAACCATTCAATGTCACAGTAATCCAAATCTATGCCCCAACCAGTAACGCCGAAGAAGCTGAAGTTGAACGGTTCTATGAAGACCTACAAGACCTTTTAGAACTAACACCCAAAAAAGATGTCCTTTTCTTTATAGGGGACTGGAATGCAAAAGTAGGAAGTCAAGAAACACCTGGAGTAAAAGGCAAATTTGGCCTTGGAACACGGAATGAAGCAGGGCAAAGACTAACAGAGTTTTGCCAAGAAAATGCACTGCTCATAGCAAATACCCTCTTCCAACAACACAAGAGAAGACTGTATACACGGACATCACCAGATGGTCAACACCGAAATCAGATAGATTACATTCTTTGCAGCCAAAGATGGAGAAGCTCTATACAATCAGCAAAAACAAGACCAGGAGCTGACTGTGGCTCAGACCATGAACTCCTTATTGCCAAATTCAGACTGAAATTGAAGAAAGTAGGGAAAACTACTAGACCATTCAGGTATGACCTCAATCAAATCCCTTATGATTATACAGTGGAAGTGAGAAATAGATTTAAGGGCCTAGATCTGATAGATAGAGTGCCTGATGAACTATGGAATGAGGTTCGTGACATTGTACAGGAGACAGGGATCAAGACCATCCCCATGGAAAAGAAATGCAAAAAAGCAAAGTGGCTGTCTGGGGAGGCCTTACAAATAGCTGTGAAAAGAAGAGAAGCGAAAAGCAAAGGAGAAAAGGAAAGATATAAACATCTAAATGCAGAGTTCCAAAGAATAGCAAGAAGAGATAAGAAAGACTTCTTCAGTGATCAGTGCAAAGAAATAGAGGAAAACAACAGAATGGGAAAGACTAGGGATCTCTTCAAGAAAATCAGAGATACCAAAGGAACATTTCATGCAAAGATGGGCACGATAAAGGACAGAAATGGTATGGACCTAACAGAAGCAGAAGATATTAAGAAGAGGTGGCAGGAATACACAGAAGAACTGTACAAAAAAGAGCTTCACGACCCAGATAATCATGATGGTGTGATCACTGACCTAGAGCCAGACACCCTGGAATGTGAAGTCAAGTGGGCCTTAGAAAGCATCACTATGAACAAAGCTAGTGGAGGTGATGGAATTCCAGTGGGGCTATTCCAAATCCTGAAAGATGATGCTGTGAAAGTGCTGCACTCAATATGCCAGCAAATTTGGAAAACTCAGCAGTGGCCACAAGATTGGAAAAGGTCAGTTTTCATCCCAATCCCAAGAAAGGCAATGCCAAAGAATGCTCAAACTACCGAACAATTGCACTCATCTCACACGGTAGTAAAGTAATGCTCAAAATTCTCCAAGCCAGGCTTCAGCAATATGTGAACCATGAACTTCCTGATGTTCAAGCTGGTTTTAGAAAAGGCAGAGGAACCAGAGATCAAATTGCCAACATCCGCTGGATCATGGAAAAAGCAAGAGAGTTCCAGAAAAACATCTATTTCTGCTTTATTGACTATGCCAAAGCCTTTGACTGTGTAGATCACAATAAACTATGGAAAATTCTGAAAGAGATGGGAATACCAGACCACCTGATCTGCCTCTTGAGAAATCTGTATGCAGGTCAGGAAGCAACAGTTAGAACTGGTCATGGAACAACAGACTGGTTCCAAATAGGAAAAGGAGTACGTCAAGGCTGCATATTGTCACCATGTTTATTTAACTTATATGCAGAATACATCATAAGAAATGCTGGACTGGAAGAAACACAAGTTGGAATCAAGATTGCTGGGAGAAATATCAATAACTTCAGATATGCAGATGATACCACCCTTATGGCAGAAAGTGAAGAGGGGCTAAAAAGCCTCTTGATGAGAGTGAAAAGGTTGGCTTAAAGCTCAACATTCAGAAAACCAAGATCATGGCATCTGGTCCCATCACTACATGGGAAATAGATGGAGAAACAGTGGAAACAGTGTCAGAATTTATTTTTCTGGGCTCCAAAATCACTGCAGATGGTGACTGCAGCCATGAAATTAAAAGACACTTACTCCTTGGAAGGAAAGTTATGACCAACCTAGATAGCATATTCAAAAGCAGAGACATTACTTTGCCAACAAAGGTTCGCCTAGTCAAGGCTATGATCTTTCCTGTGGTCATGTATGGATGTGAGAGCTGGACTGTGAAGAAGGCTGAGCGCCGAAGAATTGATGCTTTTGAACTGTGGTGTTGGAGAAGACTCTTGAGAGTCCCTTGGACTGCAAGAAGATCCAACCAGTTCATTCTGAAGGAGATCAATCCTGGAATTTCTTTGGAAGGAATGGTGCTAAAGCTGAAACTCCCGTATTTTGGCCACCTCATGCGAAGAGTTGACTCATTGGAGAAGACTCTGATGCTGGGAGGGATTGAGAGCAGGAGGAGAAGGGGATGACAGAGGATGAGATGGCTGGATGGCATCACTGACTGGATGGATGTGAGTCTGAGTGACCTCCGGGAGCTGGTGATGGACAGGGAGGCCTGGCGTGCTGCAGTTCATGGGGTCGCGAAGAGTCGGACACGACTGAGCGACTGATCTGATCTGATCTGATAGAGCTTCTCCATCTTTGGCTTCAAGGAATATAATAAATCTTATTTTGGTATTGACCATCTGGTGATATCCATGTGTAGAGTCATCTCTTGTATTGTTGGAAGAGGGTGTTTGCTATGACCAGTGCATTCTCTTGGCAAAACTCTGTTAGCCTTTGGCCTGCTTCATTCTGTACTCCAAAGCCAAATTTGCCCATTTCTCCAGGTGTTTCTTGACTTCCTACTTTTGCATTCCAGTCCCCTCTAATGAAAAGGACATCTTTTTTGGGTGTTAATTCTAGAAAGCCTTGTAGGTCTTCATAGAACTGTTCAGCTTCAGCTTCTTCAGCATTACTGGTCAGGGTATAGGCTTGAATTACTGTGATACTGAATGGCTTGCCTTGGAAATGAACAGAGATCATTCTGTCGATTTTAAGATTGCATCCACATACTGCATTTCAGACTCTTTTGTTGACTACGATGGATAATCCATTTCTTATAAGGGATTCTTGCCCACAGTAGTAGATATAATGATCATCTGAGCTAAATTCACCCATTCCAGTCCATTTTAGTTCACTGATTCCTAAAATGTCGATGTTCACTCTTGCCATCTCCTGTTTGACCACCTCCAATTTGCCTTGTCATGGAAGTAACATTCCAGGTTCCTATGCAATACTGCTCTTTACAGCATCGGACTTTACTTCCATCACCAGTCACATCCACAGTTGGGTATTGTTTTTGCTTTGGCTCCATCCCTTCATTTATTTCTCTACTGATCTCCAGTAGCATATTGGGCACCTACCGACCTGGGGAGTTCATCTTTCAGTGTCCTATGTTTTTGCCTCTTCATACTATTCATTAGGGAAATGCAAATCAAAACCAATGAGTTTTCACCTCATACCTTTAGAATGGCTTTCGTTAAAATGACAAGACATACTAGCAAGGATGTAGAGAAAGGAGAATTCTCTTGACTTATTGGTGGGATTTTAAATTGGTACAGTCACTATGTAAAAGAGGGTGGAGGTTCCTTTTAAAAATTAAATAGAACTACCATATATTTCAGCAATTCTACTTTTGGGAATATATCCACAAGCAATGAAAACACTAATTCAAAAATGTATATCCATCCTCATGTTTATAACAGCACTATTTGCAACTATTTACAGCCACAATATGAAACATGGAAACAACCTAAGTGTACATTCATAGGAATGCATGGATAAAGAGGCTGTGGTGTAATATTTCATACAGGGGAATATTTTTCATCCACATAAAAGGAGAAAATTCTGCCATTTACAACATGGACTGAACTTAAGGGCACTATGCTAAGCAAAATACTTCAGATAAAGATAAATACTGTATGATCTCACATGTAGAATCTTTAAAAAATAAAATAAAACAACTTGACTCATAGGATTAGATTTGTGGTTACCAGAAGTGGGAAATGAGAAGGCAGTGGGAAGGCAATTGGATGAAGGCATTCAAAAAGTAGAAGCTTCCAGTTATAAGACAAATAAGTACAGGCATATAATGTATAATATAACTATATTTAACATTGCTGCATGGTATATTTGAAAGTAAAGAGAGTAAATCCTAATGTTCTCATTACAAGAAAAAATTTTCTTTTATTTTGTATCTATATGTATCTTTATTTTGTATCTATATGGATGTTAACTAAACTTATTATGGTAGTTTTTTCACAATATATGTAAGTCAAATCATTATGCTATACACTTTCAATATATATCATTAGTTAAAAGTTAGTTAGTTAAGTCATTCAGTCATGTCCACCTCTTTGCGATCCTGTGGACTGTAGCCCACCAGGCTCCTTTGTCCATGGGATTCTCCAGGCAAGAATACTGGAGTGGGTTGCCATTTCCTTCTCCAGGGGATCTTCCCAACCCAGGGATCGAACCCAGGTCTCCCTCATTGCAGGCAGATGCTTTAACCTCTGAACCAGGGAAGTCCTGGTGGGTTTATATATATAGTGCTGTATATCAATTACAATGCAATCAAACTGGGAAATATTTATATAGTCCTGGTAGAAATGAAAATACTGTAAAATTTTTAGAAAATCATTTAGTCATATGTTAACAAAACAAATATATTCATGATCTTTGACTTGATATTCTGCTCTGAGTCTATTATAATTACATTATGAAACATATGGAAAAATCATACCACAAATATGTTCATGATTACTTTATATCTATAACTGTATAAATGGTAGAAGGAACATAAATACAACACGGGAAATAGTTGAGGCAAATTATACATATCACAATGGAAGAATACTATGTATTCATTCAAAATAACATCAATTATGCATAAAATAAGCTACAAGAATATATTGTACAACACAAGATATAATTGATATTTTATGGTAACTATAAATGGAATATAATTTTTAAATATTGTGACTCACTACACTGTACACCTATAACATGTAATACTGTACATCAACTATACTTCAATAAAAAAATAAATAAAAAATTTAAAAACAACATGAAGAAGCAATGATGCAATACCATAGGAAAAAAAGCCAGAATGCACAATTATATATACATGGCAATTGCACTTTATGTCAGGAATAATTTCCTGAACAGCACATGAAATTCAAGACAACCATTCAGATAGAAATAAATGTCAATGGAGTGATGAATTTGTAGAATATGTACATCTACAGTGATGTTAGCATATTTTTACCATAGGCTTCTTTCATGTTTTCAGGCTTATCTCTTAACATTTCTCAGTGTTGTCTCCAAAAGGTCAGCACTGAGTAAAATCATGATTGTTTGGCCTTCATCACAGTATTTTTTTCCAATTTAAATTCCATTCCACTACTGTTGATTTCCAGACCAATGTTTCAGCACCAGAACAACCCTGCATTTGTGGAATACTTGAAAGACAGTGTTATAAAGGACTATAAATTTTTAACTTATGAAAATTGAACACAGATAAAAACATAGCTTCAAAGTTGCCAAAATCATTTACAGAATTTCTGATGTATATAAACTACAGCATGTTTCACATGCTACTGAAAACAGGTAGTGGGCATTTCATTTAGCAGTTAAGATGACACATAATGAAAATAACACAAACCCAGTTTATAATTCATGCCAGCTTTGATATGGAAATAATGATTTTTTTTAAACTTTCTTTTTTTAATTTTATTTTATTTTTTAACTTTACAACATTGTATTGGTTTTGCCATATATCAAAATGAAATAATGAATTTTCACATCATTTCAGCAAGTTATCTAAATGTATGCTACTGCTACTGCTAAGTCACTTCAGTCATGTCCAACTCTGTGCGACCCCATAGACGGCAGCCCACCAGGCTCCCCCGTCCCTGGGATTCTCCAGGCAAGAACACTGGAGTGGGTTGCCATTTCCTTCTCCAATGCATGAAAGTGAAAAGTGAAAGTGAAGTCGTTCAGTCATGTCTGACTCTTAGCGACCCCATGGACTGCAGCCTACCATGGGATTTTCCAGGCAAGAGTACTGGCGTGGGGGTGCCATTGCCTTCTCCAATCTAAATGTATGACCAATCCTAAATGACATATGAGCTGAAACCTATTTTATGAAGCAAAATTAACTTTAAACCCATCTAGTCTAGACCCAGTGAAATATGGGAATAACCATCTATATAGTAGGTTGAAATGTAGATCCCACAAAATATATCCATGCCTTAACCCCAAATGTAAATTGGAATTTGCTTGGAAAAAGGGGTTTTGCAGATATAATTAAGTTAAGGATCTTGAGTTAAGATCATCCTGGACTATCTGGAGGGGTACTCAATCCAGTGATAAATGTCCTTATTAAAGACAAAGGAAAGACATAGAGAATGGGACCACATAAAGACAGGGACAGAGACTGGAATGCTGGCTACAAGCCAAGAAACACACCTGAAGTTAATGGAAGCTGGAATAAACAAGGAAAAGCATATTCCCTAGAGCCTCTGGAGCAACTGTCACTTTGCTCACACTTGGATATCAGACTTTTGACCTCCAGAACTATGAGTATAAATCCATGTTGTTTAAAAACACCAAATCTGTGGTAATTCATTGGGCAAGCAACAAGAAACTAACACACAACTTTTCACTTTTCTAAATAAAACCTTTTAATTTCTAGTAGCAAAAATATCCTGGTATAAATACGCACTAACCCGGAGAAGGCAATGGCACCCCACTCCAGTACTCTTGCCTGGAAAATCCCATGGACGGAGAAGCCTGGTAGGCTGCAGTCTATGTTAAGGTTTGGACATGACTGAGGGACTTCACTTTCACTTTTCACTTCCATGCATTGAAGAAGGAAATGGCAACCCACTCCAGTGTTCTGGTCTGGAGAATCCCAGGGATGGGGGAATCTGGTGGGCTGCCATCTATGGGGTCGCACAGAGTCATACACTACTGAAGTGACTTAGCAGCAGCATCAACCCTTGAGGGTCAGAATGGAAAACACACACACACACACAAATATATATGTAGCCGACAGAGGCTCATATAGTCAAAGCTATGATTTTTAAAGTAGTCATGTATGGACGTGAGAATTGGACTGTAAAGAAAGCTGAGCTCCAAAGAATTGATGGTATTGAATTGTAGTTATGGAGAAGACCCTTGAGAGTCCCTTGGACTGCAAGGAGATTGAACCAGTCAATCCTAAAGGGAATCAGTCCTGAATATTCATTGAAAGGACTGATGCTGAAGCTGAAGCTCTAATACTTTGGCTACCTAATGAGAACTGACTCATTGGAAAAGACCCTGATGCTGGGAAAGATTGAAGGCAGAAGAAGGAAATGACATAGGATGAGATGGTTGAATGGCATCACGGACTTGATGGATATAGGTTTGAGCAAGCTCCGGGAGTTGGTGATAGACAGGGAAGCCTGGTGTTTTGCAATCCATGGGGTCGCAAAAAGTCAGACAGAGCTAAGAGACTGAACTGAACTGTAGGACTAACAAATCAGTACATATTTACACTTTCAGTTATTTTGACCAGGGTAATTTGTTGTTTCTTATAATGCTTCAGAATAAACTGGTTCCTAGTTTTCAAAAGGACGTTAGTTTTAAAAGCACGAAAGTCCTTCAATATACTCACCATCATTCAGTTCAGTTCAGTCGTTCAGTCGTGTCTGACTCTTTGCAATCCCATGAATTGCCACATGCCAGGTCTCTCTGTCCATCACCAACTCTCAGAGTTCACTCAGACTCATGTCCATCGAGTCAGTGATACCATCCAGCCATCTCATCCTCTGTCATCCCCTTCTCCTCCTGCTCCCAATCCCTCCCAGCATCAGAGTCTTTTCCAATGAGTCAACTCTTTGCATGAGGTGGCCCAAGTACTGGAGTTTCAGCTTTAGCATCAGTCCTTCCAATGAACACCCAGGACTGATCTCCTTTAGGTTGGACTGGTTGGATCTCCTTGCAGTCCAAGGGACTCTCAAGAGTCTTCTCCAACACCACAGTTCAAAAGCATCAATTCTTCAGTGCTCAGCTTTCTTCACAGTCCAACTCTCACATCCATACATGACCACTGGAAAAACCATAGCCTTGACTAGACGGACCTTTGTTGGCAAAGTAATGTCTCTGCTTTTGAATATGCTATCTAGGTTGGTCAAAACTTTCCTTGCAAGGAGTAAGTGTCTTTAATTACATGGCTGCAGTCACCATCTGCAGTGATTTTGGAGCCCAAAAAAATAAAGTCTGACACTGTTTCCACTGTTTCCCCATCTATTTTCCATGAAGTGGTGGGACCAGATGCCATGATCTTAGTTTTCTGAATGTTGAGCTTTAAGCCAACATTTCCACTCTCCTCTTTCACTTTCATTAAGAGGCTCTTCAGTTCCTCTTCACTTTCTGCCATAAAGGTGGTGTCATCTGCATGTCTGAGGTTATTGATATTTCTCCCGGTAATCTTGATTCCAGCTTGTGCTTCTTTCAGCCCAGCGTTTCTCATGAGGTACTCTGCATATAAGTTAAATAGGCAGGGTGACAATATACAGCCTTGACGTACTCATTATTAATTCTTCCCAAAAAAGTGACTTGAATATATAAAAGAGGAATATCAAATTCCTCTGAGAATTATAGTATTTATTATTAAGCAAATTTATCATTGTCCCTATTATAATAGAACCCAGTAACTACAAAAAGAGAGATCATAGAATTCTAGATAAATATGAAGTAGGGAAGCACAATAAAGTCTGCCTTTTAAACTTATTCATTTACTGCTGAGAGATGAGGATCAGAGATGTATCTGTCTGTTTGTGGCAGGATGAATCTGAAATATGTGGTTTCTATTTGCAACTCATCACCTACTCCTATTAGACATCCCTTGGTCTCCTTGGTATTATTTAGAAAAATAATAAATAATCTGATAAATAATAAATAATCTGAAACTGCAAGGAGATCCAACCAGTCCATCCTAAGGGAGATCAGTCCTGGGTGTTCATTGGAAGGACTGATGTTGAAGCTGAAACTCCAATACTTTGGCCACCTGATGTGAAGAGCTGATTCATTGGAAAAGACCCTGATGCTGGGAAAGATTGAGGACAGGAGGAGAAGGAGACAACAGAGGATGAGATGGTTGGATGGCATCACCAACTCGAAGGACATGGGTTTGGGCAGACTCCAGGAGTTGGAGATGGACAGAGAGGCCTGGCTTGCTACGGTTCATGGGGTCACAAAGAGCCAGACACGACTCAGCAACTGAACTGAACTGATGTGTATTCTATCTGCAACTCATTACCTACCCCTATTAGACATCCCTTTGCCTCCTTGGCATTATTTAGGAAAATATTTAGAATAATAATAAATAATCTGATAAATAAAAATAATAAATAATCTGAAATATGTACATTCTATTTACAACTTATCATCTACCCCTATTAGACATCCCTTGGCCTCATTGGCATTATTTAGTAAAATAATAAACTCCCCAAATTCACTCAAGGATCCAAATTGTGAAAACTATTTTATTGATCAGACCACCCAATGAAATGGTATGCTGCTGCTGCTAAGTTGCTTCAGTCGTGTCCGACTCTGTGTGACCCCATAGACAGCAGCCCACTAGACTCCCCTGTCCCTGGGATTCTCCAGGCAAGAACACTGGAGTGGGCTGCCATTTCCTTCTCCAATGCATGAAAGTGAAAAGTGAAAGTGAAGTCGCTCAGTCGTGTCTGACTTCCATGGACTGTAGCCCACCAGGCTCCTCCGTCCATGGAAGTTTCCAGGCAAGAGTACTGGAGTGGGGTGCCAGGGCCGTCTCTAAGAAATGGTATACCTAATAATAAAAACTTTCTAGTATGCATGCATACTAATTTTTAAAAGAATAAAAATCATAAACAAAATACACATGCTAAATTTAAGGTACCATTTCCTCAAATCTTCTCTGAACCAATACTGTTCCCTCCAAATTCTGGGGACAGAATCCTTCAAATGTGCCATGACAACTTTTCACCAACATTTTATGTGTATAGTGGGTAAAGAGATAGTATGGCCAAAGAAATTTACAGCTCTGGAGGCTCAGCCAGCCAACATGGCCTGAATCTGCCTCACCTATATTAGAATCATTTTACAAACTCTCTTTAAAACCCTGAATCCAGCAAATTTCACATATCTCTTAACTTTACATAATTCTTTTCTCTGTTCACCTTGCTCTGGCTGAAGGGTCAAAAAGGTCATGAAGGTGATAAGAATTATAGTATTCCCCCATCATCCATTGCTTAGACAGTAAAGAATCTGCCTGCAATGCAGGAGATCTGAGTTCGATCCCTGAGTCAGCAAGATCCCCTGGAAAATACTCACTCCAATATTCTTGCCTAGAAAATCTCATGGACATAGGAGCCTGGTGGGCTACAGTCCATGGAGTCTCAAAGAGTCAGACATGACTGAGCAACTAATGCTTTTCCAATCATCCAAGGTTTTACTTTTCTTGGTTTCATTAACCTGAGGTCAATCACAGTCCAAAAATATTAAATGGAAATTTTCAGATATAAACAACTCATAAGTTTTAAAATACAAGCTCTCCCACTCCAGTACTCTTGCCTGGAAAATCCCATGGATGGAGGAGCCTGGTGGGCTACAGTCCATGGGGTTGCTAAGAGTCGGACACGACTGAGCGACTTCACTTTCACTTTTCACTTTCATGCATTGGAGAAGGAAATGGCAGCCCACTCCAGTGTTCTTGCCTGGAGAATCCCAGGGATGGGGGAGCCTGGTGGGCTGCTGTATATGGGGTCACACAGTGTCGGACACGACTGAAGCGACTTAGCAGTGATGAATCTCTCATTCTTTAGCTTCATCCTGCTTGGAACAGTAGGCATCCTTTGTCCAGCAAATCATACCCCTTAGGCACTTAATTAGCCATCTCCATGATCAGATCGACTGTCGTGGTACAATACTTGTGTTTAAGTCACTCGTATTTTACTTAATAATGACATCAAAGCATGAGAGTAGTGATGCTGGCAGTTCAGATATGCCAAGAAGTGCAAAGTGGTCCCCTTTTAGTGAAAAGGTAAAAGTTCTCAACTTAATGAGGAAAGAAAAAAAAAAATTCATATTATAAAGTTACTAAGATCTACAGTAACTTTTATTGTGCTGCATTATTATAATTATTCTATTTTATAATTAGTTATTGTCAATCTCTGACTGTGCCTAATTTATCAATGAAACTTTATCATAGGTGTGTATGTATAGGAAAAATCATAATATATATATGGTTTGGTACTATAGTGGTATCAAGCATCCATTGGGGGTCTTGGAATATATCCCCTGTGAATAAGGGGGGTTTACTGTAATATTATTATACATAAAAGCAACAAACAAATGTAAGGAAAGGGAAGAAAATGGACAGAAAAGGAAAGAAAAAAGGTGAAGCAAGGCTATTGGAGAAAATAACTTTGTAAAAACAAGTATCCCCATGCAACTCCTTCCAAGGAAAAGTAAATTTTCCCCAACTATAGTGACCACTCAGTCTCCCAATTCTTGCCTCTCATACACCAATCAAGCCACTACAATCTAGCTTCTACTCCATTATTCTACTTAAGCTGTTACACCAGAGTCATCAGTAATCTCCTAGTTGCTAAGTCCAATGGACTCTTTTAAATGTTTTCTTTCTTGGTCTTGCTCCAGTGCTGGACTACTTTATCTTAAAATACTCATCCCTTGCCTAATACCACTGGCTGCCTTTGCCCAACCATTCTAAATAATTCTTTTTTTTATGATATGAGAACATTCTAATAATACATTGCTAAATAGAAATAACCTGAATATATAGAACTTTAGTTATGTAAATATAGATGCATATCACATCACTAAAAACTCTAAAAAACATCAAATGCGATTATTTTCTCTAGGTAATGAATAATATGAGCAATTTGATTTTTTCCCTTATCTTTCAAGATTCAGCACACAACCAGATAAAGGTCATTTTTATATGTACATGGAGTAACAATTTAAATACATGTAGAGATAGAGAAATGTCTCTTTACACAGATCTTTATTTTGTACATGCCAAAATTAACATGACCTTTCCAAATGTTTTAGATAATACCATATTTAGATATTTATATTTATAAAATATATGCAAAATATATGCAAAAGAATGTTAATAGCAATATTATATGTAATAACCCCAATTTGGAAACTAAAATATCTATTAAGAGTAGAATATATAAATAAGTTGTGATATACTCACTGAATAGAATACTACACAACAATGAAAATGAACAAACTGCAGTCATGTAACAAATGGAAAAAATCTCAGAAACAAAATGTTGAGTGAAAACACTGAATACATATATACTGTAGATTTCATCTAATATGAAATTAGGAACCTGGAAAAACTAATATGTGGTGCCAGGATAGGCTGTCACTGGGGAGCATGACAAGGAAAGAAGACACAGCAGCAGCTTCTTGGTTATTGATGGCATATTCTTTTTTTTTTATTTGAATCTTGTTCTCATGAGTATGTTAACAACTTAAAAAAAAAAGTCTAGTTTCACAGCTGTAATTTGTGTATTTTTTCCCATATTTGTGTTATATTTCAATAAAAGTTCTCAATAATTCAACTAAGAACAATTGCCATTTTTTAGTGAGGAAGTATCACCACTGTGTTTCTACATGGATCATGATTTTCCCTTCAAAGATGTCTGGACCATGGTACAGCCACTATGAAAACAGTCATGAGGCTCCTTAGAAAACTAAAAATAGAGTTACCATATGATCCAGTAATCCCACATCTGAACATATATCCAGATAAGATAAAAACTCTAATTTAAAAAGATACATAGATTCTAATGTTCATAGCAGCACTATTTACAATAGCCAAGACATGGAAGCAACCTAAGTGTCCATTGACAGATGAATGGATAAAGAAAATGTGGTACATATATACAATGGAATATTACTCAGCCATAAAAAAGAACAAACCAACTCCATAAGTCAAAGAAAAAAGGACAAGTATATGATATTGTTTATATGTGGAATCTAAAAGAAAGTTACAAATGAACTTATCTACATGACAAAAATAGAGTTACAAATATAGAAAACAAATGTATGGTTCCCAGGTGATAAGAAGTAGGGGAGGGATAGATTGGGATTGACATATACACACTCTTACATATAAAATAGATAACTAGTAAAGACCTACTGTATACTACAGGGAACTCTACTCAGTACTCTATTGGCCTAAATGGGAAAAGAATCTAAAAAAGAGTGGATATATGTATATATATGTGTGTGTTAGTCTCTCAGTCATGTCCGACTCTTTGCAACCCCATGGACTATAGCCTGCCAGGCCCCTCTGTCCGTGAAATTCTCCAGGGAAGAATACTGGATTGTGTTGCTATTTCCTTCTCCAGGGGATCTTCCCAACCCAGGGATTGAACCCAGGTCTCCTGCATTGCAGGCAGGTGCTTTACCATCTGAGCTACTAGGGAAGCCCATATATATGTATAATAGATTCATTTTGCTGTACACTTGAAACTAACACAACATTGTAAATCAACTATACACCAATAAAATTTTGTTAATTAAAAAAATATATTTGGTATACATACACAGTGGTATGGGCTTCCCCTGTGGCTCAGTGGTAAAGAATCTTCCTGTAAGGCAGGACCACGGGAGACACAGGTTCAATTCCTGGATCAGGAAGATCCCCTGGAGGAGGAAATGGCAACCCACTCCAGTACTCTTGCCTGGAAAATTCCATGGACAGTGGAACCTGGTGGGCTACAGTCCGTGGGGTCAAAAAGAGTTGGACCCAACTGATGTGACTTAGCACATACAATGGTATATTATTTATCCATTAAAAAAATGAAATATTACCATTGCAGCAACATGGTTGGACCTAGAGATTATCATACTAAATGAAGCAAGTCAGACAGAGAAAGACAAATATTATATATATTATAGATATATAGTATATATATCTCATATATGTGGAATCTTGAACACAAATCAACTTATTTACAAAACAGAAATAGACTCATGGACATAGAAAACAAACTTATAGTTACCAAAAGGGAAAGGAGAGGGGAAGGGATAAATTAAGAGTATGGATTGATGGATCCACTACTATATATAAAACAAATAACCAATAAGGACTTACTGTATAGCACAGGGAACAATATTTAGTGTCTTATAATAATCTATAAGGAAAAGAATCTGAAGCTGTACACCTGAAATTAACACAATATTATAAATCAACTATAGTTAAGTAAAAAATAAATAGATAAATAAAAATAAATGTCTGGACCATATTAAATATCATCATACCTCCTTTAGAAAATAGTGAAAAGATGAAATCCAAAAAAAAATGATAAAATCAATTTTGCAGCAGGCTTTTGATTTTTTTTTTTAAGACTTAACTCTTTGGAATTACTTTCCCATGTGGGCATGTTAGAATCTGAGTTCAACACGTGAAAACTTTCTTTGTTCTATTATCTAATCTAACATAAACACACAGAAAACAGAAAAAAAAAAAAAAAACACTTTTATAAATCAAATTAGGTGAGGGCAACAAGGGAGGCCAGAATCAGAGTGTAATCAAAGAGTAAATGCAACACATGGATAATCTAGTCAGAGGATCGCCTATTTCAATCCATCCTGACTCATCCCTTTAGTAACTGTGATTTTAGAGAAGTCACCTCACCCTTTTCAGTCTTGGTGCCCTCACCTGCAACAAAATATTGAGTGAACTTTCTTAGAAAATAAAAGGAAAAAACAACTTTGGGAATAAGAAATGTATCTCAAAATAAAAATAGAATATTTTAAGTGTGCTTCACTTAAGTTAATAATGCTGCAATATAATCAAACATCTGTGTTTTATAGAAAACTACTTTGAGACCATATTTGCACAACTTGCTTTTGTATTATGTTATCCACATATGTGTGAGCCTGTATACACACATATAGATAAGTCTGTTTGCTTTATGAGTCTATATCCTTTCATATATTAAATGGAGAAACTTTGAGAGTGTCATTTATTCATTTCTGACATTTTATTTTTGAAAACAGAGAATGCTAATTAGCAAATTTTTAGCTCCTGTTGATAAAATGATAGCTCACTGAGTCTAGACATTTCAGAAGGAACTCCCAGTGTTCAATGAAATGTTCAAAGATGGAATTCTCATTAACCTTGAACATCCTCCAGATGCTCCTTTGATAATATTAACTACCTTAAAAACCATGTGGTTTCAGCCCATTGACCCATACAATACATGGCGTGAATGCACATGTGAAACTTGAAATCAAAGTTTGAGAAAGGTGGGTTGTCTAATTTCAGATGAACCTCTACAGACTCAATATTTTTGTTAGCCCTCACTGAATAAAGTTCAAAATGTGCTTTTTTTCCCCCTTTAGTTACTTATCCAGATGGAATCATGTGTTCTATGCTGTCTTTAAGTTTAAGGGCAGCAGAAGCATCCACATAACAGACATCTAACATCCCACATAAAGAGTTTCTGAAGCATTTTTGTTTCCAACAATGATCTTAACTAAAATATTGCTAAGAATTTTAAGCTCTAAAGTTCGAATTATAATAGCAATCTACTCTGAACTTTTACATTTTAAGGTGCAAAAAATCAATGGGAGCTCCTTGAATACAGCAATGTTTTGTGTTTTGTTCCCTTTCTTATCTGCAATCCCCAGTACAATGCTTGGCACACAGAGGAGCTCATAACTATTCAACGAATGAATGAGTGAGTGAATACAATTTCCTCACTAGTGGAGAAGGAAATTAATCTACATTGCTGAACCTTGATTTCCCCACCAGATAACTCTAGGAAAGTTTGACTATTATAGACTTTATGTCTTTTCCTTTTAATAATTTCCTTTCCTGTATTTTCTTCACTAACTTCTAATATTTATCATTTGAAATAATTTTCAGACATTTATTATACCAAGTGCCTTCTTATAAAATGCAATGCTCAGAACTAAGTTCAGTAACACAGAGGTGGTTTAATCAGACAGGCATGGTCATTCTATTTCTTTTCTTATTCCAGACACTGTATTTTTAACTTTTAATAAAATAAATCTTGAAATTATACCAGTCTTGGTCTTGGTCATGAAAGGATTGTGGTGTTAGTATATGTTAAAACTGAAGTCAACTAAATTTCTTGGACCAGATCTCCTCAATATAAAAACACATCAATTATTTTATTAGGACCCAATTGCAAGTTTTACATTGATCTTTATGATTTTAAAGACTCAAGCATATTATTTCCAACTATTAAAGTCTTTTACATATTATCAGTGGTCAAGATATTAACCATCATTGTGGAGAAGTACCAGAAATGCCTTCGCGCATGATCCTTCTGTATAGCTGAATTATACTTGTTCAAAGCCATTTTTCCTCTTAGAGACAAAGCAAGGTTTGGCAGCCCCTAAAACAGCAGGAATTCTACATCCCTAAACACTTTTCAATGAGTTTAGCTAGCACTTCAGGTTCAGGACAGGGTGCCTGCACAGTGATTGTCAAATTCAGGAGATAAGATCACACAGCAGAGCAAAAGAGAAAAAACTGAAACAGGGAAAGGGCAAAATTCAAAAGGTCCTACCTGCTGGCACTGAAGCTAGAAAGAGTTTTACTCAAAAATGCTCAGCATTCTGCTAGTAATTCCTTGCCCCTGTGGTCTTCTCTCTTCATGCTTGCCTTCCTGGAATCTCAGAAATAACAGAGCATGGGGCATATTCCAGTGCATGACCACTGATTCTTCCTTATTGAAATCAGATCAGATCAGATCAGTCGCTCAGTCGTGTCCGACTCTTTGCGACCCCATGAATCGCAGCACACCAGGCCTCGCTGTCCAACACCAACTCCCGGAGGTCACTCAGACTCACATCCATCGAGTCAGTGATGCCATCCAGCCATCTCATCCTCTGTCGTCCCCTTCTCCTCTTGCCCCCAATCCCTCCCAGCATCAGAGTCTTCTCCAATGAGTCAACTCTTCACATGAGGTGACCAAAATACTGAAGTTTCAGCTTTAGCATCATTCCCTCCAAAGAAATCCCAGGGCTCATCTCCTTCAGAATGGACTGGTTGGATCTCCTCGCAGTCCAAGGGACTCTCAAGAGTCTTCTCCAACACCACACTTCAAAAGCATCAAATCTTCGGCGCTCAGCCTTCTTCACAGTCCAGCTCTCACATCCATACATGACCACAGGAAAGACCATAGCCTTAACTAGGCGAACCTTTATTGGCAAAGTGATGTCTCTGCTTTTGAATATGCTCTCTAGGTTGGTCAAAACTTTCCTTCCAAGGAGTAAGCGTCTTTTAATTTCATGGCTGCAGTCACCATCTGCAGTGATTTTGGAGCCCAGAAAAATAAAGTCTGACACTGTTTCCACTGTTTCCCTATCTATTTCCCATGAAGTGATGGGACCAGATGCCGTGATCTTTGTTTTCTGAATGTTGAGCTTTAAGCCAACCTTTTCACTCTCCACTTTCACTTTCATCAAGAGGCTTTTAAGTCTTTCTTATTCAAAGAATCAATGAAATCCTATGAAGAATCAGCGAAATCATATGAATTCCTAACTAGAAGTTCCCAAATACGTTTCGAAACATAAAACTCATTATATACTTCTCATCTTTCTACATACACATTTAACATTTGATTTGTAACCTCTGTATTATAGACTGCATGTACATGTTCCATTTTTTTGATGTCTTTATATATTTTCTGCTTTCTTTGAAACAAATGAGTATTTTGAGGAGAAAATCTACATCTCAATGATACCAGAAAGTAGTAACTTAATGCATTGTGACGATGACAATGCTGGTGCTGGCAAGTATGAAATAGGCTCACAAAAATTTTTTTCAACAGGCAATATTTCAAGAAAAGTATCATATATAGAGGCATTATTTGGAGTGTTAACTTAAATTTCTCAAAAAATGAGAATGCTTACTTTTACTTTTTAAATCATTCACCATATATGTATTAAGCATTAGTTTAGACACTAAAGACATAGGTTACCAAAGGGGAAATGTGGAGGGCAGGGATTAATTAGGAGTTTGGAGTTAACAGGTACACACTACTGTGTATAAAATAGATAATCAACAAGGACCTACTGTATAGCATAGGGAACGCAAAGCAATACTCTGTGATAACCTATATGAGAAAAGCAACTGAAAAAGAATGGATATATGGATGTGTATAACTGAATCACTTTGCTGAATACCCACAATAACACTGTAAATCAGCTATATCCCAATAGAAATAAAAATTAAATTTAAAAGAAGTAACACTGTATCAGGTCTAAGTGTAGTTCTTATCTCTCCTGGCAGCTTCTGCTTTCTTTCGCTTAGAGCCCTGGGCTGCCATGTAAGAAGGGTAGGCTCCTATGTTGGGAAGAGACACCGAACATGTGTGGGAAGAAGCCATATTCACTGTCCTCTCTCCTGAAGCCTTCAGACGAGTCCATATTAGTAGTTGTCTAACAGAGCAGCTGAGCCAAGTTCACGCCAAAACCATAAAAAATAGTTAAAATGACTATTTTAAGCCACTAAGTTTTGGGGTGATTGGTTACAATGAATAACTGGAAGAGTACAGTATATTAAATAACAGAATCTTTTGAATCCTCATGTATTGGACTTTTCTAGGTTTAATTTTAGCTGAGTATTTCCTTTTCCAAAACTTCAAGAATTCCCTTTCTTTTGGTCTGTCCTTTGCTTTTTCTTTTGCTGCCTCTCTCTTCATTTTTAATGTTTCATTCCTTGGAACTCCACACTATATAGCAGCGACTCCCAAGCACATATAGCCAGAACAAACCATTTCCTGACCTCAAAATCCAAATAGTTAACCTTTATTTGGAATCACTTCTTGAAAGTTTCACATCTCAGGTAGGGAATGCATTAGTCCTTTTCTTTTATTACCCTCACTTTACTCCAAACTCCAGGCTCCTTATTCATAAATACGAAACTATCATTCATCTAGTTATTTAAGCAGAGAACTAGGTGTTATGCTTCAAACATGAGATTAGTTAAACTTTGTCATTTGTATCTCTTCGGTATCCCTGAAATTCATCTACTTCTTTCTGCATCCATATTCCTAGGCATCTGGTCCCATCACTTCATGGGAAATAGATGGGGAAACAGTGGAAACAGTGTCAGACTTTATTTTTCTGGGCTCCAAAATCACTGCAGATGGTGACCGCAGCCATGAAATTAAAAGATGCTTACTCCTTGGAAGGAAAGTTATGACCAACCTAGATAGCATATTCAAAAGCAGAGACATTACTTTGCCAACAAAGATCCGTCTAGTCAAGGCTATGGTTTTTCCTGTGATCATGTATGGATGTGAGAGTTGGACTGTGAAGAAGGCTGAGCACTGAAGAATTGATGCTTTTGAAGTGTGGTGTTGGAGAAAACTCTTGAGAGTCCCTTGGACTGCGAGGAGATCCAACCAGTCCATTCTGAAGGAGATCAGCCCTGGGATTTCTTTGGAAGGAATGATGCTAAAGCTGAAACTCCAGTACTTTGGCCACCTGATGCGAAGAGTTGACTCATTGGAGAAGACTCTGATACTGGGAGGGACTGGGGGCAGGAGGAGAAGGGGACGACAGAGGATGAGATGGCTAGATGGCATCACTGACTTGATGGAGGTGAGTCTGAGTGAACTCTGGGAGTTGGTGATGGACAGGTAGGCCTGGCACGTGGCAATTCATGAGGTCGCAAAGAGTCAGACACAACTGAGCAACTGAACTGAACTGAACTATTTAGTTTTGGTATAAAAGGCATTTCTTTCCTCTATTGCCTTCAGACTAGATTAGGTCTTGGCATGCACTTACATAGCACTGTGTAAATGTCTTTTTGTAACATAGATTTCAATTGAAATTAACTCATCCATATCTGTCTTCTCTAGTTCTTGGAACTGCAAGTTTCAAAAAGGAGGAACCATATATGTCTTGTTTAGTTCCATTTCCATGTGCATTGTAAGCACTCAAAGAATATTTGTTGGGTGAGTAAATAAACAATTGCAAATAGAAACCATACATCTGTCCCAAAGCTCATCCTTTTGTTAACATGAGCAACCAGGAGTAACAGGATATCAAAACCTAGACGTAATCCTGGGTCCAGTCTGTGAATACCAATCTACAATCTAGTATTTTGTTTCATTAACACATAGAACAAATACACTTTATTTTCTGTTAGTGGTCAGGGTACTATGCAAACCTTAAACAAAGTTCATTGATTTCCAAGATTATCACGTGTTATTTTTCAATTTCTGTGGGGTTTTTTTTTTTTCTTTACTGTGAATTGTTGACATTGTTGTAAAACTTTTCTTATATTTTGAATTTATCTTCCCAACTAAATATTAATTGGGCCTTTCCAGGTGAATCAGTGGTAAAGAATCTGCGTGCAATGTGGGAGACCCAGTTTTGATACCTGAATTGGGAAAATCCACAGGAAAAGTAAATGGCAACCCACTCCAGTATTCTTGCCTGGAGAATTCCACAGAGAAACCTAGCAGGCTACAGTTCACGGGTCGCAAAGAGTTGGACACGACTGAGTGACTTCACTTCACCCACTTCACTCACTTCATACTTTATCACTGGAGAAGGAAATGGCAACCCACTCTAGTATTCTTGCCTGGAGAATCCCATGGACAGAGGGGCCTGGCTGGCCATTGTCCATGGTATCGCAGAAAGTCGGACGCAACTGAAGTGACTAAGCACACACACAGGTTGGTCACAGCTTTTCTTCCAAGGAGCAAGGGTCTTTTAGTTTCATGACTGCAGTCACCATCTGCAGTTACTTTGGAGCCAAAAAAAATAAAGTCTGTCATTGTTTCCATTGTTTCCCCATCTATTTACCATGAATTGATGGGACCTGATACCATATCTTAGTTTTTTCAATATTGAGTTTTCAGCCAATTTTTTCACTCTCTTGTTCAATTTTCATCAAGAGTGTCTTTAGTTCTTCTTCACTTTCTGCCATAAGGGTGGTGTCATCTGCATACAAGAGGCTATTGATATTTCTCCCAGCAATCTTGATTCCAGCTTGTGTTTCACCCAGTCTGGCATTTTGCATGATGTACTTTGCATATAAGTTAAATAAGCAGGGTGACAATATACAGCCTTGACATACTCCTTTCCCAATTTGGAACCAGTCTGTGCTCCCATGTCCAGTTCTAACTATTGCTCGTTGACCTGCATACAGATTTTTCAGAAGGAAGGTCAGGTGGTCTGGCACTCCCATCTCTTGAACAATTTTCCACATCTTGTTGTGATCCACACAGTTAAAGGCTTTGGCATACTCAGTAAAGCAGAAGTAGATATTTTTATGGAACTCTCTTGCTTTCCCAATGATCCAACGGATGTGGGCAATTTGAGCTCTGGTTTTTCTGCCTTTTATAAATCCAGCTTGAACATCTGGAAGTTCACAGTTCACGTATTGCTGAAGCCTGGCTTGGAATAATTTGATTTTTTGCTAGTGTGCGAGATGAGTGTAACTGTGTGGTAGTTTAAACATTCTTTGACATTGCCCTTCTTTAGGATTAGAATGAAAACTGATCTTTTCCAGTCCTGTGACTACTGCTGAGTTTTCCAAATATGCTGGCTTATTGAGTGCAGCACTTTCACAGGATCATCTTTCAGGATTTGAAATGCTCAACTAGAATCCATCACCTCCACTAGCTTTGTTCATAGTGATGCTTCCTAAGGCCAACTTGACTTCGAATACAGGATGTCTGGGTCTAGGTGAGTGATCACACCATTGTAATTATCTGGGTCGTGAAGATCTTTTTTGTATAGTTCTTCTGTGTATCCTTGCCACCTCTTCTTAATATCTCCTGCTTCTGTTAGATCCATACCATTTCTGTCCTTTATTGTGCCCATCTTTGCATGAAATGTTCCCTGGGTATCTCTAATTTTCTTGAAGAGATCTCTAGTCTTTCCCATTCTATTTTTTCCCTCTATTTCTTTACACTGATCACTGAGGAAGGCTTTCTTATCTCTCCTTGCTATTCTTTGGAACTCTGCATTCAAATGGGTATATCTTTCCTTTTCTCCTTAGCCTTTCACTTCTCTTCTTTTTTCAGCTATCTGTAAGGTCTCCTCAGACAATTATTTTTCATTTTTGCATTTCTTTTTCTTGGGGATGGTCTTGATCACTGCCTCCTGTACAATATCGTGAATCTCCATCCATAGTTCTTCAGGCACTCTATCAGGTCTAATCCCTTGAATCTGTCACTTCCACTCTATAATAGTAAGGGATTTGATTTAGGTCATACCTTAATTGCCTAGTGGTTTTTCCTAGTCTCTTCAATTTAAGTCCAAATTAGGCAAGTGAATTCTTAACCACTGGACCACAGGGACGTCCCACAATTCCCTTTGTTTTCACCTCAGGAGTATTCCAAATCTATCACAGTCTTCAAATTTAAACTCATCTGGCCCCCTCAGACCATCAAGCAAAAGAAACAGAGATGGTCCTCTTGGGCCTATAGTTGAATCCTCAAAGCCCTAAGAGCCTGATGGTCTGCAGAGTTTCCAGAGCTTTTTCATGTTGCAGGATCCATATACCTTCAAGGACAAATGTCAAAATCAGTCTAACTTATAGCTAATTCCATGCTTTAGTTATTTCTGTATATGAATGTTTATGGCCCTGTACCCTTCTCATTCTCTAGTTATTAAAGCCTAAGTAATAAATTCCCATATTCATGCAATTCAGGAATTCTACTGTCTTCTCCAAATTGTAAGCACTCGTGTGATGTGATAAACTTCCATGGGTAAGCAAGGTCTGGAGTCTCTTGGATGCCACATTCAGGACCCGTCCTGCTGAAAAGTGAGACTTGTGTGCTTTGACATGGGTTCAGACATGTCTTTTCTTTGAATGCCTCCCTTCTGCATATACCAGGCTCTGGTATGGCTTTCCTATCCCTTCACCTTTTTGTTACTCAAAGCCACTGACCTTCAGAATTTATTTTTGAATTGTTACATCAGAGTTCCATGTTGTCAAATGATGTATTTATGAACTGGAAGCTTTCAGTTTTTGCAAGTGAGGACAGTGGGAGTTTCTTGGCAAGGGTCAGCTGGGACTTGCCAGTGATGGCACAAAAACTTCATATCAGACATTAGTTCCTGTGTGTAACATGGGTCACACAGAGTCTTCTG
Organism: Tragelaphus eurycerus; assembly: GCA_935064755.1. Classification (NCBI taxonomy): domain Eukaryota; kingdom Metazoa; phylum Chordata; class Mammalia; order Artiodactyla; family Bovidae; genus Tragelaphus; species Tragelaphus eurycerus. The sequence goes on along the minus strand of CAKXYN010000006.1, from coordinate 20,093,049 downwards.
TTCCATCAATGTCTTATTAAAACATAAATATTAAAACTTGGAAAGAATGCTTTTCTAATACTTGAAAATATTTTAGGATGGTGGAGAAAAGGTATATTCCATTCTACACTATTCCATAAAACAAGTTCCCTGGGGAATAAGGGAAAAATTTAGAGAAGAAAGAATCTGTTATACTTTCTTATGCTGCTAGCTATTAAATCTAGAGAGAAAAGAGTTCTTCCTCCCTAATCCTGACAACCTGCAGAGGAATCTCTGCCCCAGATTCTGCATTAAACTTGTTATAAATTACATGCGAAAGACTCTTTCCTTGTTCAGGCCAACATACGAATCTTTTTCTATCACATATCTAAAACAATTATTGTTTGTAAATATGGCCAAGAATATATGTGATGATAAACCCTTTTTACCATTTCAAAGCTCACAATATTAATGTTTGATATCATTTTTCAGACCTACTTTAAATATATATTTAGTAAAGCTAAGATAAAACATCACAGATCAATTGAAAATATTTTATCACTAGGAATTTTAGTTACTCAATATATGAATATGCTACTTTGCATATAAGTTAAATAAGCAGGGTGACAATATACAGCCTTGATGTACTCCTTTTCCTATTTGGAACTAGTCTGTTGTTCCATGTCCAGTTCTCACTGTTGCTTCCTGACCTGCATAGAGGTTTCTCAAGAGGCAGGTCAGGCGGTCTGGTATTTCCATCTCTTTCAGAATTTTCCACAGTTTATTGTGATCTACACAGTCAAAGGCTTTGGCATAGTCAATAAAGCAGAAATAGATGTTTTTCTGGAATTCTCTTGCTTTTTCCATGATCCAGCAGATGTTGGCAATTTGATCTCTGGTTCCCCTGCCTTTTCTAAAACCAGCTTGAACATCTGCAAGTTCACGGTTCACGTATTGCTGAAGCCTGGCTTGGAGAATTTTGAGCATTACTTTACCTGGCTGTTGAGAAACCTATATGCAGGTCAGGAAGCAACAATTAGAACTGGACATGGAACAACAGACTAGTTCCAAATAGGAAAAGGAGTACATCAAGGCTGTATATTGTCACCCTGCTTATTTAACTTCTATGCAGAGTACATCATGAGAAACGCTGGACTGGAAGAAGCACAAGCTGGCATCAAGATTGCTGGGAGAAATATCAATAACCTCAGATATGCAGATGACACCACCCTTATGGCAGAAAGTGAAGAGGAACTGAAGAGCCTCTTAATGAAAGTGAAAGAGGAGAGTGGAAAAAGTTGGCTTAAAGCTCAACTTTCAGAAAATGAAGATCATGGCATCTGGTCCCATCACTTCATGGGAAATAGATGGGGAAACAGTGGAAACAGTGTCAGACTTTATGTCTTTAGGCTCTAAAATCACTGCAGATGGTGACTGCAGCCATGAAATTAAAAGATGCTTACTCCTTGGAAGAAAAGTTATGACCAACCTAGATAGCATATTGAAAAGCAGAGACATTACTTTGCCAACAAAGGCCCAGTAACTGAATTAAAATGTGTATTTTTAAAATGTACCTGAAACAAATATTTGAATTAAAAATAAAGATTTTTACCTACTAAGATTATCTTTCTGTGTCAAAAATATGAACATTCCCTATTGGCAAAAAACAAATATCACACATTACGTGCATTTTCCCAAGTGGTAGAATCAATAAGAAACCAAATGAATTAAAGAGTATAAATTAATTTAAAACTGTAAAACTGCTCTCTGCTTTGAAGCATACTGCAGTGGAAGAAGTCAAAGTCATGAGGTCTGTGGTCACCATTTTTCTTAGGGTAATATATCACCATCCATCATTCTCTATCGTACTCCTCTGACATTTTTGTTCTTATAAAACACCAGGAGGCTAAATAAACCTATATGACATTCTTAAGACTATTCCTAACAAGATGGCCTCACTTTCAAACTTCTATACTTTGATCAGATACGTAAAGGTTAAAATCATTTTTCTGGATAATGCTTTCTTCAATAGTTATATAAACAAAGCAATAAAATTAGGAAGCATAGAAGAACATATTATTAAACTGCTATTATAATTTTAATATCCTTAAGCTTTGTACTGGAAAGCAAAACATAGTTTGATAGCAAGAAAACAAACATATTAAAACTTTAGACATAAAAATGTAGTAATTTTCATTCCTTGTGTGTTTGGTTCATATTTACCTTAAGACTTAATTCTAATAATTAAAATAAGAATTTCATTTAAACACATTTCTGTATTCTGTGTTTTCTCTTATCTCTGAAAAACATATATTCTGTGATTTTTCTACTTGATAGATTTTAAAAATATATATCTTTTAGCTATAAAAGTAAGGGTTTCCTGGTTCCCATCAAAATATTTTGTTGAGTACTTCCCTGGTGGTCCAGTGGTTAATAATCCACCTTCCAATCCAGGGGACACAGGTTCAATCTTTGATCAGGGAACTAATATCTCACATGCTGCAGAGCAACGGAGTCCATACATGGCAACCAACGAGCCCACACACCACCACTAGTGACTCCATACACCATGAAAGATCCTGCATGATGAAGGATCCCACATACTGCACAATGAAGACCCCACATACTGCACAAGACCTAATGAGGCCAAATAAATAAATATATTTATAAAAATAAGTTTTGTTGGATTTTTGAAATGTGACTTCATATATTATAAAACCCATTTTAATTTTTACTTTAATATCATATAATATTTTAAAAGATAATGGTAACATATGTTAGATGAAAAGGTTAGGTCACCAACGATTTCTATTTTCTCTTCACTTTGTCTACTTCAGACTAAAAAAGTGTCAATTCTGACAGTTCTAAGAGTTTGAAGAAAGTTTTACTAATAATAAATTCAGCTTTTAAATGGTCAATATAGGATATATCATTTTAAATATTAAAGCACATTGATTTCTCCCTAGTGTTCGATCATCATATATACCTATAAGTTCATAATGTTAAAAAATGTACAAATGTAGGACTTCTCTGGTGGCTCAGTGGTAAAGAATCTTCCCACCAATGCAGGACACATAGGTTCGATCCCTGATCTGGGAAGATCCCACATGCTGCAGAGCAACTAAGCCCATGAGCCCGTGCTCTAGAGCCCGGGAGCTACAACCACTGAGCCCACATGCCACCACTACTGAAGCCTGTGCACCCTAGAGCCTGTGCTCTGCAACAAGAGAAGACACTGCAACGAGCATCCCACACACCTCAACTAGAGAGTAGCCTCCACTGGCCACAACTGCTGCTGCTAAGTCACTTCAGCTGTGTCCGACTCTGTGCGACCCCGTAGACGGCAGCCCACCAGGCTCCCCCGTCCCTGGGATTCTCCAGGCAAGAACACTGGAGTGGGTTGCCATTTCCTTCTCCAATGCAGGAAAGTGAAAAGTGAAAGTGAAGTCACTCAGTCGTATCCTACTTTTAGTGACCCCATGAACTGCAGCCTACCAGGCTCCTCTGTCCATGGGATTTTCCAGGCAAGAGTACTGCTGGCCACAACTAGAGAAAGCCTATATGCAACAAAAAAGACCCAGCACAGCCCAAAATAAATAAATAAAATTATTTAAAAATATAAACAAATGTAAAAATCTTGATTTTTGTGAATCTTTTGTTAAAATATTTTTCCACTAGTACAAGTTATCATTGATTTGTTTTAAATGACATATAAAAGAATTACTTTTTTGACTGGTAACATTTTTATTGTTTCCTTTCTATGACAGTAAAACAATTCCAAAAATTAAAGTTATTTAGAAATTTTATAAAATTCTCAAAGACTGTAAGCCCCTGAACCTCTTCTCAATAGCAAGCAATGTTCATCTTGCCATTATAGGTACAGTTTAAATGCTCTGATTAAAAACATAGTGCCACTTTTTTAAGGGGAAAGCTTTCTTAAACTCACTCTATGTTCTTTATTCTTAATTACTCTAACTTGTAGCAGAGATCACTATTTCACTTTCTTATATTCTCTTTTCATTGTCATGTTTAATCTCTTAAATTGGTTTCAAACTTCCACGTCAAATTTAGGAATTTTCAAAACATTAGTGTTCAAAAAGGATGAATCTAAACAGTGTAAGCTAATTTTAGATCCTAATGAAATGTTACAAAGAGAGAAATGAAGAACTGACATCTGGAAAGTGCTAAGAACGTGTCCTTCTTTCAGTACATCTTTGTATGCTTGTGTCTCTAGCAATGGATAATTTCCACCTAAATTAGATTATTTTATATCATTATATTTCCAATATGCATGAATGATTTGCCTTTCTATACTTGTTTGGACTATTTCTTATTTATAGTAAAAAGTAATCTTTATGAATTCAGGCTTTTATTCAAAGTTCAAATTTCATGATATTACACTGACTAGTTTGGAATGCTGTGCAATACTTATATTTACTTTAATATATATTCTCAGGAACTTGGGTTACAGGAATATAACCAATATTGACTATTCCGATGCTTAACATGCTTAATTAAATAAATCTCTATTTGTAGAATACAGGAAAATATGCGTGACTAGTACTGCAAATTTCAGTTTTAAGAGAAAATGGATGTATTTTCTGCTAGCTCAAAGATACAAGGGAAAAATTTATCTTGTGTATTATCTAATAGGCCTTCCAGAACTAAAGACCACAGGAGGTAAGGCTAACAAAATTAATATGCAAAGAAGCTCAACACTAGGGACCTATAATTTTCTTGCAAATGGTTTCACTTTAAGGATGAAACAACACAAGACAATACCAATTTCTTTCTTTTTTTTGCAAATAGATGAAGCTTTGAAAAAAGAATGAACACATGGCAGCAGGTGGGAAGAATCTAGACAAGTGGATATTCAAAGCAGGGGAAATCCAAATTTGATTTGCCTAACATTTCACAAACTAATTTGAATTCATTGATATGTCTTTTAAAACCCAACTTGGGTATATATATTTAATTAACAAAGGATTGACTATCTGTCCAAATCGAAGTAAACAGTAGATATGGTGAGATGTTATGTATTTATGAACATGAAAGGGTTTTCAAAAATAAAGTTGGTGGAACTTAACTCACTAAAAATATTGGTGAACATTTCATCTGTAATTTCTTAACTGGCAGTCCTTTTATTTAACATATTAATGTGTTATTGATTATAAATAATCTAGGTGGATTAGTAGATAAACACTCTCCAAGTACATTTTAACTATTCAGTCTTCTTAGATTCTTAAAAGGTCAAGCAGAAAATGATATATTAGCATTTTAACAATGCAATTTTCGTCAATCTTCAAATGCAATAAGTTAAAATTGAAAGATTTGCTAGCTCATCTCTAAATGATATTTTCATATTTGTTCTTTTCAGTTAACAATATATGTGTTAGCTATCACATAATAAAGAATTCAATGTTGTTAATTTTTTTAAAATATTCCTGCACACCAGGAATGGTTTGATGCTGTACTATTTCCTATCAGTTTAAACCATGTTAGTGTCAGAAGAGCTTTGAAACTAACAAATCAGTTCAGTATAATTTGAAATTTTAAAATCTTGGCTTTCAAGAGAAAAGATCAGTATGACAGATTTAATATCTCATTTCAACTTTCATAATTTGATTTTATGATGCATCCAAAAATGATCTGCTGTAATAATAAAATAGCTTATATCCTAACAACTCTAAAGATAGGGAACAAAACCACATGCCCTTTGATTGTGAATCCTTGTGTGAATAAACTGATACAGTTGAAATATAATGACTTTTTTGTATATAACAAAAAATAATTATTTTGCTATATTAGGCACACTTTTACCTCTTAATAATGAATTTATAACCAAAGATATTAATATACTAGATTAATGTATTATAATATCATGCTTTACAACAGTGTACTAGAGAAGTCTAAATGATTCATACCCAAGGGAAGACTTGGTGCTATCAATTTAAAGTGTTTAATATACATTTATTTAAATGTGAAGTTGCACTTTGTCAGAGGAATGAGTGTTTAAATTGACAGTCTAATAAAATTCCTAAGTAATGTAGTCTTTTCCCCCATTTACTTATTAGTCATATTTAAAATCATTCATTTAGAGATACTAGAAAAGCATGTGAACTAATTGTTTAGGGATACAATAATTGTTTAGGGAATTAAACATTAATTCTATGGCTATCTTCTTTTTCATCATAAATATAAAGCTTTGATCTTCAATCTTACTTATTTAGAGCAAACAAATTTCTGGACTAAGGGCCCCTAATGAATGATTCCATAAATAAGAACAATCAGAATATTTTAAATGAATAAAACATATTATTAACATCATGTGGAACTGTCCAAAGGTTAAGTCCAAATTTCAATTAGTAAACTAAAAATCAATTGTGTGTTTTATTATACAATTATAAATTAATCTGAGTTTTATAATATATATACTTGTTAATATATAAAAAAATAAATCCTCTTATAGAAACATTTTGATATCTAAAATTTCACAGATTATCATGCTTTTTTCTATTTTTTATAATTTATGGGTCTTGATAAATTTAATTGTTGTAGACATCGTAAAATTGAATTACTTTTCATGAAATCAGATTAGTTACATTAATTATTTGCTAGAGTTATAAATATGGAAACTCAATAAAGGAACAGTTTTCAGCTTTTCCACATAAACAGCTATGAATCCATTTTCCTTATGTTTTGGAAAAAATAGAAATGGTCCTAATAAGGAGGTAGAAATTTTAAATAATTTACTAGTTTAACATATATCATTTATCTGCTTTATTTTGCCCTCACCAGGAGTTAGTTACCTATTAGTCAGCCAAAGTCTACTCAAGCGTCCACAAGCTATATGTGGTAGACTTCTAGACTATTTGTAATCTATCAGTATCTCTGAAATCTAGTGAAATTTCCCTTGTGGAATGGTTTCAACCAGTTACTATGCTGCGTCCCACTCTTCATCTCCTTAGGGACTTCATGGCTAGAAACTGAGAACACACACACACACAAAGTTAAATTTTCAGGGCTTGCTAAGTGGCAACCCTATTGGGTAAATTTAGCTTTCAGAAGCCTGCCTTGGCATCATAGCAGTTTCCAAATTTCTCCATTTACTTGCATCTAAGCAGACATGCCCTTGCAAGTTAGTTCTTCCCAAGCCCACCATTTCCTGTGGCCATATATTGGCATGATTCACACACTGACAGGTGCACGTAGGTATTTGGATTTGTTATTCCTGCTTTGGCCGGACAAAAATCATGTTCTCACAAAAGAGATTCGATTCTTCTGACTTAGAAAAACGTCCACTGTTTTCACTCTACCCTTTTTAGTCACTTCTTTCATATTCTAAAATTATCCTCTGCTTCTTTCTAACCCTGATGGTTGACACAGTGTGAAGGTAATGTTACTTTCATTAATCTACCATGCAGTGACCACAACCTGTTCAAAAGTATCAGCCATAGTGAATAGAAGAAGAAACAAAAAATACACTTCCATATGGAAATATCACTTATTGCTGCAAATGTATACAAAAATTAAATATTACGAGAAGTGTTATATGTCAGTTGTATATCAAGTAGAACATTAAATGGTTTTTCTTTCAACATAAAACATTAATAGCCATTTTGTACTTGTACTGGAAGTAGTCAAATATTGTTCTCTTAATAGAGAAGCTTTTTTATTATGAAATATCATAACACTATGTACCATCAAAAATCTCAAGATGTACTTAAAAAATAAGTTCAAGAATGTCTCAAAGTGTCTCTTTTCATATTTTAATGCACAAAATTAAAGATTATTAAAAATGACATCTTTGTATATGCTTGCTTTTGTTATAGTGATTTAAATATTACCAATCTTTTCAAGTCTTTGAAAGGAAAAATTTGTAACTGCCTATTATCTAGGGCAAACATATATATTCAACTTATATATTCTTTCAAACTATGAAAGATATTTTAAATTTATCTGAGGCCTGGCAGGCTTTCAGACAACATAAACATATGTACACATCACAGCATACTTCTTTAGAGAAACTGAGAGTCTTAAACCATCAGAAGTATATTTTATTGAAAGTATGCTCTCAATAATTTCATCATTTTTCCCAGTTTCAGAGAAGAAATTGACAGGATGAAATCACATTCATTTATAGCCAAGGAATGTAGTAGCATCCAAATGTCTTCCTGGAATCGCTTAGTATAAATGTGTTAATTCATAACAATATTGGGTTAAATAAATGTTGCTGTTGGTATAGTGTAATTTTCTTTTGTGATAAATGCCATTGATTTGCTATTTACTTTTCAAGTGATTTTATTTGCCGAATTATATATCAGACAGTCCCATGGGCTTACTGAATATATGAGGACTAACAATGAAAAATGTGCATAGTTTTAGCACCAACTTTGTAAATTGCCTTAATAATAGCTAGTATAATGTAATAGTATTTTCAACCAGTACTTTTAATTTCTAGCTCATAAAGCCTTTTCATTGAACCCCAAGGGTGTAGCTATAAAAGTAAGATTTAATTTTGTATATAATGTGGCCTAAATTAGCTTTAAAGCAATAGGAGAAACATGCAGTTACAAAAAATAGGCTGAAATTATTATAATTTCTGTAACAAAATTAATTATTATTTCAATTGTGGCTTAATTTGTAGTGAAAATTTAAGCCTATTCAGAAGAAAAATTTTAAGTCATTATTTTTAAAACTTTGACAAAAGCATGGAAACCCTTCATGGACATATAATAAGAAGAACCCACTGGCTAAGACTGTTTTTACCATAACTTCAAAGGCCCAGGTGATCATAAAGTTTAGAGATACTTATATGTTAGACTATTTCTTTGCTACACAATTTCTTGTTAATTATTTGCCCTTTGAGACAAAGCAAGGAAAATTCAATGTTATACTTTGGTCCCTGATATTTGTATATAAGAAATAAAATAGGTACTTTGTTATGTCTGTATGGTGCTTTACAATTAATAATAAATTCATCTTTGTGATTTCATTTTGTTCCTGTCTGGGTGTTTATGGCAAGCATTATTATCTCTGTCTCATGGGTGAATGAGCTTAGTACCTCATCTAACACTAATGCATTAAGATGACTAACATATATGCCATGTACAAAGTATAATTTTTGAGGTATATAATAAAGTGACAATATTTAGTTCTGGGATAAACACTTGCAGAGTGTACTTATAGAACTGGACAATCAATTAAATCTACAATACCAACTATAGAGTTGGACAATCAATTTTAATATACCAGTATTATTTCAAGTCTTTCTTAAATGACCTATAGTTTGATTCTTTTTATATTTCTAAAAGAAAAAATTTGATAAGGCACAGCCATTCTTATTAAAGTGAATAATAGCCACACAAATTGTTACACAAATACTTGATATTTGTTGGCTGATATATTCAACACTCATCTTTAGAAGGAATTCTCTTCTTAGTAAATTTTTAACCTTAAAAGTAAGAATTTGAGCAAATTCTGGAAGATAGTGAAATTTGGGGAAGCCTGGCATGCTGCAGTCCATGGGCTCACAAAGAGCTGGACACAACTTAGCAACTGAATAACAATAGATATCTATTTCAAAATGGCATTGTGCTTTTATTCCTTTCCCTTTTAAACTTTGGGAATACTACTCTTTATTTTGTGTTTTGGAAGTCTCTTCATATTTCATTATAAGGAAGAGGCAGAAATAATATATAAGAAAATATTGCTAAATCTAAGAACCAGGAGGATTCTTTACCAGCTGAGCTACCAGGGAATCTCCCATCTGAGTTTTAGAGTCAGTTAATTAACTAATTTGATGAACTCAAGCAAGTTATTTCAGATTCCAGGCTCTCAATTTCTGTATCACAAAATAATTAATATATAAATTCTGAGGGCCACACCTAGCTCCAAAATTTGTACAAATATATGAAAGAGACTTAAATTTTTTTCCAGAATTGCTAATTTTCAATCTTTGTTAGCTTAATTCATTCTTCCCCTAAAAGAAAAGGGTCATATTACTTAATCAAATTGCAAAATTCTGTACACACCAAAAAAATGGATAATGGGAGAACAGTAAAGTAGTATTTGGGAGGACGTGTTCAAATGTTAAACTTTAACCTGTAGGGGAGGAAATTTCTGCAATAAAATGTTAATCTCACTTTCAGTAAACATGGAAAATATTGAAATTGCATTTATCTTAAAGTAGCAAAAGACATATGCTACTTATCTTGCTGTCACAAAAAAAATGAGATATACTTTGAAACATGATGTGAGAATAATCGAAAATTATTTTTTAAAAGATGGCCATTGTTGCTGTAGATACTAAACAAAGCAGAACTCAGGAGCCCTGGGTCTGTGCAGCGCAGCCCATCCGGCAGGAGAGAAGCTCTCCCTCCGTTTATCCCATGGCCCCCTGGCAGCACTAGAAAGGTCTGGCTTTAAGCTCGTTGACTAAAAAACCTGACATGGCATTAATTTATTACCAATCTGGGGGCTTTTCTTTCCCTTACTCGTTTTTTTTAGGGGGCAGGGGCTTGTCTATAACCGAACATTTAATTTGTTTTAGTCGCTGTGATTATGCTTTGGTCACATTTGGCAATGGGAGCGATCTGGAAAGCTTAGAGGGAATACATTATGGTGCCATAAATTTGAGATGGAAGTATGTTTTTGTATTTCTGCCAGGAGTATCAGACAGCAAGCAAGTTACTGTTTGAAAATCTGCTTTCTCTGTCTGCTCTGCTAATACAAGGGTGGGTGGTCCTGAGGTCATCTCATTCCATCCTCTAAAAGACAATCCCTGTTCCTGTTGTGTCCCACATTTCTCATGATGGCCAAGACTGCGGGGGCAGGTGGGGGGGTGGGGTTCCTTTCTCTCCCTGACTGGATTTAATAAATAAACATGCATGGTGTTTGTTTTAATTTTCTCTTGCACCAACAGAGATTCCTCATAGATCTAGCTTTTCTTATTTCTCAACTCCTCTGCAAAAGTTGCACATTCCACACCTGAGGTAGGATGACGACATTCTCCCAGCCCTAGACCGTGAAGAATGTGTTCCTGATCTGCATGTGCATCCTGGCTGCCTGCAAGATAAAGAGGGATTCAGGCATAAAGACTGGGAATTCCCATGAAGAGATGAAAACAAATAATGTGGTTCAAAGGAGAAATTGTTACCAGGAGAGAGGCATTCCTGATGTTGTGCAAAGGATTGTGAGCATTCTCTACACTGCAGAAGTTGCCTGAGAGCAGTTACATTTGCCAATTCAATGTCTCCATGAGTTATCTGACTCACAAGTGTTTATTGTGAAAAGATATGTTGCCTGGCAACAGCTTTAACATGGTGCAACTGATTTTTCTGCACTTCTAAAAAGATGTTTTATTCATTAGTTGCCCTCCTTTGCTTATGTGTGTGGGTACACCCTCCCTTGCTGTATCAAATGCTACTGTCTGGTTGTGAACATCTCCTTTTGCTTCTAGATTAAATGTGCCATTGTTCACCATTAATACATATACACATTCATACAACGAATAGGAAATAGAGTGGCTGATTCCTATCATGGGAAGAGCAAGCAGTCATCATTTGGAATTACTTTATGTTATATCAAAGATGTCCTTGGCATTTAAAATTGTCTAAAATTTGGGCTATTTACAGGCTAAGAGAGAGAAAGACATTGATGGTATGAATAGTCAACTACTGGATTGTATTCTGAATTTTTATCCATAGCAATGAGCTTTGGTAATATATATACTGTGATATAAAAATATCAAACTTTTTCTACATATATATATATATATCTCAAAAGAGGTATTTTATATTTTTGTTTTTTTCTGTTTGTGTGTGTGTGTGTGTGTGGCTGGACCATGAGATTTGCAGAATCTCAGTCCCCTGACCAGGGACTGAGCCCAGGCCATGGTTAGTGAAAGTTTAGAATCCTAAGCACTAGACTAGGAGGGAACTCCCTGACGGATGAGGTGTTTTAGACTTCAGGTTGTCACAAACTTTATTTATCCCAAATTTTGCTGGGTAAAACACTTGTAGTATTAGAGCCTATCGCTCTGTATCTCCTCCCTGCTCCAACTGTGGAAAGCAAGCCAGTCATTACACCCACAGGTCTGAAAGTCTGAAAGAGGGGCTGAACCTTCAGACAATGATTTAGGCTTTTGAGACTTGGTCAAAGAAGTTCCATCATGAGATTATTAATCTGAGAATATTTTAAAGCCAACTAGAGCCCTAGAAGTATTATATAACTCTGCCAAAGTCACACAACTAGTAACTCAAGTTACATGAAGTCCAGCCTCATGGGGTACTTCCAACATCATGAGGTCTTCCCTCTTATGATTTATAGCAAGATACAAATACCATTTCTGAAGAAACTCTATTATAGAAGAAGCAAATCTGACCATGACAATTATCTAACATCGCAGCTACTTATATAGATGCTAGGGTTTCTACGCTAGTAGTACTCATTATCAGGCTTACCAGGAGGGTCAATGGTAAAGAATCCACCTGCCAATTCAGGAGACACAAGAGATACAAGTTCGATCCCTGGGTTGGGAAGATATCCTAGAGGAGGAAATGACAATGCACTCCAGTATTCTTGCCTGGGAAATCCCAAGGTCAGAGGAGCCTGGCAGGCTACAGTTCATGGGATCACAAAGAGTCAGACATGACTGTGTGATGGAGCACACAGACACAGTATTCATTATAAAACATTAAAAGGAAAACATATATTTCATACTTATAACATGCCAAGATCACTTTATATATTCATTTAAGCCTCACAATACTAAAAGGGAAGCATTATTATCTTCGTTTTAGAGAATATGCCTTCAACGTTCAAGCGATTGAACTTGAAATAATCAAATTCAGTTCAGTTCAGCCGCTTAAGAATGTCCAACTCTTTGCAATCCCTTGGACTGCAGCATTCCAGGTCTTCCTGTCCATCACCAACACCCAGGGTTTACTCAAACTCAAGTCCACTAAGTCGGTGATGACATCCAACCATCTCATCCTATCATCCCCTTCTCCTCCTGCCTTCAGTCTTTCCCAGCATCAAGGTCTTTTTCAGTAAGTTCTTCACATCAGGTGGCCAAAGTATTGGAGTTTCAGCTTCAACATCAGTCCTTCCAGTGAATTTTCAGGACTGATTTCCTTTAGGATAGACTGGTTGGATCTGCTTGCAGTCTAAGGGACTCTCAAGAGTCTTCTACAACACCACAGTTCAAAAGCATCAGTTCTTTGGTGCTTAGCTTTCTTTATAGTCCAACTCTCATATCCACATAAAACTACTTGAAAAACCATAGCTTTGACTAGATGGACCTTTGTAGGTAAAGTAATGTCTCTGCTTTTTATTATGCTATCTAGGTTGGTCATAACTTTTCTTCCAAGGAACAAGCGTATTTTAACTTCATGGCTGCAATCACCATCTGCAGTGATTTTAGAGCACCCAGAAATAAAGTCAGCCAGGGTTTCCACTGTTTCCCCATCTATTTGCCATGAAGTGATGGGACTGGATGCCATGATCTTAGTTTTCTGGATGTTAAGCTTTAAGCCAACTTTTTCACTCTCCTCTTTCACTTTCATCAAGAGGCTCTTTAGTTCTTCACTTTGTGCCATAAGGGTGGTGTCATCTGCATATTTGAGGTTATTGATAATTCTCCTGGCAATCTTGATTCCAGCTTGTGCTTCATCCAGTTCAGCATTTATCATGTACTCTGTATATAAATTAAATAAACAGGGTGAAAATATACAGCCTTGACATACTCCTTTCTGAATTTGAAACCAGTCTGTTGTTCCATGTAGAATTCTAACTGTTGCTTCTTGAGTCAGGTGGTCTGGTATTCCCATGTCTTGAATTTTCCAGAATTGTTGTGATCCACCCAGGCAAAGGCTTTGGCAAAGTCAATAAAGCAGAAGCAGATGTTTTTCTTGAACTCTTTTGCTTTTTCAATGATCCAGCAGATGTTGGCAATCTAATCTCTGGTTCCTCTGCCTTTTCTAAAACCAGCTTGAACATCTGGAAGTTCACAGTTCACATATTGTTGAACCCTGGCTTGGAGAATTTTGAGCATTACTTTGCTAGTCTGTGAGATGAGTGCAACTGTGTGGTAGTTTGAGTATTCTTTGGCATTGCCTTTTTTGGGGATTGGAATGAAAACTGACCTTTTCCAGTCCTGTAGCCACTGATGAGCTTCCCAAATTTGCCTGGCATATTGAGTGCAGCACTTTCACAGCATCATCTTTTAGGATTTGAAATAGCTCAACTGGAATTACATCACCTCCACTAGCTTTGTGCATAGTGATGCTTCCTAAAGCCCACTTGACTTTGCATTCCAGGATGTCTGGCTCTAGGTGAATGATCACACCATCATGGTTATCTGGGTCGTGAATATCTTTTTTGTACAGTTCTTCTGTGTATTCTTGCCACCTCTTCTTAATATCTTCTGCTTCTGTTAAGTCCGTACCATTTCTGTCCTTTATTGTGCACATCTCTGCATGAAATGCTCCCTTGGTATCTCTAACTTGCTTGAAGAGATCTTTAGTCTTCCCCATTCTATTACTTTCCTCTATTTCTTTGTGTTGATCACTGAGGAAAGCTTTCTTATCTCTCCTTGCTATTCTTTGGAACTCTGCATTCAAATGGGTATGTCTTTCCTTTTCTCCTTTGCCTTTCACTTCTCTTCTTTTCATAGGTGTTTGTAAGGCCTCCTCAGACAACCAGTTTGCCTTTTTGCATTTCTTTCTCTTGGGAATGGTCTTGATCACTGCCTCCTGTACAATGTCATGGGCCTCTGTCCATAGTTCTTCTGGCACTCTATCAGATCTAATCCCTTGAATCTATTTGTCACTTCTACTGTATAGTCATAAGGGATTTGACTTAAGCCATACCTGAATGGTCTAGTGGTTTTCCCTACTTTCTTCAATTTAAGTCTGAATTTAGCAATAACTAGTTCATGATCTGAGCCACAGTCAGCTCCCAGTCTTGTTTTTGCTGACTCAATAGAGCTTCTCCATCTTTGGCTTCAAGGAATGTAATCAATCTTATTTTGGTATTGACCATCTGGTGATATCCATGTATAGAGTGTTCTCTTGTGTTGTTAGAAGAGGGTATTTGCTATGACCAGTGCATTCTCTTGGCAAAACTCTATTAGCCTTTGCCCTGCTTCATTCTGTACTCCAAGGCCAAATTTGCCCATTAGTCCAAGTATTTCTTCACTTCCTTCTTTTGCATTCCAGTCCCCTCTAATGAAAAGGACATCTTTTTTGGGTGTTAGTTCTAGAAGGCCATGTAGGTCTTCACAGAACCATTCAACTTCAGCTTCTTCAGCATTATTGGTCGGGGCATAGACTTGGATTACTGTGATACTGAATGGTTTGCCTTGGAAATGAACACAGATCATTCTGTTGTTTGTGAGATTGCATCCAAGTACTGCATTTCAGACTCCTTTGTTGACTATGATAGATACTCCACTTCTTCTAGGGAATTCTTGCCCACAGTAGTAGATATAATGGTCATCTGAGCTAAATTCACCTGTTCCAGTCCATTTTAGTTTGCTGATTCCTAAAATGTCAATGTTCACTCTTGCCATCTCCTATTTGAGCACTTCAAATTTGCCTTGATTCATGGACCTAACATTCCAGATTCCTATGCAATATTGCTCTTCAGAGCATCGGACTTTACTTCCATCACCAGTCACATCCACAATGGATGCTGTGTTGTTTTTGCTTTGCTCCGTCCGTCTCTCCATTCTTTTTGGAGTTTTTTGTCCACTGAACTCCAGTAGCATATTCAAAATAATCCATGCGGCTAGCAAATATAACAAAGTCAGCATTTGCTTTGGAGCATTTAACTGTGCCCTCTATGAGCATGTAAATATAAATAATTACATTTGTACCTGGGCACACATTATGGGCTGCCGTCTACGGGGTCGCACAGAGTCGGACACGACTGAAGCGACTTAGCAGCAGCAGCAGCACATATTATATAAAACAGTTTGGATTTGGATTTTAGAGCTGGAAAATTTGTTGAAAACAATATATTGACTTAGTAACAACTTTGGTATATGATTTTTCAAGCATTCAGTGGGTTAAATGCTGGGGAATTCAACAAATATACACTGTTCTCCTGCTGCAGGCAGGATACTATGCCTAGCAGTGAGGCAGAGCCAAGAAGAAGGAAAACTTGCCTTCTGTCTTCACCACGCTCACTTTCCTACAAGGTAAGTAGGCAATTATGATAACAGCTCAGAGAAGGCAATGGCACCTCCCTCCAGTACTCTTGCCTGGAAAATCCCATGGGCGGAGGAGCCTGGAAGGCTGCAGTCCATGGGGTCATTAAGAGTCAGACATGACTGAGCGACTTCACTTTCTCTTTTCACCTTCATGCATTGGAGAAGGAAACGGTAACCCACTCCAGTGTTCTTGCCTGGAGAATCCCAGGGACGGGGGAGCCTGGTGGGCTACCATCTATGGGGTCGCACACAGTCAGACATGACTAAAGCAACTTAGCAGCAGCATGATAACAGCCACATGCCTGGGAAACAAATCTTATGGTCAAGTTGAACTAAGATGACAGTTGGGTAAGTCTCTGACAGAGAAAGGAGCAGGGTGAGTTTCAGGAGCTGAAGGACGTCATTGCAGCTGGAATGCTGTTAGCAAGCAGAAGGGCAGAAGGTGAGGCTCGTGAGAAAGGGCTGATCCCACGTGCAGGGCTGGTGGGCCAAGGTAAGGAGCCAGGTGATCCCTACCTTCACAGAGATAGCAGTTCAGCAAAAGCACTGAATTCTTGACAAATCCATATTTTATAGTAGCATAGGATAAACTAGTTTACAGTAAGATCACTTTCTCAAAATATTCCATTACCAACATAGTCTTCGTACCTTTTGACACAGATCAGCAATCTCAAACACTGACAAACATTTCCAAAGAACTTGATTTCCAAGCCATCTTTTTTGCCAAATATACATATGTTCATCACATACATGTGAAATAAATGTGGTCTCATTTCCAGTTCATATGGTCCCTTCCCTTCTAATCTACTCTTCTCTCAAACTATAAATTATATTACTGGAAATACATAATTGATGGAAAAACTGTAAAATGTAAAATACAAATTAAATTATGCTCAACTAATCATTGCCTTAATGTTATTTCAAAAGTAGATTTATTCATTTATACTTGGATAATAGAAGGAAATGAGTACCTACCACATTTATAGAAAGATGCTCATGAAGAGAAGCAATCGTTTCAAATCCTCACAGTATTAAACTAAAATCAGAAGAATTAAATGGCGTGTATGTAATTATATCTGCTTCTTACTATTCAGTTATGTTTCTAAGAACAGCTTATTTTTAAACAAAAACTTAAATTAATGAACAGAAAAATCATGGATTATTGTTTAGTTTTTGTGCTTTCAAAGGATGAAGAAATAGTCTTTATAACCAAAAAGTTGATTACACACTGAACTGTATTCAAAATTCTTGATGCATAACTTAGAAGTAATTGAATCCATATTTGCAGAAACCACTAAAATTACTTACAAACTACTCTATAGTGTTTCCACTCATAGAAGGATATTCAAACTATTGAAATTTCAAAATTAGAGTCAATAGAATTTATAACTTCTGACTTTACCATGTTAAACACTTCAATGTGATTACTACATTTATGAAAGTTAAAATTAACAATGCTGGCACGTCGTCTATGTAATGAATAGTCTTCATTTGCTCTTCTAAAACAAATACCATGTTTCGTACAAACATTTCATCATGCTTTTATGTTTTGGTAATTCAGATGCAGAGCAACTGGTTCATCAGCCTAATTTTTTCACTACTGGGAGTTGCAATAAAGTGTAAATGAAAAAAAAAAAACTAATTAAATTGTCTTCTCTAAGCCCTACCTTATATGTATATCATGACATATATGTCAGAGCAAAAGCAATGAACCAGATAATTGCCCCAAATTAGGAGACTGTGCCTCTACTGACATTTAAGTTTTAACCTAATAATTTCACTATTTAACTGAACTTTGCTCTACTAATTATGGGCACTTGTAACATTAAATATTTTTTAAATGTCAGTATATTGCCTAGTTAGGGAAAATATTAATGTAGTATAATCAGCAGGCATTTGATAATACTGACAACACTATTCAGTTTAAACATGCAAAGCAAGACTTCCCTAGTGGTCCAGTGGTTAAGAGTTTGCAGGGGACACTGGTTCCCTGCTCCAGGAAGATTCCATATGCTGCGGGGCAAGTAACCCCATGAAACACAACTACTGAGCCTGCAAGCCTAGAACTCATACTCGGCAACAAGAGAAGCCACCATGATGACGAGCGTGAGCACCGCAACTAGAAAGTAGCCCCCACTCACCACAACTAGAGTGCAGCACAACCCCCCACTCACTCACCACAGCTAGAGAAAAACCTGCACAGCAATGAAGACCCAGCACAGCTAACAATTTAAAAATAAAAAATAAACCCACAAAGCACCAGGGAGGAAACAACAATGTTAACACAAGTCCAACTTACTAATTTGCTAATCATTTATAGATATTGATCAATTTATGCTAGTCATAATGCATATACATGTATATGTTCTCAATATATTTTGTAATAGAATAGAGATATGGGGTTTTTTTAACTTTTTTATTTATTTATTTTATTTTGAGGGGCTACTCTCTAGTTGTGGTTTGTGGGCTTCTCATTGTGGTGACTTCTCTTTTGTCGAGCAGGGCTCCAGGACGTGCGGGCTCAGTAGTGGCAGCTCCCAAGCTCTAGAGCACAAGCTAGACTTGCGGGGCATGGGCCTAATTTCTCCGCAGCATCTGAGATCTTCCCAGATCAGATCGAACCTTTGTCTCCTACGTCGGCAGGTGGATTCTTAACCACTGAGTACCCAGGGAAGGCCTCGATATATTTTTGAAAAATCTACACAGAGCAATACTTATTTACTATTACTACCTCAGTCTTGACAAGTGGGACTAAGTCTGAGATGGAGTAGGGGGCAGGTAAAATAATGGCTTGTTTAGTGCTCAGGCAGCAGGCATTTTTCAAAGAACTTTTCATGTACTATCTGATTTATCATATCCTCACAATAACTCTAGTGATATAAGTATTAGTATTGCTATTATATGGAGAAAAAGGAACCCTCCTACAATGATGGTGGGAATAAAAATTGGTGCAGTCACTATGAAGAACAGTGTAGAGGTTCCTTAAAAAACTAAAAATAGAGTTACCATACAATCCTGTGATCCAACTCCTGGGCATAGATCCAGACAAAACTGTAATTCAAAAAGATGCATGCATTCCAATGTTCACACAGCAGCACTACTTACAAGAGCCAAGACATGGAAACAACTTAAATGTCCATTGACAGATGAATGGGTAAAGATATGGTACATATATACAGTGGAATATTAGCCACAAAAATGAATGAAATAATGTCATTTGTAGCAACATGGGTGGATCTAGAGATTATCATCCTAAGTGAAGTAAGCAAGACAGAAAAAGATAAATATCATAGGCTATCACTTATATGTGGAATCTAGAAAAGCTACAAACAAGCTCATTTACAAAACAGAAATATGCTCAGACATAGAAAACAAACTTATAGTTACCAGTGGGGATATTGGTGGGTGGGTAAGAGATAAATTAGGGGTTTGGGATTATATATACACACTGCTACTGCTACTAAGTCACTTCAGTTGTGTCCGACTCTGTGCGACCCCATAGATGGCAGCCCACCAGGCTCCTCCGTCCCTAGGATTCTCCAGGCAAGAACACTGGAGTGGGTTGCCATTTCCTTCTCCAATGCATGAAAGTGAAAAGTGAAAGTGAAATCACTCAGTCTTGTCCGAGGCTCAGTGACCCCATAGACTCCAGCCTTCCAGGCTCCTCCATCCATGGGATTTTCCAGGCAAGAGTACTGGAGTAGGGTGCCCTTGACACACTATTATATATAAAATAAGTAAACAGCAAATATCTACTGTATAGCACAGGGAAATATACTCAGTATCTTGTGATAACCTAAAATGGAAAAGAATATGAAAAAAATCTATATGTGTGTGTGTGTATGAGTGTGTGGAACTGAATCACTTTGCCATATACTTAAAACAACACATCGTAAATTAACTATGCATGCTAAGTCACTTCAGTCATGTCCTACTCTTTGTGACTCCATGGACCATAGCACACCAGGCTCCTCTGTCCATGGAATTCTCCAGACAAGAACACTGGAGTCGGTTGCCATGCCCTCCTCCAGGGGATCCTCCCAACCCAGGGATCGAAACCGCATCTCTTAGGTCTCCTGCATTGGCAGGTGGCTTATTCACCACTAGTGCCAATTGGGAAGCCCAAAATTAACTATACTTCAGCTTAAAAATTGCTATTCTAGTGTTCATTTCACAGATGAAGAAACTGAGGCTGAGAGAGGTTACCATCTCTAAGTAGAACTCTTCAAGACACTGTTCTACTGCCTCTTTGCATGTAAGACAGAGATTTTCTAAAGGCCTGCTCTGAAATATATTTAAATTGATTTCTTAAAGGTATTTTTGCCAGCTAATATACAGGGGTATCAAACTTCAGCTGCCTCCTATGGAGATAGTCCTCTTTTCAGTACAGCCCTGTCAGGCAATGGAACAATTTGAACACTACTCATTCAGCACCCTGCCTTTGCTGTTTGTTCATTTGTTGGATATGCCACTAAACCAGAAAAACATGCACAAAATTTCAGTAGAGAATGTGGTCCTGGAAATCTTTCTCTGCTGGTATACCTACTCTAGTTCTGATGCAACCCATGACTCAAAATTCAAATCTCCTACAAACTAGGTGAAGAAAAACAACAAATATCCTTAGCAGCCCTCTCCATGACCATGAAGCGATCTGCACCCAGCGCCTATCTCAAGGGGGACTCATCCTGCAGCTAAAGGCAGCTGTGGGGACTTCCTAGACCCCTTACTAGGGATCACTAAGTGACCACCTGCACACCAAGTCCCCCTGGTAGATATGTGAGGTGTTTTTATTTTTTCAAATATTTAAGAACACTTGGACATCAGAGGATTTCACAATAAATCTGGATTTATGGTCTTACATGGGGCTTCCCAGGTGGTGCTAGTGATAAAGAACCCGTTTGCCAATGCAGGAGACATAAGAGACGTGGGTTCCATCCCAGGGTCTGGAAGATCCCCTGGAGGAGGGCATGGCAACCCACTCCAGTATTCTTGCCTGGGAAATCTCATGGACAGAGGAGTATGGTGGGCTACAGTCCACAGGGTCACAAAGAGTTAGAAGCGACTTAACACACCTGAAACATATAAAGGTCAAGTCTGGGCAGAGTCTCTCATGACAACAATCAGCCATGAGCTGCTGCCTCTCACTAGACTGGACACTGGATCACTAGTAGACCATAATCGTCATCACTTTGTTTTTATTTAATTTTTTTGGCCATGTGGTATGTGAGATCTTAGTTCTCAGACCAGGGATCAAATCCTCACCACCCTGCTTTGGAAGCTTAGAGTCTTAACCACTGGACCTCCAGGGGAGTCCTCCTCATCACTTTCTATTATCTGACGCAGGCCCATTTCATACATTACCTATGATTCCTCAGTCTAGACACTTGAATTTCTGTTCCTTGTTCTAATCCAAGATTTCTTCCAGTTCTGAAATTCTGTTTCACAGAGAGATCAGAGACATCAATGAATTGTGTCCCATGACTTGTTCAAGATCACTAGGCTAGGACTAGATAAGAGCATGGCCAAACTAGAATCCAGCTGTTCTGAAGTCCAGCTCATCTGGCTGACTCTTATTTACACATGAAGTGATATGATTCCATTATGGGGAAACCAGGAATATTTTTCTTACAGCTATGAGGAAAGCTAACTCAGCCTCCAGAAGGGATAGAAAAATCTGGGTGTTAGATTAGGGTTTGAATAAATGGCTTTCATAAATCCTATTTATACAAAAGATTTCAAAAGCTGAGAATGAATCGGAAAGAATATAAATATAGGGTTACAGGGAAGAGAAGGCCCTGCTATAGTTTGGGCTGCTTCCATGACACTCTCAGCTCCTTGAGAATTTCCTGTGTGGTCTGGAGTCACCTGCATGTAGATGTGGCTTCAAAGCTCCCTCCACCCCAGGGTGGGACCTGGCTTCCCATGGGCCTTTAAGACATTCTCATAAGCACATTCTGACTTATGGCAAAAACCATGATAGGCCTACAGGTCATCCCAAAGATTAGAATAAGAACTTGTCCAAATGTTTTATAATGAATTGCTGAGAAAATTAATCCCTCTGAGGGAATCATACACAACAATTTACAAATGACTAGGATATGTAAAATAATTTGATAATTCTTTTCCCAGAAATCCTATCATTCAAACAGGATTTCACACTAATTAATCATTATTTTCATTCAGAAGCACCAGTCAGAAAGCACTAGGGAAGAAACCAAATTTAAACAGTTCCTGAAACAAAATTCTTTTTGTCTAAAAACTAGGAGATTTATTCCCGTAATAAAAATTCCTACCCTTAATCATGCACATATTATTACACCCATATTAATTCAAATTAAACTGCTGTGTACATGCATTTCTACAGCTTTTAACAAATAGAACTCTAGATTTTCATTTCTGCAGAGACCAGGTAAGTGAAAATAAAAAACTTTATGGTTATGTATTCAATTAGTGTTTTTCTAAATGCAGAACAAGAACCTAGATTTTTATTCCCTAAATGATTAATTATTAAATCAGTTTTGACATCTGCAATACAAAGCTCTCAAATATTCCGGGGCCCAGTAGAGACCACAGCGCCAGCAAGCTGTACACTGTCACTCTGACTGCTCTGGTTGGGGTGGGAGTAAAATGATGTTTACCCTCACATCTTATAAATCATCTGGGTCTGCTCAGAAGAAAGGCACTGGATCATTATTATCACCATTATTACTGCTAATTTGCAACCTGAATTTTCTCAAAACTGGTTGCTTTCTCTATTGTAAATCGTTTGTTACAAGCGTGTTCTGTCTTTCAAATCTTTAAAATGTTCTCAACTAAAACAAAATGAGAAAGTTGGTTTTCTTTTTCCCCACATGATATCTCACTGAAGAAAAATGTGGAGGAAAATGAGTCTTCCAGTCGACAGTTGGTCATGTACCTCAAACATCTGTTTCTCATAAGCTAAAGTTGCATATTTCACCTATCCTGATGTCATTAAGTTATTATGTGGGAAAAACATAGCCTTTCAAATAAAACAAAATTGAAGCAATAAGCCTATCTGTTACAGCTATGGCCTCTGGAGTTACACAGACGAAGGTTCAGACCCAAGGGCCCCTCCCAGCACCACCACCACATTATCAATTTCTGTAAACCTCAGATTTCTCGTCTGTAAAAATAACAAAATGATACCTACATACGGAATTAGGTACCTAAATAGAGAGAATGTTCTTAAGTGTTCAGCATGTTACCGAGATGGCCATGCAGTTGTATGAGGTTCTATTGTTCCACCCAACAGTCACAATACACAGAGGGTAGGCATGACTGCTACTAACCAGGCCCTCAACCTGTACAGCTTGGCAAGGGAGTGGACAGAGGTGGATCAGGAGGGTCACACCCTTGTGTGTTGGTATGTGCTACCCTCCTAACCATTTACTTACTAATAAAACAGTTGAAAAGGATTAGAGGCAGGAAACGCAGAATTGAACACTCCCTCATCCATAAATCGGGTCAAAGTGAAAGGATAGGAGGAAAGCAATGGAGAGGTCATGGGAAGGGGAAAGTGGGAAAAGCACAAAGGGGAAGAAGCATGAAGCATCCCTGGTGACAGAGTTGTCTGGCAACTCTCCCCAACTGAGGGAAGGCATATCTCACGGAGGTCTTATCCTGGTCCAGAGGCAGAAGAATTACTGTCTGCAACACAGTGGAAAGAAGGTGAAAGAAGCTGAAATAACACTGTGTGTGCACACACACATATACCACTTGATTCTATAAAAGTGTATGGATATCTATCCATATGGTTTTAAAGAATATATAGATATTGATATCTATAGTGATATAATTCAGATTGATAGTCTCTCTATCAATAGATGATAGATAAGTATGAATATATATCTGGATATCTATCTATCTAGGGCTTCCCTGGTGGCTCAGACAGTAAAGAACCTGCCTGCAATACAGGAAACTTGATCCCTGGGTCAAGAAGATCCCCTAGAGAAACCCACACCAGTATTCTTGCCTGGGAAATCCCATGGACAGAGGAGCCTCGTGGGCTACAGTCCTCAGGGCCGCAAAGAGTTGGATACGACTGAGTGACTAACATTTACACTTTCATCTATCTATCTATGTAAACAGAGATGTAGATATATTTCTGGATCATATAAAGAGATCTAGATATCTAATGATCTAGATTTTAAAGAATAGATGTGGATATACAGAGATATATCTATACTAAGATCCACATATTTCATATATAGCAATCTGGATATTCTTTAAAATCTATCTTAATAAACACAAAGAGCTAGAGGGAGATTGTTCTTTAAAAATGGCATGTGCTTGCTTTTTAAATTTCTGTACACACAGTAGCCAGTACTATTACCTACACATCTAAAGACTGAAATGCTACCTTGACAGTAATGAAAATCCCACCGTGCTGATTATTAATAGGCCAATTCCCATTTCACAAGAATATCCTCCCAGAAGCAAAGAATTCTTACAGATAAGGCAATCTTATTCCAGGTATTAATAAAATTTTCATTTTTATTATGCTATACATTTTTTTCAAGAGTTGGTCTATTTTTAAGGATGAATTTTTTTACTCACAACTAAAAATATATTTAAACATATATACACACATTTACATACGTTCAGTTCAGTTCGGTTGCTCAGTTGTGTCTGACTCTTTGCAACCCCATGGACTGTAGCATGCCAAGCTTCCCTGTCCATCACCAACTCCCGGAGTTTACTCAAACTCAAGTCCATTGAGTCAGTGATGCCATCCAATGATCTTACCCTCAGTCGTCCCCTTCTCCTTCCACATTCAATCTTTTCCAGCATCTGGGTCTTTTCCAATGAGTTAGTTCTTCTCATCAGGTGGCCAAAGTATTGGAGTTACAGCTTCAACATCAGTCCTTCCAATAAATATTCAGGATTTATTTCCTTTAGGATTGACTGAATCTCCTTGCAGTCCAAGGGACCCTCAAGAGTCTTCTCCGATACCACAGTTCAAAAGAATCAATTCTTTAGCACTCAGCTTTCTTTATAGTCCAACTCTCACATTCACACATGAGTACTGGAAAAGCCATAGCCTTGACTAGATGGACCCTTGTTGGCAAAGTAATGTCTCTGCTTTTTAATATGCTGTCTATGTTGGTCATAACTTATCTTCCAAGGAGCAAGCATCTTTTAATTTCATGGCTTCGGTCACCATCTGCAGTGATTTTGGAGCCCCAGAAAATAAAGTCTGTCACTGTTTCTACTGTTTCCCCATCTATTTGCCATGAAGTGATGGGACCAGATGCTATGATCTTAGTTTTCTGAATGTTGAGTTTTAAGTATGTAACCGTATATAACAAAATATAACATATATACAATTAGTGTCAAACATTCTCTAAAGAAGCATTTGATTTCAGAGTTTAATTATGGAATTTTTTAACTTGAAGTTTTTCCCCTATATTATGATAAATTTAATTTAAATTATCGGTTTATTGAATGATAATATATTCAGAGATTGTAATATCTACAACAGGAATGTGACCCAGTCTATTTAACCTAGACTACTCTAAAACTGGCTTTATTTTTCATACTACTTTATCCCTATTACTTCTTATCATCAATTTTTATTTCTTTACTATATTATTCATATCAATATTAATTAAAACATTTCTGGATGTTTTCTAAACACCAATGTGCTAAGTTCTTTACACGTTTTCAGTTCAGTCAGTTCAGTCGCTCAGTCATGTCTGACTCTTTGTGACCCCATGGACTGCAGCACACCAGGCCTCCCTGTCCATCACCAACTCCCAGAGTTTAGTCCACTGAGTCAGTTGATGGACATGTTTTATCTTATGGACATGTTTAAATATGATGGACATGTTTATCTTACATGTTTTATCTTATTTTAATTATTTCACAACCCAATGAAGTGAGATCTGTCACTATACCCATTGTACAAGAGAAAACTGGGAGAAAGTAAGTAACTTTCCTGCTCGCACAGTGAGTGAAAAACAGACCCTGGTTTGGACAAAGCTGAACAATATCAGGGCCTAGGAGGCACCATTCTTACTACAGTCCGTTCACAATGTCTCAGATAAATAAGTCTCCTGTATTTGTCCTTACTTGATAAATGTTTCTTGTCCACGTTAAATGATAAAGTAACTTAAAAGAAAAATTAAATTTAAAACTGGCACCCCAAAGTATTACAATTATCTGTTATATATATGTACATAAAACATTTATATTCCCTGCCACCATTTTGTTCTAGTTTCTGGTGAAAGCAACAAAATGGCTGCTTGATTCACATACCATCTTATAACCACTGATGATTCCCTGAAACACTAAATCAGTGCCTGTCTTGCTTTTCACAGTATCTAAAAGTTAACTTAAACAGAGAAATATTTGCCTTTATAAA
The DNA here is from genome assembly GCA_935064755.1 of Tragelaphus eurycerus. Lineage (NCBI taxonomy): Eukaryota > Metazoa > Chordata > Mammalia > Artiodactyla > Bovidae > Tragelaphus > Tragelaphus eurycerus. The sequence goes on along the minus strand of CAKXYN010000006.1, from coordinate 20,066,491 downwards.
TGATGACTAGGAAAAACTCCCGAAATTTAAATTTCAAAGCACCTACAGAAAAAAGCGAGGAAGGAATCAGCTACATGAGTCAGCACTGCGTAGGAAAGAAAAGACCTTATCCAACTTGCAGTGACCAGCAGGTAACACAGTGCGCCTTCATTGGTTGTCAGTTTTAAGCATTTTCTGAGAAAACACTGCTTGAAAGCTTGCATATACACTGAAGTATATCAATCAGCTTTCACATCTGAGACATCTTTCCTGAAATAGTTTTTCTGAAATATTCCTAAAAATATTAACAGTTTCTAAAGTGATGTATTCATCACTCATGAATGCTATATTACATCCATACAATTTAGTTTTTGAAACAGACTCTAAAGGTGACAGCACGCTCAATTTTATATATTATGTAATTTTATTAATTATGATATATTATATAATATTATGTAATTTTATATATTATGTAATTTTACAGTAGATTATTTCCTCCTTAGAGATTTTAAAATATACAAATTTTGCTATATTTAAGAGGGTGAAAATGAAAGTCACTCAGTCATGTCCGACTCTTTGTGAACCCATGGACTGTATATTCTCCAGGCCAGAATACTGGAGTGGGTGGGTAGCCTTTCCCTTGTCCAGGAGATCTTCCCATTCCAGGATGGAACCCAGGTCTCCCACACTGCAGGCAGATTCTTTACCAGTTGAGCCACAAAGGAAGCCTGAGAATACTGGAGTGGGTAGCCTATCCCTTCTCTAGTGGATCTTCCTGACCCAGGAATCAAAGCAGGGTCTCCTGCATTGCAGGCAGATTCTTTACCAACCGAGCTATCAGGGAAGCCCCCATTTAAGAGGCTAAATAATTTCTAATGAATTTGTAGGAGATACCTGATTTTATCAATAAAAAAGTTTCAAATCTCTTTTAAAAGATTAGTCAATTTAACCTATGTTTCCCCACATATAGCAAAGTAGCTTCACTTTGTCCAAGAAAATAATTGCTTTCTGTTACTTTCTCATGTGTATCTGCATGATAATATATGAAGAAGATATATATATAAATACCTGATGGACCAATATATTATTTTTATGGACCAATATATTATTTTTTATTACATATATTTATTTATTATGACCAATATATTATTTTATATTACTTATCTGCAAAATTGTTACAGATAACAGGAAACAAGAAAAATTATAAAGCCTGAGGAACACTATCTGATTAACATTATTTTTTACAACATAAACCTTTTGGATATATGATTGTTTTACATACTCAGGCAAAATAAAAGTATCTGGGGAAGGAACAAAGCATTTCAATGTTAGTCAAATGCCTCTAAATATATTATACACATGTATTTGTGGTTTTATAATAATTAATTCCAAAGGCTATTATCTGTAATCCTATAAAACTCATCACATGTCTATATGTCTAGTTATTCTAGGGTTCTACCTTCTACTTGATGAAACTCTACTCACAGCTAGGCCCTCCTCACTTGCCACCACTCACAGAAGTGAGCAAAACCCTCTCTGTAATCCCAAAATACTTTCCTCCACCTCTCTGATACAATCTTTATTTTGCTTGAACTCGACCTATGCCCAGGTCAATTTTTCCTCCCCCTGAAGAAAGGATCCTTATTGGCTTTGGGGTACCACTACCTTTAGCACTGGTTGGGCTTCCCTGGTGGATCAGAGGATTAAGCATCTGCCTGCAATGCAGGAGACCCAGGTTCGATCCCTGGGTTGGGAAGATCCCCTGGAGAAGGAAATGGAAACCCACTCCAGTATTCTTGCCTGGAGAATCCCATGGAGAGAAGAGCCTGGCGGGCTATAGTCCATGGGGTCACAAAGAGTCGAACACAACTAAGCGACTTCACACACACACACACACACACACCTTTAGCACTATGACTACTACAAACATCTATTGAATGCACTGACATACATATAACTATTTCTAATAGAGAGCCTTGATTTATATAAAGAAACAGTTCTCAGGCCCACAAACTGATACTTGTAGTGGAAGGCAGGGAGGGTTTGGAGAAAGTCTCATTATTATAAAACAAGGCTTTTCTAATTTTTAAGATTTGGATTTATATTTCCATCATTAAGCTTTAAAGAACTCTCTAACTGAAACTAGACAGAGAAGCAATGTGCCAACTTCATTCCAATGTCAAGTTTCAGTTCAGTTCAGTCGCTCAGTCGTGACTGACTCTTTGCAACCCCATGAATCACAGCACGTCAGGCCTCCCTGTCCATCACCATCTCCCGGAGTTCATTCAAACTCACGTCCATTGAGTCGGTGATGCCATCCTCATCCTCTGTCGTCCCCTTCTCCTCCTGCCCCCAATCCCTCCCAGCATCAGAGTCTTTTCCAATGAGTCAACTCTTCACATGAGGTAAGCTATTCCTGAAATTCACTGAATGGAGAATAGAAGTTTTATCTATTTTTCTGGGCTCCAAATGCAGAGAATAAACATGTTTTTTAAAGTATATTATTCTCCACAGTGCACATTATGAAAGCTTTTTGAAAGCAAATTATTAATAACTAGACATTTTCAGGGGCTTCCCTGGTGGCTCAGACAGTAAAGAATCAACCTGAAATGCAGAAGATCCAGGTTTGATCCCTGGGTCAGGAAGATCCCCTGGAGAAGGGAATGGCAACCCACTCCAGTATTCTTGCCTAGAGAATCCCATAGACAGAGGAGCCTGGCAGTCTACAGTCCATCCGGTAGCAAAGAGTTGGACACAAATGAGCAATTAATCACACACTTAGATACATTTTCAAAAAGTAACAGAGATCATGTAACATACATAGACAGATCAAAAAGTAACATATACCATAGGTATGAAACCAAAGGAGAAACTTCACATTTTTTACATTTTCTTCTGAGTTCTTCACTCTGGCTTTGTCAACCATGACCTGGAAAGCTCGCCTACTTGTTTTTACTTTCCTAAATCTAAGGAGTATTCCCATGAGGCAGTCTTTTTAGCTGGCATTCATTGAGTGGCTGCTATATATCAGACATTGTTCTGACTTAATCCTCCCAACAAACTCATGAGGTTAATACTATTATCTTCTCCATTTTACAAAGAGAAAACAGACATTCAGAGGTTAAAATCACTCCTTAAATTCATGTAGATAGTTTTGGGGCAGAGAGTGGATTCATACTCAAGTCTGTCTGGTACTGCATTATGGTGCCTTCCACTGTCAACACATCATTTTCAGAGATTATGAAAAATAATAGTTGCCTAAATGGACATGAGTTTGACTAGACTCCGGGAGTTAGTGATGGACAGGTAGGCCTGGTGTGCTGCAGTTCATGGGGTCGCAAAGAGTCGGACACGACTGAGCGACTGAACTGAAATAAATATATTATTTCATCTCCTCATTGAAACATTTAACATAGATATGTCCATTTCTCCCACAATAATTTTCAAAGGCATGAGTTCATCCTGACTAAATTTGGCAAAAGGAATATATATTGAGTTCCCTGTTTCTTATTGTCTTAAGGTGAAATATTCAAGAAGAAAGGACAGAGAAACATAACAGTAAGAATCTGAGCCCCTGGAAAAAAGTTGGTTCAAGGCCAACTCTCGGGGTAAGAGGGAACTGGGTAGGGTGTTGCCAGGTCAGACCAGCAGCAAGGTTGCTGAGCTCCTGTGCAGGCTGCCCATGAGAGGGAGTCTGAGGATTACACCGTACAAGTTACAAAGATTAACAATCGTCCAAATTATCACTTAATCACAAGAACTGTGAGTGAAGGCTAGGATGAGATCAAATGACCTTTTGTTAAATATAGAGCCTCTAGAATCTACGCAAGTTCAGTTTTGACCAATCAAGTATAAAAAACAATTTTTCTCCACTTATGAGGTAAAAAAAACACAACCTAGAACCAATACTTAGTAATATTACAAATTAACGTTCAATATGTCAAATAAAAGTGTGAGTCTTTTGTCAGTGTTTTTTTGTTATTTAGAAATTTTAAGAGAGATTTATTTCATGAATTGCTATTACTGTTATATGTAATGTTTCTCAAATCATTCATAAAACTACTAATATCTGAAATCTTAATTCAGTTTGTCTAATGTTATGTAATTATCATGCACTAGATGTATAAATATGGATATGCTTATTATGTAAGATTTCTTAATATTTCTATTGGTTAATTATTTCTCTAAATGAGAAATCTTGTGTCATCAAGGAAAAGTTACTACAAATACAAATGAAAATAAATTACTCAACCAATATTTCTATACACTATTCACATTAAGCAAAGTATAAAGTCTTATGTGAGCAAATTATCTTACTAATATTACAAAAAAGGAATCATCTACCATGTATTGGAAGATAAATAAATGTATTTGAAGATTACTGAAATAAATTATCGGGGAAGGCAGTGGCACCCCACCCCAGTACTTTTGCCTGGATAATCCTATGGACGGAGGATCCTGGTAGGCTCCAGTCCATGGGGTCGCTGGGAGTCGGACACGACTGAGCGACTTCATTTTCAGTTTTCCCTTTCATGCATTGGAGAAGGAAATGGCAACCCACTCCAGTATTCTTGCCTGGAGAATCCCAGGGACAGGGGAGCCCGGTGGGCTTCCGTCTGTGGGGTCGCACAGAGTCGGACACGACTGAAGCGACTTAGCAGCAGCAGTTAGCAGAAATAAATTAAGGGACATATAATCGATGAAAAACTAAATTCAAGCATATTTCTGAGTAGGACTTAGGACTGTCAATCAAATTCATAGTCCATCTGTGTGTGTTTCTCACATTTATTGTCCAAAAGATAACAAAGTAACAATTGCTGCCTTCACTATGTCAAGGCAGATATGAGTAATTTCTGTAGGCTTTCCCTGTTGTAAATACTACAGAGCTTGCATCATACCCAAGTGGATATCTTCATACTTGAATGGACCAGAGAATATGTGCTTTTTCCCAAATGTATTTTTTGTATTAGAGATAATGATACTATGCAAATTAGCAAGGCTTAATGTTCCTACCAATATTTGATGATTTGAAATCAACCCCTGGTTAACAGATGGCCTCATCATTCTAGAACATAATTGATATCCTTTTTGAAAAATCTCACAGAAAGGCCAATGAACAAATATTCTACCTGGTCCTTTGAGGAACTGTCCCTTCCAGATAGGAAACTCCCAAACAACAGAGTTTATTAACAAGTTCCTAAATATCATATCCACCAAAAGCAATTGAGTTCCTCCCATATTTCCCCAGCTGTTCTAATTTTTTATACTTTTCAATTATATTTTAACATGTTGCATTTGGGTGCTGTGGAATCTATTATAAGATTTCTGAAGGACACATTTATCATACTAACTCACGCAGAAGTGAATTTCTTGACAAAAGTCCATGAACTTATTGAGATTCACAGGGGAAAAAGAAAAACAACTATGTAAGCAAAGCGGGTGTACATCCAGACAGACTTCAGACAAAGCAAATGGACCCTGACATGCATGAAACAAGTCAAACCACAAGAATTGATATGGCTCTAAGAGCATTTATGGGGTGATTCCATGACATGCACACCTGTTCACTGGAACCACGAATTCACATTCAATGGTTGAATACTAAACAGAAACAGCTTATGTTTGCCATTGATATGAACTGTCAAGACCAGCACAGATAATCATTCCAATAGTTCACTCTAACCACCAAGCATCACCCAGACTTCCTGAAATAAACAAAAGCCATTGCAGGATCTTGGGAAAGCATGAGCTTTACAGAGAAAGCGTGGCTGAGACCAGGTATGACTGATGAGTCCTCTCGTTTATACAATGATCTTCCAATCCAGGCTGAAATAGCTAATGTAATGAAAGGAAAAAGACTAGTAAAGATTAATGAGTTATAAGAACTGTACCTCTGTTCTGAAACAAATGTGGTAGCAAATAGTTCCCACTTCAAAAGAAAAGTCTTTTTTTTTTTTTTCTGGTTTTAATCTTTGAAATTTCTAATTCTTTTGAAGTTTCAACTGTGAGATTTTCAATTCAGTAGTCAATACTTTGTTAGAGAAAATCAAGCATAGAGAAAAGATATACAATAATGAGAGAAAAAAGTCCCATCTTAATATCTTTATTATTATTATTAAATGTTTGAGAATTTATTATGTGTACCTCAATGATCCTAGCTAAGTTATAAACCATAGTGGTCACAAACATCACTATTCATATAACTTAGCTAGGATCATTGAGGTACACATAATAAATTCTCAAACATTGAGCAGTTTGTTGAAGAGAAATACTCACAACATGAGCTACATAAACTCATTCTCTAAATGAGAATATTTTAAAAGATATTGACTACAGATGTTTCAAAGTAGAATTTAAGGTCTCACTGGGTGTCCCCAACTGGTGATCACTCTATTGTAATCTTAACTCTTTTAGTGAGGTCGTTCAAATTTCTGTTTTCCCTTCTCAACTTTTCACCCAGCAAGCAGTCATTGTTACATTTCAACACTTCTTTACATCAAGCACCTAATATAAAACGGGAACAGCTGCAATTTCACTGCCCAGCCCTTTCTTCCACCCTTACAACATTTGTTCTGTTAATGTAGGTTAATTCTGCAAATAACACTTCTGTAAATTGTTCTTGCAAACTGCTACATCATTTATGTAAGGACTTCTGTGAACTTTGAAAAATTAATGCCTTTAATTTTGGTTGATGGCAACATCAGCAGAGCTCTGTAAATTGCACTTTAATGAGATTTTGCTACAGGGGATAATCTGCTACTGACAGAGGAACATCTTGAAAACATCTGTAGACCTATAATTTCTCTATGACGATTAGAGCCCACAACAAGACTCCAAATACAAACCCAAAATAAAGGGGGAAAATGTAAAGTTCTAAATGAGAATACAACCTGTTCTTAAAAAGCAAAAGGCTCAGTATGAAAAGTTTTAGGCACTAAAAATAAATCAATTTTTTGAACTAATTAACATTTAGCTTTATTTAATTAAGAAAGACTATTACTGTCTCCACTGCTGTGCATCTGTATATAATGAAGAAAACAGCAGTAGGTATAAGATACCACTGAGGGATATGCCCAAGTAACCCAGCACTATAGGTGCAAGGGAACGTCTATTATTGTTAAGTAACTGACATCAGAGTCTTACTTTAATGTTGTCATAAATAAAAGGAAGATTTCCACAGATGCCTTCACATATGGTTTCTTATTTGTCTCTGATGGAGACTGGGAGTTGGATTAGATGCCAAAATTAAATGATTTAAATAGACAGCTGCATAATGGAAACTACTAAATAACACCTTTTAAACAGTTTCTATTTATAGCTGATCTAAATCACAGAAGGATGACAAATTTTATTTTGTAAAGCTAAAATCGCTTGTTCCTCTAATGCATTACTTCTAAAGCCCCATAGTTACCTTACCCTAATGTTCACTCTAGATAATGTTAGTGAATGTGCCATTTTTAGAATGGTAACTTTGGAAATCACATCACATTTTCCATAGTCAAATCTACTTGAAAATGAATCTGCTTTAAAAGTATACCATATTTCTTACCTTGTACAGATTAAAATAAGCAGAAAGTAACATGAGATATTGTTTCATATTCTTCACCTTCTATGCCATGAAATTAATAGCTATTTGTTAGAATCATGAAACCCAACCATAATTTTAGGCCTATAAGATTTACATCTTTATCATTTTTCATAGGAAAAAAACTAAGCAAAAACTGCAGAATTAAATGAGTACATAATGAGACACAAAGAAACTGCCATTTCTGGAAAACTTAGAATATGAACAGGTTTTGTCTTAGTTCCCCAAACAGGGATTGAACCCTCATCCCCCTGCATTGAATGCTCAGAGTCTTAACCACTGAATTCCCTGGGAAGTCACTGTCCATGTTTTAATTGGTCCTTTGAAAGCTGAATTGTGTGTGTATTCTAAAATAAGTGAGAAATAAGAACAATTTAATAGATTCTCAAAACTGAATTTGAATAGCCTCATGGTGTATTAAATGAGGGAAGCTTATTATTATTAATACTTCACTGGTAGAATCTTTTTAAAATTTAAATAAATAAATAAAATAATATTTTTAACTGTGTCTGGATACTATCAGGTACTCTCATATTGCTTATGATTACTCTATTTCCTGCAATAATCAAAGTCCAAGCTAAGTCACAGTTTCTATTCTTATGCAGTGTATAAAATTGCAGCTGAATGGAAGAAGCAATAGGATGTACTGAGGTGGAGGCCTCCAAAGAGGGAAAAGAATATATAAAGGAATGACTAGTAAGATGTTTACCTGTAGAATCTGAACAACTCAGAATAGTGATGCTGCATGCACTGGGCAATGAGCATCAACATCTATCTCCATTTGGAAGACTGGAATTTGTAGGTATGACTGTAGGGTTCCTTATGTCCTTGGTCAGTTCCAGCTTCACTTTTAGCTCAACTTGAGATCATCATCATCATGTTTTACTCTTTCTTCTCCCCCTCTGATATTCACTTAGTACCCTTGCACCTGAACCCATTCATCATATGGCCTAATCCCTGCCTTCACTCATAAGTATACCAAAGGAATCCCTTGTGCACAGTTAAACAGTTAACTCCTTTCCAGCACTGCAAGTGCAAATACATATTTGGTATTGTGATTATCCCTTACAAGTAGTACATCACCAGTTCCAGAATCATTCAGATAATTAAGATCATTAGGATACAGAATACACTTCTCAGACATTTCTAAGGGCTTTTTAACACAAAGAAAAGCCTACAATCATGAAGTTGATTATTACTTTTTCTTTGTTGAAATAAAAGATTAGATTGGACTTTGTCAAGATTAGATTTTGCCAAAATGTGATGTCTGAAAATAAAGACCAACATGTTTTGCTTTCAATAATGAATGTTACTGTAATATGTTCATTATTTATTGCAAAGAAGCTGTTATCTTTCAAAACTCATCCTGGAAAAGCAAGTGTTGTCAATTGTTTGCTACACTCTATATATCCAGGCTGATTCACAAATTTTGCTGCCTTTTTCTCTCATACATACAGACTTAACCTCTTATATGAGTTTACAAAACTAATCCTTTAGGCATAAAGCATTTAAGTTCTATCAACCCACATGACCCAACCTCCTGTATTAATGTAATAAACCTTAGAGTCCAGCCTTTTCTTGGAATATCATCTCGGTCACCTTTGAGAACTGGGGCTTCTGAAAACTATCTAATCTCTCTTATTCTTGGTTTTCTCATCCATAAAATAAGGTTAAAAATATCTATGCTTCCAGGTTGTCATGAGGGTTAATTATATGTGTAAAGCAGAGACTCACAAATGTAACAGAGTTTCAGTATATTAGTTCACTTTTCTTCTCTTCTCTTTTCTGCTTTCTTGGTCAGTTGTTATTAGTTGCTATTGGTATCATGCTGCTGCTGCTGCTAAGTCACCTCAGTCGTGTCCGACTACGTGCGACCCCAGAGATGGCAGCCCACCAGGCTCCCCTGTCCCTGGGATTCTCCAGCCAAGAACACCGGAGTGGGTTGCCATTTCCTTCTCCAATGCATGAAAGTGAAAAGTGAAAGCGAAGACACTCAGTCATATCCGACTTTTAGCGACCCCATGGACTGTGGCCCACCAGGCTCCTCGGTCCATGAGATTTTCCAGGCAAGAGTACTGGAGTGGGGTGCCATTGCCTTCTCCAACTGGTATCATACAGCCCTCTATATAAAATGTTTCAATCAAGTGACCATGTCTTTTCACAAATAGTTTTCAGGACCATGGAGAGATCTCACATTTCCTTTCCTCACAAAATGTATTAGTTCTGCTGTCCCAGGGGGATAGTTTGCTGATTCATTCAGTAAATAAGTCCTAAAGTCCTGAATAGGCATTATGTTAAGTTTTGGAGAAATAATATTGAACAAAACAGACAAGGTCCAAAAACTGTGATGCTGTAATTCAAAGGAGAAGTAGACATTAAACAAATAACTGAACTCTCTCACTAAGCCCTCCCATCCTCAACCCAAAAAAATCACAATTACTAATTGAACAGGTATAATAAACAAAAAATCCAAAGTTCTAAGAAAAGAGTCCCAACAAAATCTTGGGGAGTTGGGGGTGGTGGGTTATCAGAAATAACTTTCCCAATAGGTAACATTTTTGCTGAGATCTCAGGGATGAAGAGATAATCAAACAAAAAGGATGATTGAAGAGCACTCTTGAAGCAAAATCATTTGAAGAACTTAAGAAAGACAAGTACTGTTACTGGGAAATGATGGAGTAGCACAATGGGAGGTGAGGAGAGTAAGGGCCTTGTAGGTCATGCTAAGAATACAGCAGAAATATAGAAGACTTGCAAATCTACCTATCAATTTGTTTTAAACTCCTAGTGTTTTATTTTTCTGTACATTAATATAATATTTAAAATTCAGGATTTTATACTTCTGATATCTCTAAAAATTGTAAGATCTGGTCACAAAGAACTTGCATTTCCACATCAAGTTAATAAAAAGTCACTTCACCTGGTAGACAAGGCATCATCTCTTCATATGCCACCATCTCCAACACCCAAATTCACTCACAGGCATTTTCTGTTCATCCCCTGAAGTTTTGTAATTATGAAAGCCCAGATATTTCTACCTTAAAGTTTCTACCTTATCTTTCAGATCTAGCCCTAATTTTGTTTCTAATTATAAGAAATCATTATGTCTTGTGGTTACATCTTGATATCCAGTCCTTCTGCAATATTCTCCAAGATAAGTGTCATTCTTTGACTTTTCTAACACAGGAACATGCAAGCATGGCCAGCTTCCCAAGTTGTTTATTCTCCACCTACCTATTTATTGGGAGATCCTGGCTACATTTATCATTTATTTCTTCTACCAGATGTTTTCTTTGGTCCTGCTCTACAGATACTCATTTGCATCCCAGTGGATTTATAGTTCAGTAGTGATTCATGATTATACCCAGCCAATTTCAATCTCTTTTCATCTGGGGTTTTTTCATCTTTCATCCATTAGACATTGAAAAGTCACTTTTAAAATTGTAGCAGATAGATTATTTCAAGAAACACTCTTTTAAAAGAATAACCAAAGACATATAAAGAAGATAAGTTTGTGACAAACACTCAGTTATTTGGAACTCAACTATCCAGTTCCCTCAATTAATCACATTTTTCTCAGTACTTTACTTCCAAGGAAAAGCAAATAAAAGATAATAAAGTTTCAAAAACAAAGGTATGTACTTCCAGAGGAAACCATAGAGTTCAGTACAGTCTCTTTCACCTTTTCCATCCCCTTCTAAACTGATTTTCAATGAGAAATGCATTTTCTGAACTGAGGTGACAGGAGGCACTATAAGATCCCAGGTCATCAGAGAATGCGCAATTGTATTCAATGCATTTTTCACATACTAAGAAAGGAAAGTTCTTGGCCTAGTGCCTTGTGCATAGTAATGGCCTGATTTTTGATGAATCAAATGCAGATGAGTATATTGTACAAGGTCATAACATTAAATTATCTTACCTAGGAACCATAAGATTCTCTTACCTAGAATCTCCCAACATTTCTAGGGAAGTAGAGATTTTATTAACATTGGACCATTCCTATTAAATCTATTAATAAGCAAGGAGATGTCACAGAAATAGCATAATTTCTAGGCATTCATGGAAGAAAAAATTGTCCAAAAGATTTCACTTAGAGATGGATTGAAATCACTTCCTGTCCTGGCAGCCTGCACCTTCTATCTCCCTTGCTGTACTGTTAGCATCCTACTCACAGCCTTTTTTTCTTGTATTTGCCAATGTTAATAGCCCTTTCCTAACAGCATCCTAAGAGAGGCCCAAACCGCATCAGCTTTGTGTCCCCTGGCCATTGTGGTTCCAATTTGTATCACTGTAGTCTTTATCAATTTGCCTAGCAATCCTGAGGTAACTGTGCATTTCAGGATTCTGCTAACATTTGTCTCTTGCTGCAAAAAGCTTTAGGGGAAAAAATTATTCCAAATGGCATAACGGATGTTTTAGTCACTAAATTTCTTGGGAGTTTAAATTAAAATAAAAATGATACGCTTTGTACATGGATTTTCTTGTACTTAAGCCTTTAATGCCAGCTAAATAACAAAGGGGGCCATTAATGTAAAATTCAGCCTAAAGTCAATTGTATTACAAGCACTCTTAATGCTTGTACATTCTTAATGTAACAAGAAGTCTGAAAGGCACTTAACTGGATACAGCTGTATGCAAATTTGCTTTAAACTACGGAAGGTTAGAAACAGACATTATTTTAATCTTGAGAAATAAACCACTGAGTGTCTAGCATTTGGGTCTGTTAAGCTCATCTACTAATGATTCCCCCATTAAACCATAATAAAGTGTTTGAAAGTTGATCCAGTCTTTTGCACATGGTAAACAAAGAGACTGGAACTACAGCAGGCTCTGCCAAAAACCAGCAAGAGGACTATTGAATATATACATCCTTATGCAGCTGTCATTCACTCCCACCATATTATATATTTTGAAATAATTTTTCAAAATACGTGACACTTATCTAAAACTCACAAATTTGCCTTTTGAGAATGAAGCACAATCCATAAACTGATTCAGAAAGCTATTATTCAGTAGATGATGAATCAGGATTTGAAAGATGAAAAAGTAAAATAGTGACAAATAAAAATGTTGGTGGGGGTAGAAAAGAATTACATGATGATTGTAAGTGTGGTCATACAAGGAAGCACATAAAATTCATTTCTAGGCACACTACACTATGCTATCCTTAGTTCTCAAATAGAAAGCTAAGGTACACCTATACGCATCCACAAACAAATTGTTTATTCAATCATGAGTTATGTAGATGGTTTCCTAAAATAAACTGAACAAAAAATAGGAAGTAGGAAATGATCTCATGGAATGAATGGGTCATTCTTTGCTGGATGTGTTCATTGTCTTCAAGCAAAATACCTAATATGTTGAATATTTGGAAAATGCTGTCAAGTTAAATTTCATAACACCCTTAGTTTCTTTTCTTTGGTAAACCTAATATAATTTGAAGGGGCTTCCCTGGTGGCTCACACAGTAAAGAATCTGCCTGCAATTCAGGAGACCCAGGTGGGATCCCTGGGTCAGGAAGATCCCCTGGAGAAGGGAATGGCTACCCACTCCAGTATTCTTGCCAGGTGAATCCCATGGACAGAGGAGCCTGGTGTGCTACAGTCCATGGGGTCACAAAGAGTCAGATATGACTAAGTGACTTTCAAATAAATATACTTCAAAATGAAATACTGCTATTATAATGCCCACTGTATAATTATAACTATTTTTAACTTGAAAAATCAAAGAGATTTTTAAATAATTATTTTATTGATCTTATCTGGCTTGTTCTCTTGATTAATCCAAATAAAATTTATGTCATTTATCATTCATGGCTACCTCCCCAAAAAAGAGTAAGAATGAAAGAAAAAGACAAATGGAATGGAAGAGAAGGGAAGTAAAAAGAAAAGGCAAAGGGAAAAAAATTCATGTGTTCAACAATACTTAATTATAGTGTACTATACGTCAGGCATCTGTAAATACAAGGGATGCCCTGATGAAGGAAAATAGATAAAAGAATCTTATCCTTGTGGAGGCTTTCATCTAATTAGAAAGCTAAATATTAATGAAGTAATAATACAAAGGATACTAAAAGTACAATCGTGGTTTTTGGTAAAAAAGAAAAAAAACAGTATTTTTATAAAAATTTAAAACAGGTTAGGTAAGAGGTCCCAAAGAAGTAAAAGTAGAACTAAGAATTAAAGATTAGGTGGGGGCAGGGAAGGAAAAGAAGGGTAAGAAGTGTTCCCTACAAAAGAACATACGCAAGCCCTGTGGTTCGTTTCGAGATAGTAAAAAAGGAAGTGAAACAGTGCAAATGTGGCACAGAAATATTTTGCTAAAGGAGACTAGATAACTGAAATCCACTGAAGACTAATTTTAAGAATTGGATGTCACCATATATGCATTTCAGCAGGACATACCTAGCTGTAGTGAGGCGAATAAAATGAAAGAAAACAAATGTGAATACAAAAAGATCAGTGAGGAAATCTGGGATGTAAAAGGAACTGGTGCCTTGAAATAGTTTGCTAGAGGAAACAGGGAAAAGTGGATGCATTGGAGAAACATCAAAAATAGCACTGGACTTCCCTGGTGGTCCAGCGGTTAAGACTCCATGCTCTCAATGCAAGGGGCATGGATTTGATCTCTGGTCAGAGAAGATCCTGCATGCTGTGTGGCACAGCCAAAAAAAACAAAAGTAGCTCTGGTTAGAATTAATAATAAATTGTATGTACAGGTTAAGTTTCTGACAGGTATAATTAGATAAATCATGGTACCATTCATTAAGAATAAGAAAACCAGGAATAGAGCAGGGAGGAAAAGGATGAGTTCTATTTGGAATATGTTGAATTTGAGATGCCCTTCATTATACTCTACAATAAATTAAAAGTATTAAGTTGCACATTGTGAAGTTTTTATATGAGTAATTATTCTAATTAGTAATAAGTTCCTTAAAAAATAAAAGTCACAAATGATATGGAAATATATACAGCATCAATATATTTCCAACTAGAGTCCTAAATCTCAGTAAAGCCTGAGAATGAAATAAAAGCATTTTCACACATGCATTCCCAAATATAATTATTTCTTTGGCCATTTTCTCAAGAAGTCAATGGAGAATATGTTCTTCTAAAATGGAGGTATAAATCAATATTGAGGTAAATAAAGATTCAAAAACCTAAGCACTAAATGTAGAGAAGTTACTTGTTGGGAAGCATGTTACAGAGCTTTTGTACAGTACTGGAAGACTTGGCTGAAGGTACAAAGAAATTAAGCAAATAAAAAAGTAAAATAATATTAACTCTTGGGAAAAAGTTATATAATTTTAAAATGCAATCATATGGTATCACTTGGTTTAAGAGTGAATAGTATTTACATAGTAAAAACAACATCTGACTCATTGGAAAAGACCCTGATTGAAAGATTGAAAGCAGACAGAAACAGAGGATTAGATGGTTTGGTGGCATCACCAGTTCAATGGACATGCACTTGGGCAAACTCCGGGAGGTGGTAAGGAACAGAGAAAACTTGCATGCTGCAGTCCATGAGGTCACGAAGAGTCAAACGTGATTTGGTGATTGAACAACAACAAGTAAAAATAATAAGGGAAACATAAAATTTTGATTAATTGAAAGATGAGTATTGACAGTATCATCTGAGCCAATGAGCAAAGAGACATCTTTATAAAACTATGTGGCTGTCAGTGCAATGCCTGACACACATAGACCTTCCTCTGTGTGATAAACGTTGCCCAGCCTGCTAAGAAACCATGACCCTTAACCTTCCTTCCCTAGGAGTCAAGAATCCCCCGGACCTCTCTATTACATTTTGGGTGGTGGGTCATTTCATCAAACTTGCTTTATCTACATTTTCTGAGAATATCTCTGTGTCCCTGTAGAAGTCCACTCACTTAGGGAAGAGGTATAGCCTTCCTCTAGCTTCACTTCTGACCTTTGATTGCAGCACATAATTTTTTAAAATTTGTTATTAAATACATCAGTGTAGAAACCAATGACCCCTCTGTTGACCCTACATGACTTACTGTTTGTTCCCCAACACAACCGAAAGAGGCAGAAGTGGACCAATTTTAACAGAAGCAAGTAGAGCCCTGGTGAGGAAAAGCAAAGTGTTTAAAGGACCAAAAAGGGGAGGAGCTTGAGGAAACAGGACTGATGGAAAATGAGGAAAATGCATCCCAAGAGACTAGAATTAAGGATCCTGTGAACAGTCACAAAATCCTAACACCCTCTAACTAAGCATAGATTGGATTATACCACTGAAATATGAAGAAAAGAACTAGTATAAACATCTGAATTTTGTTTGTTCACTTAATTTTTTTTGCTTGCTAGGCTCCTCCTGTACTCTGTGATATGAAACCAATGTCTAGGTTTGACTAAACATTTTTTAGATTCCCAATTAAGTTGCATCTTTCCAAGATACGCTCCATACTATTTATAGTCATCTCAGAGCTGCCAGTCTGCCCCTAAACTTTAACACTTTGTTCTGCATTGATCACTATATTATACTAACATTTTCATGCAAATATAATGATCTGAGTTTTTTTTTAATTAAATTTTATTTTGCTTAACTTTACAATATTGTATTGCTTTTACCATACATCGAGATGGATCAGCCACCAGTATACACGTGCTCCCCATCCTGAACCCTCCTCTCTCTTTAACAAGTGGTGCTGGGAAAACTGGTCGAACACTTGTAAAAGAATGAAACTAGAACACTTTCTAACACCATACACAAAAATAAACTCAAAATGGATTAAAGAGCTAAATGTAAGACCAGTAACCATAAAACTCCTAGAGGAAAACATAGGCAAAACACTCTCTGACTTACATCACAGCAGGATCCTCTATGACCCACCTCCCAGAATATCGGAAATAAAATCAAAAATGAACAAATGGGACCTAATCAAACTTAAAAGCTTCTGCACAACAAAGGAAATGATCTGAGTTTTTAAAACAATGTCTTAAGTTTCTGCATTTCTCACAACAAAGGTAAGTGCCTCCAGCTGCTGCTGCTGCTGCTAAGTCGCTTCAGTTGTGTCCGATTCTGTGCGACCCCATAGACGGCAGCCCACCAGGCTCCCCCATCCCTGGGATTCTCCAGGCAAGAACACTGGAGTGGGTTGCCGTTTCCTTCTCCAATGCATGAAAGTGAAAAGTGAACGTGAAGTCGCTCAGTCGTGTCCGACTCCTAGCGACTCTATGGACTGCAGCCCACCAGGCTCCTCCGTCCATGGGATTTTCCAGGCAAGAGTACTGGAGTCGGGTGCCATTGCCTTCTCCGAGTGCCTCCAGAGCATTGGGTAAATACTTTATTCTTTATAGTTAGATGTTATTACAAATACACAGCAACCTATGCAGGCCCATGTATGTAGTCTATGTTCAATTCATTTTAAAAGTAATATGTCTATATATCTACTGTCTTGAGAAATGTCTAATATTCTGATAATAATTTTTAATTAATTTTTAAATTGTCAGTTGTTAAATACAGTCACTATGATAAATTGTTTTTAAATATGTGCTGTGCTAATGTCACTACAATCATGTCTGACTCTGCAACTCAATGGACTGTAGCCTGCCAGGCTCCTATGTCCCTGGGATTCTCCAGGCAAGAATACTGGAGTGGATTGCCGTGCTTGCCTCCAGGGGATCTTATCCACCCTGGGATGGAACCTACATATCTATGTCTCAGCATTGACAGGCAGGTTCTTTACCACTAGCACCACCTAGGAATGTAAAATTATTTTAAATATATTTAAGTTATCTAAATAAATGATCTTCAAAGCAAAGGTAATACTGAAAATTCATCTGCTACTGCTACTGCTAAGTCGCTTCAGTCGTGTCCGACTCTGTGCGACCCCATAGACGGAAGCTCACCAGGCTCCCCTGTCCCTGGGATTCTCCAGGCAAGAACACTGGAGTGGGTTGCCATTTCCTTCTCCAATGCATGAAAGTGAAAAGTGAAAGTGAAGTCGCTCAGTCGTGTCCGACTCTTAACGACCCCACGGACTGGAGCCTACCAGGCTCCTCCGTCCATGGGATTTTCCAGGCAAAAGTACTGGGGTGGGGTGCCATTGCCTTCCCCAAACCATCTTTCTAAATCCCATATATGCTGGGAGCGAGCTCCGCCCATGACAAAGGTCATGAGGAAGGAGGCTCAGCATACGCAAAGGCAGGATTGAGCCTCAGGAGTCCCCCTGGAAATTCTCGAGCATCTACCCCCAAAACCAGAGTCTGCCTACTTTCTGCTTTGTGCTCTCACCTACACCTCTGACTTTACAGGGGGCTGTCCCCCACTACCTCTCTCTGAAAAAAAGAATTAACTTACAGCTCCAGAAAATTCATCACTTCCTAATTATTTACTACATTTTGCTATTATCTTGCTCCTCAGGTTATTTACATCCATCACGTCTGTGCAATACTGGCAACCCTTCCCAACCCTGCTTTAAGTACATCATATTGGTAACTTGAAATTGGCAAATTAGTAACCTAAAGGTGGGAGTGCTTACATCAAGAAATTTGAAAAATGCCACAAAATAGGCGTTATATTTTGTTGCCTATTCAGTCTAATACAGATTAAACCTAAAAGTGTATCTGTCTACATCCATTATGTTATGCATAACATAAAATTAAAGCATTTGTCCAAAATTTGAAAACTATTATACTATTCAGCAAAAATGTCATTGACATCATTGACTAACAAATGAGTTCCAATATACTCTTCATTGGTTCATTTTTCATCTTACCATAAACAAAAATATCAACCAACATTCACATTGAAACTATATACATTGATCAGCTACACCATAGTTGGCGCTATACATGCTCAATCACTCAGTCATAGCCAACTCTTTGTGACTCCATAGACTGTAGCCCACCAGGCTCCTCTACCCATGTGATTTCTCAGGTAAGAATACTGGATTGGGTTGCCATGCCCTCCTCCAGGGGATCTTCCCAAACCAGGGATCCAAACTGTGTCTCTTGCATCTTGTCTCCTGCATTAGCAGGTGGACTCCTTACCACTGAGCCATCTGGGAAGCAACCACAGCCTGGCTACAGTTAAAAGAGTTTAGCAAAAATTAATGAAATTACTCTGTGGGAATAAATTGGCTATATGGAATTTACAATAAAGAATGTGGTATATTTCATTATTTTTAAATTTTACACTATATAGTCTTTACATAAGTAAAGTGTATAGTAACAATATATATGCTGCTAAGTCGCTTCAGTCGTGTCCGACTCTGTGCGACCCCATAGACAGCAGCCCACCAGGCTCCCCCGTCCCTGGGATTCTCCAGGCAAGAACACTGGAGTGGGTTGCCATTTCCTTCTCCAATGAACAATATATATATAAATACATTTTTTTTTTCATGGACCAAGTTATTAAACATTTGCCAACATAGCCCTGCCTAAGACAGTTGTTTACGATGCAAATTCCCAGGCCTCAATCCCTCAGATTAAATTAGTAGATCTTGGGTAAGGCCCAGAAATCTTCTTTACACAACTTTTTTTCCTACAGTGGAAGCCTTAAGTTTGATTAGGGAAGAAGAGAAAAGTAAACAAAATGAAATATACTGTTGAGTCAAGTAGAGTTTTCGATACCAGCATATGAGTCCATTAAGAAATCAGCAGATAAAAGGAATTACATTCTCTTTTTGAGGAGGGAAAATAAATTCTGCATGGGTATTAGGCTATTTTTTTAATTTAAAAAAGTAAATTAAAACTAAAATCTTTTTAGTCACATAAATACTTATTGTCTAAATTATTCACGTATTAACACCATTGTCAAAATCAGTGTGGAAATGAGAAGTCATTTTGGAATTACACATAAAATATGGACGTCTTCATTCTAGAAAACTGATACTATTGAAAATAGTCTTCAACCACAAGGTGAGTGTCTGGATTATGGAACGCTGCACTGAAATGTTCTCTATGGAGACAATCAAACCACAGCATGCACCATTGAAATTTATGAGTTCCATCTTTCAATTGCTCCTTTTAACATTTTATCAGTATTTCCACCCCTTAGTAGACAAATATGCTGAAACTTTTTCTCCTGGTTTTATGACATGATATTTCTTTATTATATGACCATCTAAATGACACTATCCATAGAAATGGATTTTGAAAACAGTTTTAAGCCAAACAACTAGTTGTTTCTAATGAGAGGCTATTAGACATCCAGTTACTGATTCAATTCAATTCTGTTAATCATTTTTAATGTGTTCACATCCAATCCCTTGTGATTTTATGTTTTTATTGTTCAACAATATGAGAAGAATAGCAAGCCTGAACAAAAAAGTCAGCTGAAATCTTAAAATGGATCAAGAAAACTATTCATACAGTTATCAGAATTCTTAATATAAAAGAGATGCATAGTAGCTATTTGAGTGAATTCAAACTTATTTTCTCATCTCACCCCAAAATTAAAAAGTACACACTGTACCTCCTTAACCAATTTTGTACATTCACTGGCCCCATGCATTGCACACTGAAACATACCCAAGCTTTTTAGACAGGTTGTAACATAGTGGCCTTGATCTGATCAGCTGTAGTTACCTCTAAAATCCCATATTGTCACATTTTTGCAATACATTTAAAGGTGAAAAGAAAATTTCTGTATCAATTGTGAGAGAGAAATGAATGATTTCAGACAACATTAAGCAGATCCTATTTTCTAGACACCCTCACTTCTGGGAGCCAGTGGAAATCAAAATATGATGAATCTCCACGTAGTAGAAGCCAAGCAGGTCCATCACTTTATCTGCCCTTAATATCTAATTCAAAAGTAACCAGCTACATTCACAGCAGGACCTACAAGATAAATTAATTCAAAGCCCTTAGCAACCTTACAATAACTAGAATTAAACTTTCCTTGTCAGGAGCTTAACTATGGCAAAAATTTAAATTAAAAAAAATGTCCTTTTGAAAGTTTTGAAATTAATAAGCCCAATTCATTTGTGACACTAGAGACTATTTAAGTTTTGCAATTAAATAACTGAAGGAAAAATCACATGAAATCCTTTTTCTGAATGTCTTAAAAGTTAAAGACTCATGCTTAATATGAAAAGTCCTGCTTTTTCCAATTCTGATAAATTGTTAGTATCTTGGTCATGATATTAATATACTTCCCATCATTACATTTTTAATACAGTAAAAATAATGATTCCTGTATTTATGTAGCTACAAATTCTTTAATATACAATTAAGCACACATAATAAGAAGTGTGGTTAAACATTTGTAAGTGGAATGTTATTTGGCGCTTTAACTTATATATATTTAGAAGGCAAGAGTGTTTTCTTAGTTCCAGAAATTGATAGGTCACTTCCCTGATGTTAATTACTTATATTAATAAGTGTAAAGAAAATTCATCAAAACAATTTGCTAATATTAATTTCCTTTTGTGTTTAATTTCTTATTTGATTTTTTAAAAAGAACTTTGGAAATCCATAAATATGGGAAGCTCATCATATATTATAATTAATTAAAAAATAGTTTTTGAATGCAAATTATCCAACGTGTTATTTTTCACTGATAAGAGATGTGAGTTTTTTCAATTGTTGTTTGTCTAATGTTCAGGATGTATTTTTAGAAATATATTTAAAATATTTTGTGGATCAAATGAAAGTGTCTCTCCTATTCTTACTACTGCCAAGCTTATGATTTACACACAGTTTAATTATTCAGATGTTTATTATGTTCTACATAATGAAATTTGGACCCTCATATTTTCTTCCTACATGCTCGATGCAGGCTGCAATTATAGCCACAGATATCTGTTTATTTGATGAATTTTGCTTCTTCTGCATAGTTTGATAAATATGGAAATAAGTCAAAACCTACTTTATATACAGTAATTAAAGTGAAAAATCTAGTCATGATGCAAATCCTTAATTGGACTCCAGGAGAGATATGCAGAATTTCTCTTTAATAATATGGGATGACTGGGGACAGAAAAACAAAGCACACTAAAATATGGTTTAGAAGCACAATTAATCACAAAACAGAAAACAACCAATTTAGCATAGCTCATTCAGTGACTCTCGTGGCTCAGGTAATGTTCTTTTAATCATCTGGCTCTAATATTAAGGTTGTGTCATATGCATCTGAAGTAAAATACAATATATATGCTGATCTTCAGTGTGAAACGTGTTCTTTCATCTAATTTGTAAACAGAGCTCTTCATAATAAAATGCTTAGACTACTTAATGACATGAAGTGAATGATCAAAGCAGTACAAAATGGTTTTAACTGTATTCTTTAAATATATTAATTTTTTAGACAAAAATAAATAAGCCTTTGGAGCTCATGATAACTTTTTAGTTCTTGTGCAAATTTTGTTTGGTCCTAATAAAGTAGAAACAACTAGCCAAGATATGTTTTAGGCTTTTGACAATATAAAGGATTCACTTGTTATGTAAAATTAAAGGGATGCATCTTAAGATGGTACAGATGTGGATAGAAAACAAATAAACATCTAATAATCTAAGACCAAAAGTATCTGTTTTCATGTACAATACATTCGTTTATCTAATCAGCTAAAAATTAACCATCATTGTCCCCTAATTCAATTGTAAAGACATTATTCTCTATATAGATTTTTATAATATCTCCTTATGGATATAATTATATGAGTTGGCTTAACAAGGAAAAGAAACTGGATTTTTGTGTTACTTTAAATAGAAATCCCATTATTCTGTGGTTCTATATAGAACACGTCTCAGAACTGTGACAAGCAGATGAGAGAAAGGAAATGTTGTATCTCCAAAGTTATTCTGAATTGCCCAAGTATAACCAAATTGTGTGTCTGTGTCCTGAGAGGGGCCAAAAAAGAGGTTTATGCCTCTATGTCTCATGGGCACTTGATGACATTATCACTGGGATCATTTTTCTGTTCCCCAGATGTGTCCATCAGAAGAGACCATGACTGCAGCCCCCATGCTGAGAGCAGCTGAAATAAGAGAGGCTTGATGTCCAGTATTCAAATCACTGCAAGATTCTTTCTAACCCAGGACACCTAACCTTCCCAAACAGATAAAAGGAACCAAAGACAATTGAGTTTAGATGGAGTCTTCTCCTGGTTTCCTAAGATGACCTGACATCTCTATGAGACACCTGCCATAAAACTTAAAGGTTTCAGGGAGCTTGCCCTTTGATGTCTCTTACTGACAGCCGGTCAGCCTTTGATGTGGTCCTGTGGCACACGTTTTCCTTCACAAACTGAAGCACAGTTTAATAGCAAACAATTTCTACATCCAAGGTAATATTGGGCAAGGTAATATTGATGTTGCTCATCTCTACAACACAAGCTTGCAACCAAGAAACTGAAAAATGTGCTTTGCTTTGATATGTAGGGAAAAAAAATTGTGTAAATTTAATTGTAATTCACCTGGTATTATAAATACCCAAACTTACAATGGAAAATAGATTTATTATATTAATTTTACTTTGGACAGGATATTTTCCTTATGTAATAGCAATAATAATACATAATAATAAGGTCCTAGTCTTTTCAGATAAGTATAGCAGATTTGGAAGTAAATGTGCTATATTTAACTATAATATACTCAATAACTTTCAGAAATGTTTAAAAGATGGAAACATGTTTTCCTATTTACTGAATCTTTGGTTCTGCACTGTCCATTATAATTAGAACTTGACCTTTTCGCTAAAAGCTTTACAATGTTTTCCAATGTCAAATGCTCCTAATCTCAAATTCTGGAAATATAAACTACAGAATAAAGATCATCTCTCCTTTTCCACATCTTTAGAAAAATTAATGGTTAATTCTTCTCTGCAGTTCAAATTAAATCAGGTCACATATCTGGACTTTTCCTGTGTTGTTCAAAAGAAGAAAAGACAAAGAAATAATGCCTCTCCGTAGCCCTGGAAGGTAATTTTCTGGTTGCATTAGATGGACACTTTTGAACTACCTGCATCCATTTTTATTTTATCCAGTAAAAATATAACTATAATCCTACATCAGGAAACTCTATCTGCATTATTTAGGTAATAGTCAAATAATATAAGATAATTAATTGGTAATTAGTTTTCTAACTCATTTGCAATTTCAAACCAACATTACCTTGTTGGTCTCATATGGTAGAAATTGTTTTATTACTAAGAGTCTAGCAGGTTTAATTTTAAACTGTGCCATGTAGAATTACTTTATATCCTATAATATTTGAAATATGATAAAACTATAAAGTGTTGTAGCTCTTTATTATCAAGATGAAATCATGTCCCCTAAAGCTAAAAAATTTATTCCTGAAAATGTTTGCCTACAGTGGTGTATCCCAGTAGAGAGACATTTATTTGGGAGACTTAACAAACCTTTATAGAAATAAATTTCATTACCATTTTTTTTCCATAACAAAAATCCCAAAAGTTTCACTCTACCAGAGTTGTTGTGTTACTAGTCATATAACTATTTCTTAAGTTGGCTATATGGTACACAGACTTATGTTAGTTATATTATTTATGTTAATTATATTATTTCAAAAATTTTAAAGACTAAAACTATGTTACATTTTAAAAAATGCAACACATTTTTGCCATCATTTTCAAAAAAAAAAGAGGAGTTGGGAGAAAAAAATGATAAGAAGGAAGGAAGGAAGGGAAGAAAGAAACTACTAAAACAGTGTCTCCTGGTGTCTGACAATAATACATTTCAACTTAGAAACAACCTTGGCCTTCTCATTGGAAATATATAGGATAAATTGCATGTTACAAAGCCATTGTGATCCT
Organism: Tragelaphus eurycerus; assembly: GCA_935064755.1. NCBI lineage: Eukaryota > Metazoa > Chordata > Mammalia > Artiodactyla > Bovidae > Tragelaphus > Tragelaphus eurycerus. The sequence goes on along the minus strand of CAKXYN010000006.1, from coordinate 20,042,178 downwards.
GTGAAGCCTTTAAAAATGCCTATAATTTAGTACTTCTCTCTAAAAAATTTATCAAAACATGAACAAATCAGGCATTTTAAATTCTAGGTGTGGTATTTTGAAGAAAAATGTAGATTGAGCATGTATCTAATATTCCTCTAACATTTGAAATATCTTCAAATTTTTAAATATCTAAAAGGAAATATACAAAACTATAAAACATCATTAACATATAAAACTGTAACCACCACTTACAACTCAAAATGTTACATATCAATCACAACCAATAAAATATCGTCTTTTATTTGCTAACAGGTTACAAATATATATGAGAATGCCAAGCTTTAAAAAACAGATAAACACACGTATTCCAAAAAGTAAGACAGAGGACTCAAGCAGTTTCATAATCTGACAATAAAAATTATTACTGTTCTCTGAAGACATGTGTTATACAGAAAGCAAATCATGCATGGCTTTCACTTTCTCCTGTACCATCCCCACCACCCACAATTTGGGTCATTAGGAAGAAATCTGTTAATCTTTTCATAAATTTCAAAACCAATGCTTTGGGCAAATCTCAAAACTTCTTTTTCACGCTCTTCAAAATATTTTAAATTTTAAAAGTGAAGTTTCATTTATGGAGTACCAAAAATCTTAATTAATTCCCTTGAACATTTCTATTTCTCTCTCATATTTATTGTGCAAGCACATAAGTCAGAGAAAAAGTTACTCACTTGTTAATCATAAGATTACAATTCTACTGTGAGCAGTAGTCGCCTTTTAAAAAGATACACTTTTGAAACTGGAATAATCTGTTAAGAATCCTGTTTCACTCAGGTTGTTTTGTGAAATGTTCACCATGCAAATATAATAATCATGGTGGTACACCTCTCCCTCAAAAAAAGATGGATTTTACAATTCCAGATGAAGAATAAATTCAAGCCATAAAAATTCAGTCATTATTTCAGGGTAAAATAAAACATATCTCACAACTTAAAGATATCATTATAAAATATCATGAAACTATATTAAGTTTATTACTTCAGGATATAATATACATGTTATGATCATGAAGGGATTAAGCCGTCTTCCTCTAGCCCTACAATGCAACAAGCATATATGCCCCTTGTATTCATAAATCTGCTCCTGGGAGACTAAGACCAGAAAAATTTGCTGTGAAATTTGCTATGTGCCAAATGCTTTGCTAAGAGTGTAACTTACATGCAGAGTATATCATGAGAAGTGCTGGGCTGGAAGAAGCACAAGCTGGAATCAAGATTGCTGGGAGAAATAGCAATAACCTCAGAAAGTGAAGAAGAACTAAAGAGCCTCTTGATGAAAGTGAAAGAGGAGGGTGAAAAAGTTGGCTTAAAGCTTAACATTCAGAAAACGAAGATCATGGTATCTGGTCCCATCACTTCATGGCAAATAGATGGGGAAACAGTGGCTGACTTTATTTTTCTGAGCTCCAAAATTACTGCAGGTGATGATAGCAGCCATGAAATTAAAAGACGCTTACTCCTTGGAAGGAAAATTATAACCAACCTAGACAGCATATTAAAAAGCAGAGATATTACTTTGCCAACAAAGGTCCATCTAGTCAAGGCTATGGTTTTTCCAGTGGTCACGTATGGATGTGAGAGTTGGACCATAAAGAAAGCTGAGCGTCAAAGAATTAATGCTTTTGAACTGTGGTGTTGGAGAAGACTCTTGAGAGTCCCTCGGACTGCAAGGAGATCCAACCAGTCCATCCTAAAAAAGATCACTCCTGGGTGTTCATTTGGAAGGACTGGTGTTGAAGCTGAAACTCCAATATTTTGGCACTTGATGCAAAGAGCTGACTCATTTGAAAAGACCCTGATGCTGGAAAGGAATGAGGGCAGGAGGAAAAGGGGACGACAGAGGATGAGATGGTTGGATGGCATCACCAACTCAATGGACGTGAGTTTAACTCTGGAACTCTGGACATGGGTGAACTCTGGAAGTTGGTGATGGACAGGGAGGCCTGACATGCTGTAGTTCACGGGGTTGCAAAGAGTCAGACACAACTGACTGAACTGAACTGAAGAGTATAAGACACTCATCTTCATTCCTCCTCGTAAGGCTCATTTTAACTTTGTGCAATAGATGGAATCATTACCCATGTAATAGTGAATCATTACTCATATATTACAAATACACCATACATTTGAAACACAGAGCAGTTAAGTATCTTACCCGAGGTCATACACTCAGTAAGCGAAAGCACCATTGAGACAATACTTATTTATCTTCATGGGCCAGAGAGACAGACATAACTTCTTAGTTTCACCTCCAAAGGAAGGGTAATAGACTTAACCCTGAAAAAAAGAGGGGAAGCCAGAAAGAATTGGCCAGTAAAATCAGAGTGAGGGGCAACTAACCTCCTGGTCAGCCAGATGACCTGTGATGTACCCTTTTTAAAAGGAAATGATCATAGAGCTTGGACCTCACTGCCCACCATTACCATGATGTAAAAGCCTCACTTCCCTAACTATGGGGAAATACTAAGTGAAGAGAGAGTGCCTACCATGGGTCACCAAGCAGAGATAAACACTGAAAGACTGGCCCAATTCCATGGGAAACCCAAGGTGAGAGGGTGGTAGGAGAAACTGGAACAGCCTGGACAACAGCAGGGCAGGAAATGCCAGCGTGACAAGGGCAGGAGAGAAATTCTGTAAAGTGGAATGAACCCATTTTCCAACCAAGGAGAGAAGAGGCAAGCAGACTTACATGTAAAGCTTTTACTGAGAGTAACAAAGTCTCACGTACTGAACATTCATCTAAATGAGTGCAAGGCTACAAAACCGAGCCTCAGACACCTTAGCCAGGCAGATGGGGACCAAAGGAACAGAAAGGGTATGAAAACTGCTGATGGAGAGAGCAGAAGGCAACGACCTAGCCATCACCAGAAAACATTCACCCACTCCCTAGGCAAGAACGGAAAGTGTAGTCAGAGAAAGGGTTGCCCTGACACAGTCTATAATTAATTGTCATGTTTGATTTCATATTTAGTAAATGAGTTAAGAGTTTTTCCACAGAGCCCTTAGAGTGTTCTCTAGACAATCCATTTTTAATTACAAGTGTAAGAACCTTAATAGGAGTTTGTCATGCTCCGATAACTAAATACAGCTGGAACCTAACAAGGCACTGGATGCTGGACAGATGTGCAGAGACAACATAACCCAGCTACAGGCTGATGAGGAAGGGTGACAGGCACCAAACCGTGCCAGGACCCTCGGCGCTTCTCAGCCACTGCCAGTAAATCACAAAGTTCGCTTTTGCAGTTTCTTCTCTATAAGCATCAGATTATCTGGTATGTGCCAGAAGATACAGACATAACAGGCTCAGTTTGCTGATGCCACTTAAGTAAACAATTTATGTAATACTGAGATAGGGTTTTGTTTGTTTGTTTGAGCTTGAATTATTTTGAGCATTTTCTTTTCCCCATCTTCATCCTTTTTTTCTTCTTCTGCAGTTTTCTTTTTGTCAGCCTCTTTTTGTTTTTCTCAGCCCTGAGCATCTCTCTCCTCTTGTACTTCACATCTACCTGACAATCTCCCTCCCCGCTCACCTGTTCAATCAAAACCTAGTTTTCTACCATAAATTCTAAAATTGCATGATGCTATGTGGCCCATTAAATACGTGTGTTTCTCCTCTGAAATCCTTTTAACCTACTTTTGCTTCGAAATTTTTATTTTTTAAAAGCTAGGAAAAGGAGTTTAGCTTTTCTTCCCAGTTCAAATGTACATACAGAAGGATTTAGTGTATGCCCTGAACAGAAGTTAGCTAATTGGAAAATCTATTTGAATCCTATCCAATTATAGCATAAGATAGTACAAAATAAAATCTCTCTCCTGTTATAGAAAGACTTCTATTTTAGATTCTATTTAGAAAGCCTTCTATTTTCAAAAAAGCTAGCTGATAGAAATTAATACAAATAAACAGCAATATCTTTTTAAAATCCATTATATTTGCATTCCACTCCCATGTCATCCTTATTATCTCTTTTTAGTTGATGCCTGTAGCCCTGTACTCTTTTTCCAATTTTCATGAAGGAATTTTTATTTCTTTCAATTACATATGTTCCCAATATTTAAGTTGCTGCTAACTTTTTTTCAACAGAAGGCCAAAAGTCATAGCTTTGTCATGTTGATTTTGCCACAATAAACATTATAGCTAATGTCCTTTGTCTAAATTGGTCTTCATTATTCTTTACATCTTTGTGGTGCTTGTTTTTTGCATTATATTTTTTCCAAGCATTGCATCTCCATTCTCTTGAATATCTAATGTGCTGATATTATTTTCTGAGACTCATTATTTCTAGCACTCTACCCAGAGTGAACAGCAGCATATACTCTATTATTTTCTAAATTGCTTTTAAACTATTTTTAGGAAGTTTCAATGATTTGATTACTATACTACATGACTCTGAATTTCTTTTTTGACCGACCAGGACAAATCAGTGGAAATACAGAACTGTACACACATTAGTGGAAAATAAAGCATATCAAACACTATATGATTTTAAATTCTAAGAAAAATGTCAAATATATTTTTAAATACAAAAACTAAAATTTCTCCTATATAGGGAAATATCATATTTTAAACATAAAATTTGCAGAATTTAGAACTCTTCTGAAGTGAACCTTTAATTCCTGTTCTCTTCATAATTCTATTTTATTGCATTGCATTCAAAGTAGAAATAGCCACCCAGGGATGGGATATACAGAAAGTTATTTTTTTGTGGTTTTTATTTTGGCCTTGTCCTGGTTAAGTCAGAAAGAACATGAAAAACATTTTATGAATTAAACCCAGTCTAGATATACTATTTGAATAGCAAAATCAATACATGTATCAAGAAATTTTTCACTTTTCTTTGTATGTTTAACTACAAAAATATTAGACTGTACTTTTACATGACTTTGAAATTCAAACCATAAAACTTTTAAGTGATTTCTGCCCATTTACAGAAGAGAAAGTGGCTTGAAGGGAGAAATTATAATCATTTGTTTGTTCAGTCACTATGTCGTATCTGACTCCATGACCCCATGGACTGCAGCACACCAGGCTTCCCTGTCCTTCGCTATCTCCCAGAATTTGCTCAAACTCATGTCCATTGAGTTAGTGATGCCATCCAACCATGTCATCCTCTGAATGACAAGGATTTTGTACAAGGTGGTTTGTAATTATCTATCTGAAATTGGGACAAAATCCTGAAGATTGGCATCCTTTTTTTGTTGAAGGGTTCATGGGAATTTATATCATAAATGAAAAATTATTTGTTGATACATAATTTTAATGTCATACTAAAACCTGAACTCCAGGTTGTGTCTAAGAGGAAAATCTATACAAAGAAATGGCCTCAATTACAGCCACAAAGATTACCAGGAAAGATGGTGCTCAATTTGATTTTACTAAATGTGTATTTTTCTTCTCCAGGGGCCTATGGTAACCTCATGTGTGCACTTTGAATTATGGCAGAAGTTACACTTTTAACTGGAGAAAGCAATGGCACCCCACTCCAGTACTCTTGCCTGGAAAATTCCATGGATGGAGGAGCCTGGTAGGCTGCAGTCCATGGGGTCGCTAAGAGTCGGACACGACTGAGCGACTTCACTTTCACTTTTCACTTTCATGCATTGGAGAAGGAAATGGCAACCCACTTCGGTGTTCTTGCCTGGAGAATCCCAGGGACAGGGGAGCCTGGTGGGCTTCCGACTTGGGGGTCACACAGAGTCGGACATGACTGAAGTGACTTAGCAATAGCAGCACACTTTTAACATACCCAGAGTACAGTTCCAGAACTAAAACCTAAAGACAGTCACAGTTGACTGGAGTAAATTGAAAGGTGATGAGGAAAGAAGGCGAGAGACCCATATTACAGGTTAAAAGCAACTTTTCTTAACTAGAACCAGCATCTCAACAACAGCTTGGCTCTAGAAACTGAAGATATTACTAGACTGAAGGTATTCATTCCCAGAGCAAACATGCCCATCTTCGGGAAGCTAATGTTTCTCTGAGAAACAGAAGTTTATTTTCAACTTAGTTTGTTTTTGATAAATACAATAATGGATTGTCTTTGTACGTGTGCTTAGTTGCTCAGTCATGTATGACTCTTTGTGATCCCATGGACTGTAACCTGCCAGGCTCCTCTGTCCATGGGGTTCTCCAGGCAAGAATACTGGAGTGAGTTGCCATGCCCTCCTCCAGGGGATCTTCCCAACCCAGGGCTCAAACCCAGTTTTCCTACAATGCAGGCAGATTCTTTACTGTCTGAGCCACCAGGGAAGCCCTGTCTTTGTATGCTGATGCTTATTTACTGGGGTAGACACAACCCTGAAACACAGCTAGTTAGATATTATAATATTTTAAATACTTAGCTAATGCTGGGAGTGACCAAGATAGCTCCATGTCTCTAGAGGAAATTTCAGAGAAGTGGTCTTTCTAGGTAAGCTTAAGGAGGCAAGAATATGTTTTGAACAGGGATTGTTAGGTATTCTGAATACAGAGAAGTTACTCCCTGCTGTCTGAAATTACATCAACAGAAAAACCTGGGAAAGAAGTTGCCAATTACTACCCAAGGTAGTCAGCCTACTGGTAAAAGGCTGGCCACAAGCCAAAACTTTTAAAGTCACATACACCCAGTTTCCAATTTTATTACTGTTACCATCATCATCATTATTATTACCCTAACATGTAAATATTTATGTGAACCATTTTCATGACCTCCATCCACAGTATTCTTATTCCTGGCATTGGAAATAGTCATGACTACAACCTCTCACCTCTATCTTTAAAATTCTGATCCTTGAAGTGGTTCCCAAATCCCATTGTTCAGTTTATTTAATGAGAAATAAAATATACACACTGAAAGGAATCAGTGAGAGGAAGACACACTTTTCAGACTTTGTTTTAACATGCCTAAGGATGAATTCTTATTTTTTATAGTATTTCAAATGAAGACCTCTGAAGAAAACTTTTTTCATCTATTTCATTTCATTACCTCATAGGAACTAAGGGTAAACCTAGGTATGTAAAGAACATTTCATATATATATGTGTGTGTGTGTGGATATATATATCTACACACACAAAAAAAAAATGACATCTATTGTGTAATGATTTTTGTTTAAAGCATCAATGAGCTATTTAACAGTTTTAATGAAGACTTGCTATTGAGACTGTTAAAAACCAAGCCTATATGTTTGTCTGTAAAAACTTAAGTTGATGAAGGTATACATTGATACATGAGCTCTCTGCATCAGGAATGTTCAAAAGAGAAATGAATTTAAGAGTTTAGAAATGGATGGAAAAGAGAAAAGATCGGTGATGGCATGAGGAGACCCCAAAAGGGCAATTAAGCTTCACTCCCACTGTAGAGAGATGAAATAGACAAGAAGCAATTCTTGACAGAAGCAAGAACTTAAGTCAAAAATGGTAAAGGCTTTGTTTACTTTACTGCTATTACCTAAAATCAGAAAATATTGCCCACACCACCAACACAAAGATACTTGTGACAAAAATCCATGAAACATTTTCAATATTTTACAGACATTAATCTGATCTATAAACTCCAGTACATTCTCTCCAAGGCATTTTTTTAAAAGAAGAGGTTCAACTATAAGAGATTAGCCTTTATGTTACCATCATAATTCATCTTTTTTTTCCCCCTCAACATTTACATCATTTGCCAGACATACTAAATCTCTTTTCCAGACTTATTAAACCTCTTTCGTGCTAATGTACTCACTTCCTACAATTTGCACTACATTACCCCAAATTTGTCCTCACTCTGCAGAAGTGCTTCATGAAGACTCTCATTGTTTGCCAAGAAATTAACTCTCAAGACTGGCCAGAGGTTCCCATACAAGTGCTAATGAGCGCTTCGCTCCCACACAGCAAGCCCGCCACTCCAGTTCCCACACAACAGTGTTAATAAGTATTTAACACCTTTAGGGAAGCCTCCTGGGTTGACAACAAAGCCCTTGAAGGAGGATGTTCTAATCTTCAGCCCCAGTGGTTCCCCACCTCTGGCAAATTTTAGAATCCCCCAGGGTACTTCCTTATAAATGCTGGGGCTCTTTTACCAAAGGTTCTGATGCCGTGGAGCTGGGGTGAGACCCAGGAATCTGAATTTTATGTATCCATCTCCACCTGCAATTCCAATGCTGCTAGTTCACAAATAAAGTTTATCCTGGAAGACCCCAGTTTCTGCTTGCTATCTTGACATGACTATTAACGGAAATTCTTGTTTCTCAAAGTTTCTTTGTTTCCACAGAGTCACCAACACTGGATCCAATATTATCAAGTCTCCCACCTGTATTACATTTGATTACTCCTAGTCTAGGTTTCCGGAGAAGGCCATGGCACCCCACTCCAGTACTCTTGCCTGGAAAATCCCATGGGCGGAGGAGCCTGGTGGGCTGCAGTCCATGCGGTTGCTAAGAGTCGGACACGACTGAGCGACTTAGCAGCAGCAGCAGCAGCAGCAGCAGCAGCAGCAGTCTAGGTTTCGGAGAAGGCCATGGCACCCCACTCCAGTACTCTTGCCTGGAAAATCCCATGGACGGAGGAGCCTGGTGGGCTGCAGTCCATGGGGTCGCTAAGAGTCGGACACGACTGAGCGACTTAGCAGCAGCAGCAGCAGTCTAGGTTTCGGAGAAGGCAATAGCACCCCTCTCCAGTACTCTTGCCTGGAAAATCCCATGGACAGAGGAACCTGGTGGGGTGCAGTCCATGGGGTCGCTGAGAGTCAGACGTGACTGAGCGACTTCATTTTCACTTTCATGCATTGGAGAAGGAAATGGCAACCCACTCCAGTGTTCTTGCCTGGAGAATTCCAGGGACGGCAGAGCCTGGTGAGCTGCTGTCTCTCGGTCACACAGAGTCGGACACGACTGAAGCAACTTAGCAGCAGCAGCAGCAGCAGTCTAGGTTTTCCTTGGTAGCTCAGACAGTAAAGAATCTGCCTGCAAATGTGGGAGACCTGGGTTCAATCCCGGGGTTGGGAAGATACCCTAGAGAAGGGAATGGTTACCCACCTCAACATTCTTGCCTGGAGAATTCCATGGACAGAGGAGCCTGGTAGGCACCAGTCCATGGGGTTGCAAAGAGTTGAACACAACTGAGCAACTAACACTTTCAACTTTGCTTTCATTTTACACTATCTTTAAGGACAGAAAGTGGTCCTCACTGATCTGCAGCCCACTTTAGACACACTCACAGTTGTACCCTTTCATTTGACAACTATTTTTGAATGCCTACTATCTGCCAGATATTGATCTGGGCCCTGGGACATAGTAGCAAACAAATAAGGCTTGTATTTCCTAAGAGTGAGGGGAGTCAGATAATAAACAGGGAAGCAAGACATACACAAAGATGTCACTTAGAAAATGCTAGGGACTTCCCTGGTGGTACAGTGGATGAAAGTCCACCTGCCAGTGCAGGGGAACACGGGTTCAACCCCTGAAATAGGAGGATTCCACACACCATGGAACAACAAATCCAATGAGCCACAACTTCTGAGCCCATGAGCCTCAACTACTGAAGCCTTTGTTCCTAGAGCGTGTGCTCTGCAACAAGAGAAGCCACTGCAATGAGAATCCAGTGCACCCCAACAAAGAGTAGCACCTGTTGGCTACAACTAGAGAAAGCCCACATGCTGCAACAAAGACCAAGAGCAACCAGAAATAAACAAAGAAATAATTTTTTAATACTATAAAAATAAAAAGAAAATGTTAGGACAAAACTGAGACAGGAACTGACCTGAAGAATACCTGAGCATGGGGAGCAATACACCTCAAGGGCAAGGTACTTGAAGCATAAAGTGCTTGAGAAACAGACCACAAGCCAGGGTGGCTGATGGGTAGGCTGGGATAAGATGAGGGCAGAAAAATAGTAATCATCACAATGGCAATGTTCTGTGAGCCAAGTGCAGGTGTAAATCCTTTATATACATTCATTCACTTAATACTTAACACTATCTCTATAAGGAAGTACCATCCTTCCCATTTTACAGATGAAGAAACAGAAATCTGGAGATATAAGTAACTTGACCAAAGACCCACAGGTAGCAAGTCATGAAGCCAAGATTTAAAGTCAGGAAACCTGGTCCCAAAGTTCATGCTTTCAGAACATCTCTCAATGATGGTGATAATAATAGTAGTGGTGATCAGAATAATAACAATAGCATCTCACCTTAAATGGGTGCTTACTATTACACTCATTTTTAAGTGCACTTCAGGTATAATTTCGTCTCATCCTCACAAAGACTTTTGGAGATAGATACTATTATTTTCCCTATTTTACTTAGGGGAAAAGCTGAGGCACAAGGAGGAGCTTATAATTTTTAAAAGGTCACAAATCAGCAAGTGTTAGAGCAGCAGTAAATCACAGTGAGCCTTGCAAACCGTAAAAGGTCATGTTGAATTAGATAACTTTGGTCTTTTTCTACATATGATTTTGCTTCTGAAATAAAGAATATAAGTGATTTTCCAGTAATTTTCCTGTCTTCAGTATATCTTTAAAGTGTACCTTGAGTATTAGCCTTAAGAGTCTCTTACAAACCACTTAAAATTCTTTTTTGCAACATCTAAATTCTTTTCTCCTGAATTATCACATTTCATGGGCTACCCTATTCTTTCTTGGCACATTTCCACTTTTCTACATTAACACTCTGTCACTAGACCAAGCATTCTAACTGCGCTTTTGCTTTCATTTTGACACCTAACAATACATGGATTTGTTTCGCTTCTTTTTCATTTATGAAGACCCGATCTTCATGATTCTATGGTTTAAACTAAATATGTATGAAAACCTACCGTATGCCATGGGTAACAGAGGCCCAGTTCTTAAGTCTCCAAGTACACAGCAATGGAGGAACCTGTAGCTGTGTGTCTCTAAAACAAGGTGTGTGTATGTATGCTCAGTCGCTCAGACGGCCAACTCTTTATGACCCCCTGGACTGTAGCCCATAAATTCCTCTGTCCGTGGGATTTCCCAGGCAAGAATACTGAAGCAAGTCTCCATTTCTTTCTCCAGTAGACCTTCCCGACATAGGGATCGAACTTCCAACTCTTGTGTCTCCTGCATTGGCAAGTGAATTCATTACCACTGGGCCACTTGGGAAGCCCCTAAAACAAGGTACAATGTAAGAATCACCCTTGGACTTCTGTGCATTCCATCAACTCACAAATCTCATTTCTACACTCCCACACCATTATCACAAAGCAGACCTTTTTTTTCCACACAAACGCCACTTTAGGTTATTATTCTGTTCTTGCTTTTCCACTTTAAAGTTGTTCTTAACATTATTCTAAAATGAAAATCACCTGCATAAAATGGCTGGGCCTGGGAGAGCCACAGCAGCAAGCTCTCCACCCTCTAGAAACGGTTGGAAAGCAAACTAGCATTGCTCTATGTGTACTAATTCCAGATATTTTGCAGACGTGATGATTTTGTAAAACAATTTGCTCAGAAAATATACCCCACGATCTCATTAGCTTCCTCATTATCATTTCACAAATAAAATCAAATCTGAAGCACAGAGCGGCTAAGTGACTTGCTAAAAGATACAAAAATCAAATGGTGGATACTAGAAATAATCGAAGAAATGGAATACAAGAGCGGGACACCATCTTCCTCATACAAAGAGATGGCCATCTGGCCATCTGTAGTGAATCATGCAAACACTGGAGAAAAGACACCCAGAGAACAATCCCCAGAAACAAAGCAGAAACAGACCTCACTTGCTCTAATCAAAATCCAGCAAGCATGCCAGAGAAATCATCCAGCTTTAAATTTTAAAAAACCATTAGCCATCCAATTGTATAGAAGATGAAAGAAAAAAATTGCCTTTTGCTGAGACCTACTGCTAAATTTGGTCAATTTTGTTGTTTATCAGAGCAGAAAGTCCTTACACTTACCATTTGACAAATCTTAAACATACACACACACACACACACATACTTTGCTGCAATCAGGTAAAGTAGGTTATTAATGATTCTGAACAGACACACAGGATTGCCTCATCCTGAGGCAATTAAGGCTGGGGAGTAAGTGTTTAAAATCTCTGAGGACTGACGATCATGGAATAGGTGGTCTTCCTACAGTTGGCATCCTTTGTAAAATTCTGAATTGCTCAATACATTTCATCTTTTTAACAAATCATTCATGAATTTAGAGGTTTTCCTTTTTTTGTTAACTCCAGCTCAAAAACAAAAAAATTACCCAAAGAAAGCTGGAGATTTTACAAAAGAAAAACAGAAGCAAATAACCAATTATCATTATAACACTTTGTATCATCAAGCTTGGAAGAAAATGGAGACCAACTATTGAAAGTGAGAACATAAATCAAATAAAAACAAAACTTTCATGTGAGTTTGCAATATATGCATCCTTTTGAGCTTGGCTACTAGGTCTAATATTATTTGCCCGTTCAAACTGCAAATCATTTGTAAATTACTGAGGACAAAAGTTCTTGGGAGATAGAAAATTTACTATTTTCCGAATACAATAATACATATGAACAGAAATCAATCCAATGTCCAAGTTTCTATTTTACATTATTTGCTCCAGAGAGCTTCCCCTCCATCATCTCTACACCATACACATACACCCAAACACAGGATTAGATCAGATGGTCTTAAGTGACTCTCAAAGTGCCCTGTACTTCCCTTATTCTAGCAGACATTACACATTACTGCCACTGATTATATAATTTACCATCTTTCCTCATATCAAAGTATATTGAGCCTCAAGTAATGGAATCGCAAATAAAATAACTTAATAAGGATATTTGCTATCTATTTAACATGAAAATAGGAGATAGATGGATCAGGATGGTCATCAACGAACAAATTTATTTCTTCCCTTTCTCTCTGTTATCCACAGCTAATCAACTCTACCCGTCACGGTCACAACCACAGTATCTCTCCAGACAGGTGAAGGGAAGCTGAAATTCTGGTTGAGTTGAATATATACTGAGCAGATGAACTAACAAGATATTTCAGATTCAGGAACCAGGACTTCCCTGGTTCAGCAACATTCCCTCTGAAGCACTGCTGCTGCTGCTGCTGCTAAATCACTTCAGTCGCGTCCGACTGTGCAACCCCATAGATGGCAGCCCACCAGGCTCCTGGTGATACAGTGGTTAAGACTTCGCCTTCCAACGCAAGAGGTTTGGGTTCTATCCCTGCTCAGGGAGCTAAGACCCCGCATGCTTCATGGCAGAAAAACTAAAAACGTATTAATAAAACAGAAGCAATATTGTAACAAACTCAATAAAGACTTTTAAAATGGTTCACGTGAAAAAAAAAAGAAAAAAATTCAGGGAACTACTCTTGAGCCAAAAAGAGCCAGTCTAGTACTCAGCAAACCATCTAATCTGAATGTGTAAGTTCATTCTGCCTTCAGCTTTCTATTTCATGCCACATGAAGCTCCAGTCATACCGAATGTGTATCAAACCCGCCATAAATGGTAAGAAGTAATTCAGTCCTTAATACACTTGTGACAAATGACTTATGTCTGTTCTGAAATGGCCTTATTTTGGAGTTGCTCTGTCATTCTGTTGCTATTGTCACCACTATCAGACACCTGCTCCAGGAGTAAGTGCAGTTACACACACAGAAGCTTCAGCAACATTCCCTCTGAAACACTGCTGCTGCTGCTGCTGCTAAGTCACTTCAGTCGTGTCCGACTCTGTGCAACCCCATAGATGGCAGCCCACCAGGCTCCGCTGCCCATGGGATTTTCCAGGCAAGACTACTGGAGTGGGTTGCCATTGCCTTCTCCTCTGAAACACTAGGGCATAGAAATTGCCCCGTCTGACCACCACCTTGCCCCTGAAGCTCTCACAAATAGAGTGTTTTGTTTTCTCTAAAGAAGAGACTAGATACTTCCCTTACTGTCATCAAAAGATAACAATGATAACAATATCAAGCAGAATAGTAACACTAAGATCATCACTCTTCCATCTATATAACTATTTGTATACTTTTACAAGGATTATATTTAATTTTTTAATTATGTTCCCTCTAACTTGTAATAGAGCCAAATGCAGACTAGTTCATCTTTTCCACATGCATAAAAATCTTTAGTTTTTCAATGGTTTCAATAACTTACAGTCCAACTTATTGTATAATCTATCCACATTTTCTAAATATTGTCCAAAATGTAAGACTCTCTGAAAGGGGTCACTGGTCATGAGAAACAGAATGAGATAATCCCTTCCTGTATTCTGATGTTTTATCCCTACATTTAAATACAGTCAATCTTTCTGTTCAGTGACAACTCCAAATACTGCCTCTCTGTGACCATATCCTGTGGGACTAGTAACTTTCTCTAATTATGTAACTCAAACTTAATTCTGTATTTCTCAGCAACAAGAAAAAAGAATTCCAATTAAAGTATGCCCACAGCAATAGGGATATCTTTTCTGAGTAGCAAACAAACAAAAAAAAGATACTTTGAAAAACACCTTCCAATTACATCTATAACATCTAACTTGTGCACTAGTATGCCACCATCAATTTGAAAGGTGTTTTGCCATGAGATTGAATCATATTTTTAAAAAGAGAAGGATGAAGTAAGCTAGTGACCCAGGAGCACCCAAATAGGATAAGTAAACTCCTTAGTTTTTGAAAGATCAGGTAAGCCCCCAACATAGGTATTGCTGTAAAGATCCCCATTCTAGCTAGGGTATTAAGAACAGACTAATTCTCATATTGGGAAATGTAGGTAAGAAGAAAAAGCATTTTCCCAACTCAAACTATATTTGTAGTCAATCATAGAAATAGTAGACTGCCAAAGCATAAAAATTATCAATATTTACTTTTTTCAGATAATAAAATCCGACTTGTGTAAAGACTTGTGTAACCATTAGTTGATCAAATATTATTTTCCCCAAAATTTCCCTGGGGAAATGATTTAATTGGGTGTTCCTTACCCTTTTCAGTTTAAAGAGTAGGAATAGGAACAATGTGTTATTTTTAAGGCAAAATTTTAGCAATTCAGTCAGTCATTACAACATTATTGTTTAAATGACAACATTGTAAATCAACAATACTCCAATTTTAAAAAAGAGTTAAAATGAAAAACAAGACAATCAACATTATTTTTCAAGGCCACTAAAGAGCATTCTGTTTCCCAAAAATACACAGAAAAATAAAACAATACTGAGTATACATCTTTTAAGCTATGTACTACTAAACATATCGTATTTGGATAATTTTTTTCTGTGCAAAATTGTGCTTCCAGAGTTCTACCCACTGTGTATACTGCCTACCTACACACATATTCTGGCACTAATCTTGGTTCTTATGGCCTCTAAAAGCTTCTTTCATATATGCACCTATATATCACATGATTTATTTCAGCCTTGGAATCATAACCATTGATGGGTCAAGAACTTTCGTCCCAAACAAGAGTCCACTAAAAATAGCATTCTCCCATATCATACCTACTATACCCTTATTTCAGGGTTTCCAGGACAGACTAGGTTTCTGGTGAGTAACTTAGTCTTGCCTTCCTTAAGAAATGCAGTCCACACTCAGGACTTCATTTTCACTATTTTCATTCAGAGCCTTTTGTTCTGAGGCACATGTGGGTACAATAAACTTGTAAGAGGCACAGATTGGTCTTTCAGAGATTACAATCGTCATCAATGTGTCTCTTCTCACAAATAAAAGATGAGTGGAGACCTGGAGACCTAGATCTGGCCCTGGACTAGCTATGTTGGTTAGAATCAGCTGATTTCCATAACTTTCATTTTCTCTATCTATAAAAGAAAGGATCCAATGTAAGTGGTATTTGGGTTTCCACCAAAGATGGACCATATTATATTCCCAAAATTGCCTAAATGATGAGAAATCCTTTAGGCACTCATATTTTGTTTCAACCAGCTTTATTGTTACCTTTTCCCTTGTGCTCCTCCTGCTAAATCACTTCAGTCATATCCAACTCCTTGCAACCCCATGGACTATAGCCTTCCAGGTCCCTCTGTCCATAGGATTCTCCAGGCAAGAATACTGAAGTGGGTTGACATGCCCTCCTCCAGGAAATCTTCCCAACAGAGGGATCAAACCTGCATCTCTTGCATCTCCTGCATTGGCAGGCAGGTGCTTTACCACTAGCGCAACCTGGGAAGACTATGTGTGTGTATGTATATATATATACACACATATACATATATACACATGTATGTGTATATATACATATATATGTATGTATACACAAACACATACAGGCTTCTCTGGTGGCTCAGCAGAAAAAAATCTGCCTACAATGCAGGAGATGCAGGTTAGATCCCTGGGTTGGGAAGATCCCCTGGAGAAGGAAATGGCTACCCACTCCAGTATTCTTGCCTGGAGAATTCCATGGACAGAGGAGCCTAGCAAGCTACAGTCCATGGGGTCGCAAGGAGTTGGACATGACTAAAGCAACTGAGAACTCGCACACACACATATATACAGAGCTTATCAGAATAATTCCATACATGAAATCTTTAGGTTTTTTTAAAAACTCTCAATACTATAGAAAATTTAAAAGATATTTGCATTTTCAGAACTAAAAGAGCCTGAGGGCTCTTTCAGAGGGCTATACATGGGGTTTAAACCATCAGATTCATCATGATTGAAAAAATTCTCCACCCAAAAAACAAACAGGCAGCTGATAAAAGGCTCCCTGCCCTCAAGAACACAGTTGAGTTATCTACACTCTCAGTTTCGCAGGTGAACATTTCAATATAGTTTGGCACATGTTCTGAGTTATCAGTTCCACCTCCAAAATATGCTGTGTCCAGTGTGAGGTAAGTATCACTGCAGCCAATATGAATAAACTGCTTTTGGTAGTTTCTACTTCATTTCAGAGTTGTGTTATACAAAAAAAAAAAAGTTTTAAAGATCTACTGAGTTGATTAGGGTAGGGAAATAGTTAAAATGTTGCTATAAGAATAAATTGTGAATAAATATTTCCCACATTTACAAAAGCACTCATATAGGAAACCAAGTCCCAGTCAGCTGCAATGTAATTTTATGCTTCCTAATAAATACTAACATAATAAAGCTGTGGCTCAACCAAGACCTTAAATAAAACTCCTGTTAGAGAGGCTTACTTAAGATAGTGGGACATCTAAAATATTGAAATCTCAAATTATCATTAAAGAAGGTGGCATATTATATCAATCTTATTCCTTAACACATAGTTGATTTTCTCATTTATTGCTCTAAAAAACAAGTTTTTAAAGACTATCTCATTATAGATATCTTTACTTTTGTAAAAATGGAAACCTATAAAAAAAGATTAAACTCCTCTATATTTGGTTTTAGTCTGTGCATCTGTGTGTATACATGAGTATGTGTGTATATAGATATCCATACCAATATAAAGCATAAAAGTTTAAAAGCATATTGACTATTTAAATAATTAAATTATTTTAATATGTAATAATTTAATTCACATTTATACTTTATGATGCAAGATGATAATATGAACTTTTTATTCCTCCACCTTAGTTGATTAATATCAACACAGCCATATTTCCAATATAAGGTTTGTTAACAGTGAAAACAACAAATATTACACAGAAATTTTTCCTTTGGGAAATAAATTGTAATTAACTCCCCATTCTGATCCCCAAGCATACCAGTATAATAGAATTCGCCTGAAGGATTCTATTACTCCACCAATAAGCTTACACAACTATGTGCTTTTTTTTTTACAATCTGACCAAACATAGATCAAAGTTAATGCATATTAAGGAAACTTTGCTTAGCCTATCATCCTTCTCTCCAATGTCTGTGTTACAATTTTGTCTTGAAATCTTCATAAGAGAAAGAGAATATCTGAGCTAAAAAAAAAAAGGCATATTAAGCCATTGTTAGCAAAGTTTTTTTTAAAGAAATAGAAAAATAGAGTTCTTATGAATTTTTTATTAGATAATCATCTATACTAAGGTACTAATGGTTCTACTCACTTGTTTAAATACATAACAATAATATCATAACGAAAATAACCTGAGTCTCTGACTAACCATGAACCAGAACGTCATGAAATTTCTCAGATATTTATTGTATTCAGGAAACTTCATTCACAACTAACACTGAGAATAAAGGTATCTTTTAATCAAAGAAACATGCTACAAATATATTCAGAAATAACTAAACTTTAGGCTTCTATTAAAGGAGAGTTGTAGAGGGAGCAATTTAGAAATATTTAACTGAAAGCAATAGAAAAGTTTTAAATCATTCTATAATCCAGAAATTAGATCATTCATTCAAGATGAATCTATCTTAATTTTAAAGTGATGATCACGGGATGGGATACAGGGTTTATGTAGACTGTCAGAAACTTATAAAATTTGAAGGAGTTTGAGGTAAACAGGAAAACAGATACAGAGAAGTTTGGGAGGCAGAAAGAAACAACGAATGCTAATCTTTTACCTTATAGACTCAAAATAGATAAACATCTCCTGTCAAGTCTCCTAGAATCCTAAATATTAAACATGAGATTAGAACAATTTTCCTCATTTTAATTCTTACTCTAGAGGAAGCACATATTATAGGGCTTCCTGCTCACTTTCTAGTCACCTAGTCAGGGGCTACCCAAAGATGCCTGCATCTTCAGCCAAGTGGGATTTCATAAATTAGCACTTTCTAAAGTCACAGACTCAGCTGACATGCATGCAACCCTCATCTGCTCTGTTACCTAATCTGATTCTCTCCCTGCCATTGCTGTTTTCATGTCTGTATTAATGACTTATCTTTCTAGGGGTATTTTTTTTTACCTATATGTCTGTGTGTACAGAGGTTGATTTCTGTGCATGTGAATAGAAAAATGGTCAATGAAAAATGCAAAGTAGTTAATTGTGAGATTCATAACCCATTAATTCAAGGCATCTTTACTATTTTCACTGAAATATTTGTGCGCTGATAACTAACTTTCCTAAAGAAAGAATACCATTCAGGAACTGGTTCCTCAGGAATTCACTTCAGAAGCATTTCCCCTCCACTAGTCCCTTGACATTTTACTATATCTGCTTATAAAATACTGGTTGCCTTGGAGTCCATGAATAAATAAATATACATAAGCCCTCTGGGAAAATGTTTGTGTACACCTTTAGCTAGAGTCCTGTGGTGTTTTTAAAGCTAGAGGGGATCAACTAATTGAATAGCAAGGCATCTGTATTTTTTTAAAGAAATGTTTTCTAACAATCTACAAGGACTCAGTTTTCTGTTCTAATGCTCATTCAGTCCTCCTCTTCTGTAAATTTCAAACCCTATGTACTGTCTTCCAAAATTATGTTCATAAAGGGCTGCTGCTGCTGCTAAGTCACTTCAGTCATGTCCGACTCTGTGTGACCCCATAGACGGCAGCCCACCAGGCTCCATTGTCCCTGGGATTCTCCAGG
Source organism: Tragelaphus eurycerus (assembly GCA_935064755.1). Classification (NCBI taxonomy): domain Eukaryota; kingdom Metazoa; phylum Chordata; class Mammalia; order Artiodactyla; family Bovidae; genus Tragelaphus; species Tragelaphus eurycerus. Next base: position 20,022,773 of record CAKXYN010000006.1, on the reverse strand, counting down.
CAAGAACACTGGAGTGGGTTGCCACCTCCTTCTCCAATGCATGAAAGCGAAAAGTGAAAGTGAAGTCACTCAGTCGTGTCTGACCATCAGCGACCCCATGGACTGCAGCCTTCCAGGCTCCTCTGTCCATGGGATTTTCCAGGCAAGAGTACTGGAGTGGGGTGCCATTGCCTTCTCCGTCATAGAGGGCTAGTATATTGTAAATGTTGCTAATGTAGGGAGACATTGAAGAGAGTACTTAATAAGCCAAACAGTGTGTTATTCAATTATTTTAGTACAGTTTCCATATGAATTCATAAGGATTAGAGGTAATTACAGACAGATTTTTTTTTTAGAACATGATACAAATATATGACTTCCTATCCGTAAAAAAAAGCAGTGGCAGTCCTAGACATATTAAAGTAAATGGAGATGAACTACTGGGTTTTGACGCGGCATAGATATTTGAGTATACCATCACAAACAACTGTAGCTAGGTGATTAGAAGAGTGACCCTCACCAAACTCCTACGAAAGGTTAAAATTCCTAACTTTAACTACTTATTCAGGACATTATATCTGAAGTGAATTTAAATGCATTCTTATTTGGAAAATTAATTGACCCTCTAGAGATTACTAGGGGGGGTGTCTTCCCATTCCCCCATTTATCTCCCAGTTTTGAGAACTTGTTTGACTACGATGACTTACTGGATCATTACTTAAACAGAGACAAGGTTTTCATTTTCCAAAACGTTCTGTCTTCTCAAGGCTCCCCAAATAGTCCGGGAAGCTTTTCCAAGCAAGTCCCTGGACATCTCAAGTTTTTTGTGTGTGTTTGTTTTTTGGCCTGAATTGCAAAAACTTTCAAGGAATCACAACACTTGGCAAGGCAACTTTGCTTCGACTCCAGGGAAGGAGGTAGGGGAAACCCCGGTGTCCCTCTCTTTCCTCTGCCAACCCTTTTTCTGAAATCTTGACATCCACCCGGTGGAAAACTGGGTTAATTAGGCAGGAGTCTCTGGCTCGGCCCCCGGCGGCGGTTTTCAGGTGGCTGCGAGACCGCCGCCTTCGGAGCGTGGAGTGATGAAAACTAGAGGGAGGCCGCGCGGACCGGCCGGCCGCACACAATGGCGCAATTATTTGTCTAAAAGTTCCATCCTTCGCCGAGCTCCTTGCATAATTCAAGCGTAATTAGACCGACGGTGTTCCCTTTAAAGGCATGACTTTGAGCCGCGAAGCGGGTGTTTATTTACTCTGGGGCTTCGCTTGGAGAGCAGCTTCCGGAGGAGCAAAGAAAATGATTACAGGCGAATTGGCACCATCTGCTTGGAGAGTTCAAAAAGTTTTCCTCTTGCAAATCGAAGCTCTGCAAACTTTTCACTCCCCTGCTCCCCTCTTCACTTGCAAGCTGGTGTCACAGACTCACATTCAAGAACCGCTGGCTTAAGAATGTTTATGTATATCCACCTAGGAACTGTGCTCTCATGCCCAACAGTCTAAATGCTGGCCCTCACCTTAAATATTATTCCTCCTGATCAACTACCATATGTCCTGATGTCAGGAGTAAGGGAGAGTCATGCCCTTTGCTCAACTCGCCTTATCCCAGGTTTCAGAGCCATGGAATTTGGTCCTCGAAATTCGACATGCAGAGGGAACATTTGAACTAAACTCAAAACCCAAGGAAACTAGCTTTAAGGCTAAGGGGCCAGTTAAGCTAAGGCTAACTGGAGAGAAAGTTGGAGTGTTTAGTTCATCTACCTTTTTTGATGATTTTCTTATTTATATCAAGATAGTGGAAGTGATGTGGGAAGTTAGAAATGGCACAACAAACAAGGTGCTTATTATCATCTCCACCAGCTAGGGTTAGAGCTCAAAGACATCCTCTGCATCATGCAAAATTGTAAAACACACTCTAAAAACAAATGCATGTGTCTCCTGCCTTAGTATATATAAAGATCACCTAATTTATAATATGCTTCCTAATAATGTCAGTCCCTGTGTGCAATTTTATTATCATCTCTTAATATACAAATGGCAATACACATCTACTATAATATGTAACACCATCTATACATATAAATCCTAATATGTAACACATATTACATTTAATGTACTCTTGTAATACATGAAAAGAAAGTGAAAGAGTATGTTAATATACATCAAGATGGTGTTTTGCATTAGGTGAGATAAATATAGAAATATACATATATAATGCAAATATATATATTTATGCATAAAAATGTTACACCTATGGGCACATGTTAGATGATGTGTATTAGACCCTAGGATCGGCTTTGAGGCCCCATTTTCTGCTGTTGAATGGAGAAGGGAATAGTAACCCACTTCAGTATTCTTGCCTGGAGAATTCTGTGGACAGAGGAGCCTAGCGAGCTACATTCTACGGAGTCGCAAAGAGTGGGACACAACTGAGCAACTAACACACCAGAGGTGGAACCTAGCACATAGAATCTTCTCTTTCTTCCCACAAACTCAACCTCGTCAAGATGTCTATAACTCCAGGGACAAAGGAAGGGAAGTCCGTGATCAAATAGCAGGCTGCATGGGGTCTCAGCCAACGCAGGGAACTTCTACTTCAGAGGAAGCCAGACAAGCATAAGCCACAGGAACACTGCCTAAAAGTTCAACTTCCACAGCTCTCTCTGCTAGGCTGGATTCAACTTTCAACTTGAAGTTAAGAAGTCTTAAATCTACCCGAGAGGATCACATCGATCACATCACACCCAGCCGGGCTGACTGGCCAGGCCAGGTCGTTGGGGTGCTCAATACTTGGGCGGGAGAGCGCTCCAGACTCGCCTCCCCCTGCAGTTTCCCCCCTCCCAAGATCTGAGCCCCTTAGAGACACTTCTCTCCTGGCCTCTGCAGCAGATCCTGGGGCAACTGCAAAAAGAGAATTAATACCGAGTTTCCTATTATTCGATTTCCATTCTCCGGATTCCTAATTCTGGCCTTTTCTAGGCGCTATTCTGCGCCAAGAAGAGTTCGATTTTGCCAAACGCTCCCGCAAGTCGGAATCTTGACCACTCGGAGCGACTTTGAGAACGGAAAATTCGTTAATTTTAAAAAAAAACTATTAAAAGAAGTTGGGTAGGAAAGGGACTAGTGCTACTCTAGAAAAATCCAGGCTTGAACCCACGCCCCCGGCGCAAACGGCCTCCTGGGACCAGACTGAAGGAACGCTCTTCCCTAACCTGGGTCGGGACGCCTCCCTGCTGCGCTGCCGCTAAGCGATTAGAAGTGTGCGAGTTTCTGCGCATAATTGAGAATATATCCTAATGTCTATCAAAACTTGGTGGAAAGAATTTGATGAATGTGTCTAATTGGCTTAACCTGCCAACTATTCAGGAGAAGAAGAGCGCCGTCATTAGCCTTAATTAAGTTTTTTTTTTTTAAGTCTCTGGTCTTAATGATCATAGAAACCGCGAAGTCCAACACCAGCATCTGTGTCATTTTAATTACCCTGATTATTTGTTGGGGATGTGGCAGAGTTACCCAATATTTTCCCACATCCTTTCCAATTCATAGGGGAGTCCTGCGAGCAGGGCAGGCTCGCATCCAACGCAGAGAACAAGCGCAGTGTTTGGAAAGTTGAGGCTGGAGTCGCCTGGCGGGGCTTCCAGTCTCTTCTGCCACGCGCGCCCCCGAGCGCCAGCTATTTGAAGAATTTGGACCACCGCCTGAGGAACGATTTGCCATCGGATTTGTCCTCGGCAAATGGCTCACCAAACAAATACAAACACACACACACAAAATCCTGCAAGTTGCAAATAAGTGTTCAGGGAAAAGGGCCGCTGGAAAACTTCTACACACCTGACCGTACTGGGAGGCTCGCGGTCCCCTTGCCATTTGTCCATCGGGCACTGCACTGACTGAGGAGAAAAAATGCTCTTGCTGCATCTGGTCAGGACACCCGCGTTCATTCAAAAGTTTCCATTTAATTCCCACAGTTTTCCTGGTTAGGGAAACAGGAAGACAAACTTCCTGGAACCCGGTGGTTGGATTGAGCTCCCACCCCACCCCACCACCAGCAAATCTTTCACACACATAAAAGCACACACAAAAGCAATTAGAGCCGATGTCAGAATGCTTAAAACTCATCCATTCTTCGTGTTAATTAAACTTTGACAATTCAGCTTCGATGGGCTGGGACCTCAAGGTTCCCCTACCCCACACCACCCACACATACACACACACACTTGTATGTCAGAAACGTTGTAGCTTATGCTTCTCAGAACTTTGGCCCTCAGCTCTGCCAGTCTCTTGATTGTTAAAAAGACAAAAAAGGCTAAAAACAATCCAAATTCTTGAGCATTGATAGTGATACAGAAGAAGCTTGAGTCCTTGAAACTCAAGTCAAAGGTTTTATTCTGTCAGGCACTAAAGTTTATTTCAGTAGCAACATCCTGACAGTGCCTAAATTTTTTGGTATGATTTTTGCTTGCAGCTTCCTAAACCTAGGAGTTGATTGAATAAAAGAAATAAGAGAGAAGCCACCTAAGCCAGATGAAGTCTTATTCTTTAATGTCTGGGAGATGGTCATTATTCAAAATGGAATTTAATATTTTTTTTTCTCAAAATAGAGTAAAAGGATCATGAGGGAGTTAGCACCAAGCACCAAGAAAAGATCAGCCAATCCTTTCTACCTCCCCCCACCCCCCCACCCCCCCCCCCCCCCCCCCCCCCCCCCCCCCCCCCCCCCCCCCCCCCCCCCCCCCCCCCCCCCCCCCCGCCCAGAGCAAGAAGGCAAGTGACTGACTGACTCTTTGGCAAGTGTCATTAGCCACAGCTCTGGACTTTAGGCACCACTCTCGTTTGAGGTGACTCAAGCTGGTCTCTCTGAAAATCTGAACCACTTGGTTGACTTTGGATTCAGTGAGGGCCCAAAAAGCAGGTCCCAGACATTTGACAGGCCTCGGACTTGACCCATGAGAACTTAATTTCAAGAAGTGCTTCCCACAGGTACCTCTGAACTGGGAAGCACAGAGTCTGAAGAGCTTGTCTGGGTGGAGGTGGGTCTGGAAGCTGTAAGAAGCCTCATCTCAGGAGCCATCTCTTGACTTCTACAGGTGCTGTGAATTTCCCCTCAGCCTGCACCTGTCTTGCTCCATGCTCTGGGCTGGGTGAGGGAAAAGTCATTTAACACTACTTAGTAAACTTTGGCTCAGCAGCCCAGGCTGAAGTTGCCTTGTAGTTCTGGGAGAACCTGAACCAGACAAAACCAGTCTAAAACCCTATTACCCCTCCTGAGCACTTCCAGTGCCCTGCCGACCCTTGTTGAGGGGGAAAAGAGCAGGTGTTGTGGGGAGAAAGTGTAAAATTTTTCATTTTCATCCTTTGGAGAAATTTAGGCCTACAAAGTGCCACCCAAGGGGATTGAACCCTCAGGGTGTTTCTGTCAGCCCCCTCAGTGAGTTCAAGATCAACACACCTATTCCACAGCTCAGGAAAGGCACTTCTCCTGCCTCCTGCATCTTTCCTCCAGCACCTATACCAGCTTCTCCAAGGCAGACAACTCGGGATGAACAAGTGAAAGTCGTTCAGACACGACTCAGTCCGACTCTTTGCGACCCCATGAACTGTAGCCTGCCAGGCTCCTCTGTCCATGGGATTTCCCAATCAAGAATACTCTAGTGGGTTGCTGTTCCCTTCTCCAGGGCATATTCTTGACTCAGGGATCCAATCCGGGCCTCCTGCACTGAAGGAAGGTCCTTTACCGTCTAAGCCACCAGGAAAGCCAAAGATCCCCTGTTTAACAAGACCATTCTAGCTTTCGTGTTTATTGCTATTTTCAACCTCCTATTCTTTTGTTCTGTAATAAAGTCCTTCTCACTCCCATTCTCGGGAAGGGAGGGGGTCTTTCTCCGACTCTCTCCCCTTCCCCCGTCCCATTCTCTCCCCAAGTTCTGGATTTTTTGCACCCGTGCTCTATTACTTAAGAAAAAACGTCCAGAGAGGCTGCGCTGCCTAAGAAGAGACCGAAGACAAGCCCTGGCGGCATCGGGGGAGGTGGGAGGTGGTATGTGCAACCTGGTCCGGTGTGTTTGTGTGCACAGAGTTGGCGCTGGAGCAGCAAAGAAGTCTCCGGCCCCGGCCAGACAATGCGCGGCTGGACAACGGCGGCCGATACGAAGGGGCCCCTTGGCCGCCGCTCTGTTTACTTAGTGTCCGGCTTGACCCCCGGCCGCCGGCGGCGGGTACAGATGCTGATCCCGCCCTGGGAACCGGCTTTCTCCCCTCCCGCCGCTCCGACTCTGGCGTGTCCGCGCCGGCCCGCGCCTGTTTGCAAACAGTTTCATTGACTTCAGTATTCGTCTGCCGGCCTTGGCTTTGGAGAAATAGAAGGGGAGTCTCGTGGGGCAAAGGCCCACCGCCTTCGGAGGGCTGGCTCTCCACACACGCGGTCAGGCCGTCCGGCTGATTATCTTCGCCTCCTTCCGGAGGAGGCGGAGAGTCTCCAGATTTTGAAAATTTACTGTTTTAATTTCTCAGCCACAAGGAACCTGACAGCAAGCCCACAAGCCGCTGGGCGGATGGAGCAGCCCTTCTCAGTGTGCAGCGCGCGCGCACACACACACACTCACATACACACACACATACACACACACTCTCTCTCTCACTCCCACTCTCTGCAGGCTAGGCCAGAGGATTCTCTCTGTGCACGTGGACGAGACATCCATCTAGGACTGCGGCTGGTCCATTCTTTCCATGCTCCTCTACCGAATCACCCTGGAATCCCCATCCCTGACTTTGCAACTTGCCTTAGACTTATAAAGCGAAGTCCGCTAGTCTATCCTGCCAACAGTATCTCAAAAACATTTAGAACTTGTTTCTTAGATGTGCAATGAGGGGATGTAAGGTGGGAGGTGGGGCTTCCCCGGGTGGCACTAATGGCAAAGAGCCTGCCTGCCAATGCAGGAGACTTGAGAGACCCAGGTTCGATCCCTGGGTTGGGAAGAGCCCCTGGAGGAGAGCGTGGCAACCCACTTCAGTATTCTTGCCTGGAGAATCCCATCGACAGAAGAGCCTGGTGGGCTATGGTCCATAGGACCTCACAAAGTCAAACAGGACTGAAGTGACTTAGCACACACACAAGGTGGTAGGTACCTCACTGAACTGCCCCCTCAAAGTCTTCCCCTTTGGCCAGCCCCTCTCTTGGAAGAGCTGCCAGTAACCCACATCTGCAAAGACAACTGTTGGGGTGCCAGAAAACTCCCAGACCCAGGATATCCTATGCCCCACCCTGAGTCCACATCTTGGCCTAAAGACACTGCTGTGTCCTCTGCACCCCCAGAACTGCACATCGCGACAGCCTGTCCTGAGTTTAATTGGGTGATGTGAGAAGCCGGCCTAACACAACTTCTCTTCCCCTAATTTCAGCAGATCTCATTTTTCCTAAGTCCCCCTGTAGGATTGAGGGTGAGGGTAGGTTTCTGCCAGGAGCTCCTTGAGTGTAGGGCTGACACCTCCCTGAGACCCACTGGAGAAGATGGTTGGAAACCAGGCTGGGCAGGGGAAGCCAAGTTCCTGGTGCCCCAGTACCCCCTTTTATTCCCCTTCATGACATTGTTCACAGTGATGGTCTAGTTCAGATATGATGAGGCCAGCGCCTCCCTTGAAATGGAAACAGAGGACTGAATAAAGAAGAAAAAAGTACTTTGTAGTCTGCATCGTCCATCTTTAATTCACAGACGCATCTATACTCCTGGGAGCTCTGCCTTTGATCTCTTTGATTTTTTTACACCAGATCTGTTATGGACTAAAATTCCTAGGTTTTCCATAGAAACATCTCCATTCCTTCGGGATATTGATGTTTTCTTCTTCCTGGGGGTTATGATATGGTAAATCAGATCCAAAAAAGAAGAGACAATGCCAGCATTCATTGGCCTGGGGTGGGGTTTCTCTTGGCCTCCCCCTTCCCCCTCTCTCATATTCTCTTCTCTTCCCCTCCCTCATTCATTCATATCCTCTCTCTCCCTCTGTTTCCCTCTCTCTTCCCCTCCCCTCTTTCTTTCCTTCTTCCTTTCCTCCTCCTTTCTTTCTCTTCATTTTCACCCCGTTGTTCCCGGGGAACCGAAATAGGGTTGTGATTCTGGTCTCTTCAAGCCCTTTCAAGCGCCTTCAACTTTAGCGGCGGCAGCAGCAGGTTGCGTTGCCATGGAGACTGTACTGTATGGCGGCGGCCGCCGCCGCAGCTCGAATCCCCGGAACAATGCCGCGCCAAGTGCAGGTTTCTCGCCCTTTTCCGTGCACTTTTCCCTTCTAATGGGGCTCTCTCCTGCTTATTTCTCTTCTGTGTTCCCCTCTTTGGGCCCCCACAAAAAAAAACCCACCAGGCTCCCCTGTCCCTGGGATTCTCCAGGCAAGAATACGGAGTGGGTTCCCCTCCCAACGTATGGTGAAAAGCGAAAGTGAGTTGCTCTCGTGTCCGCCTACCCCGATTCACAGTCTGGGGTGGGGTGCCTTGCCTCCCCGTCTAATGGGGCTAGGGCGGCGATCTTGACACGACAACAATCCCCCCCACTCTCTTTCTTTCCCCTCCCCAGCTTTTCCTTCCTCCCTCCACGTCTTTGATCTATTAAAAATCAAAAGAACAAAGTCACAGAGGAAAGTTGGGTTTTGTTGTGTCTGCCACTGCACAAAATGGGGCTCTTCAAACAGTGTGGTGGAACCGCGGTCTGACAATGCTGATCCAGGATTGGTTGTAACTACAGGTCAAACTGGACAGCTCTATACAAGAGGACGCAAATTATAACCGGGCCGGGCAAGGGGCAGCCAGCCTCTCCATCTCAAACTGGCTGTAGCTAAGAGCTTCTGGTGGCCAGAGATGCACCCAGTAGGGCTCCAAGTGCAGCATAGGTGAAATCAGGGTTCTGAAGAGGCCCCCAGGTAAGGAGCCACACAGGGACCCAAAGCTAGAATATCTGCTCAATCCTAAATCATGTTACAAAGCCCCTGCATGGCAGTGGGCTCTGCCCGGACCTGGACCCGCTTCAGCCTTCTCCACAGTACTTGGCATACAGCAGATGATCAATAAATAATCGCAGGTTGTCTTGGCTGCTGGTAGACTGTCAAACCGTCCGCTAGGGGGCAGGAGAGGGGGTTTACCCAGCCAGGAGGGAGTGGTTAAGACACAGAAGTCAAGAAACAATCAACAGTCATCCTTTCCCATAAAGGATGATCAGAGGGTTGGGGGAAATGCCAAACCATCTGTAAACAGACACTAAATTCAGTGAGTCCCCCCCACCAAAGTGACAGTAACAATATTATTATAATCATCATATGTCACTTGCCACAATAGATTTCTGGAGAGACACCTTTGAGCCAACACATACTTGGGCCATTTTCCCCAAGCCAAGATCATTGTAAGAACTTCAACCTTAAGACACTTGAAGCATTTCTTTAAATAATATGTTCATCACTCACGACTTGAATAAAAGTAATATTAATTGAGCCAGTTACACCTGTGTTTTATATGCAGACAACGTGTTTATAGATTGATTTTTGTCCAATGAATTTTCTACTTAGAAGAAAACACAAATAGATGTGTATTACATTCATCTCAATTCAAAGTTAATAAGAAAATAGGCCTTAAAATTTTTTACACTTAAGTATCCAATTCCTTTGGCAACCAACCTCTGGCTTTCTGTATTTAAAAGCTCCCATTTGACATAAAATTAGGTAAAGCTCCACTCTTATAAAATCATAAAGTGGAGAAAGGAAAGCAAGACCAACTTGAAATCTGTGAAAATCTGGAGGATGATTGTTTTGGTAGTGTGATGTCCAACCTAGCATTTCTCAAGGAGCTAGTGTGCTTCTAATCTCTTGGAACATTTTAGCAATCTCTGTAATGTTTTGGGCTAGAATATAACTAAGAAAATGTGCCAACAAGTGGACATTTGGGAAAATTTAATTTCTTTTCAAACCAGGAAAGAAGCTATACATTAATAAAATTCCAGTCATTTTTAACAACAGGATTATAAGAGGGACATGTCAGTGAGGTTAGATGTTTCATAATGCATATTAGAACAGAATAATTATTTGTAATGTGGAGGGAAAGTTTGGGGGTGTTGAAATATTGCTAAGGATTTGTGAACATAGAAAGGTTTGTACAAATTCTAACCAAGATCTCCTTAGACATAGTCTCTAAAGGCCAACTAGAAATATCTTCCTTGGTCACTAAACCTAGAGAAAAAAAGATTGAAAACTGTTGGCAAAATCAGCTGGCAGCAAATATATAAGGCTGTTCTTGATCCATGTGATCAGGATTTGGGCTTTATATGGTCAAGTAAACTCAAATCTAAAACAAATTATTGCCTAGGATCATGAAGGCTTATGGTATGTGTTCTCTAACCAGTTAAGCATATCGCATAGACACATATATACCCACACAAATAAAGTTGAATTTGAGGGATTTTCTTTTCTTTTTATGTTTTTCCTCCTTTATACACATACATTTGCAGTTCCAATAAATTAAGAACACCATTCTCTAGAACATAAATTGGCTAAAAGTTTCTGGCCCACCTTCCAGCCTTCAAGGACCAAAAGGTCTATGATGCTTCTTTACAAGCAGATGGAGAGATACCAGGAAGTAATCATGGCAACCACCACCTAGTCTAAAGAAGGTGATTCTGCAGGGCCTGAGTTCTCCTGTTCATTTAGAATGAAGCCTAAACACAAAAGTAGTCAGCAAAGCTTTTAACAACACACATACACACATAGACACCAAGTCTCACAAAGAGTAAACCTACCCAGAGTGACTGGGCTTCCCTGGTGGCTCAGAGGGTAAAGCGTCTGCCTACATTGTGGGAGACCCGGGTTCAAACCCTGGGTTGGGAAGATCCCCTGGAGAAGGAAATGGCAACCCACTCCAGTACTCTTGCCTGGAAAATTCCATGGACTGAGAAGCCTGGAAGTAGCCTACAGTCCATTGGGTCACAAAGAGTCGGACACGACTGAGCAACTTCACTTACCAGAGTGACTAGCACTTTCAGTGATCAAAGCCCAATTCACTCCAGTTCTAAACACCACAACTTCATGAAAAATGGACACTAAGGGCTTCTAAAAAGACATGTCCTGGACACAAGTCTTCTTTCTTCTTCCCCATCCTCTCATGGAAGAAGCCCTCACCATGAAGCTGATTTGGTCATTTCTGGAGGAACCAAATCTTTGTCAGAGTGAACTCACACTTCCAAAGTATCTTCTGGCTTGAGAAATTTGGGGAGGGCACTCTTCCCATCTAGCCAGCATCATTCTACTCTTGAACGTCTATGTTCTTCAGACTTCTCTCTGTCTCTACTGCTGAGATGTTGTTTACATTTTCTCAAAAGGTGCAGCTTCAGAATCACCTGAGAACTCATTAGAAACACAAACTCTCTGGTTCTACCTCAGGTCTACTGAATCAGAAGTCCTGGGATGGTGCCTAGCAATCGCTGGTTTTTTTTGTTTGTTTGTTTGTTTTTTTTTTTTAAGAGACTCTGGGTGATTCTGAAGCTTGATCAAGTTGAAAAACCATCAGTTTAAAGGACCCTATCACTCATGCTGCTGATGGATATATTATACTTTTGAGTTTGTGTTTCTGAACTCAGAAGACAAATCTGGGAGTAGAGTCCAGGAAGCTGGACTGACAACTCTGAAGCTGAAAACTGACAGCAGAGAAGCCAAATCAGAGGACTGGCTTCTAGCTGCTCCTTATGGATGAAGAAGGTGGAGGGGAGGCAGCCATGTGTCCTTCCCCAAAAGAAGTCTGTCTCCCGAATTGGCAGGGGAGATACTAACCTCCGGTGTGGAGGGCAATGTGGAGGGAGGAGGGTTTGAGGGGAAGAGGCTGGAAGCTAGCTTCTCCAAAACAGAGAAGAGCTCAAATACCACCAGGCCAAAGGAGGTTTGAGGGGCTGGCCTCTGTACATGATTGAGAGGCGACTAAATATGGGGTGCCTATGAGTGGTGCAGGAGATGTGAATCAAGTGGGTATAAGAAGTGGAGGCAATGCCAGGAGGCATTTGAGGAGTGTGGAGGATGAGGACTTGTGAAGGAAGGGGAGGGGAGTGACTGGTGTAAAAGGATTAGGGAGGTGCAGAGGTGTCAGAGAGCAAGAGGAGCCTGTGGGGTTGTGAGAGAGTGTGTAGGAGTTTAATGGGGTATAGAGGTGAAAAGGTGTGGTTGGGGTGGTGAAGGACGTGAGGAGGCTGAGAGGAGTAAGTGGGTGCAGGACATTTGAGGAGTTGGTGGGTGTGTGTGGGGGCGGGGGGGATAGGGTGAGAAGGAAAAAAAGTCAAGGGCTGGGAAGGACTGTGAGGACTAGAGAATCTGTGAAGGACTGAGAGAGTGGGAAAGGATGAGAGTATGAGGTGTCAGAGGAAGTGGGAGACCGGGAGTGAGGAGGATGGAGCTGACCACAGGAGTCGGTCTCAAGGGCTGCTACAGGAGGCGGGGTCCTGCAAATAAACAGGGGTCCAAAAACCCTGAGGAACTGCGTAGGAAGCCAGGAAAACTTCACAGCCGACCCCTCACTCCCCCACTAGCTGGCTCTGATAAATCTGAGAATGAGCCCCCACCCCTCCGCATGCACTCTCGCGGTACCCGCCTAGCTCTGCTCAGTGTGGAGATCTGCTTCTGAGAGTAACTGATTAACACGCACTGCGCTGAGCCCTATTGACAAATTAAGGGAACTCCTGAAATGTCAGCTGAGAATATGTTCCCAAACCTTTCAGGTGTGGGCTCGTTCCCGGGCCGGCGCCTGGGGCCCTTCACCCCTCTCTAATGTTTTCACCCCTCCCGCTTCCTTAACTCTGAATTCACAACTGTTACCAAAAAGAGAGAGGATTAAGATGGAGGGGGTGGATTTTCCACAACTGTCCATAGGAACAAGTTCTGCTTATCCAGGTCTTAAATCTCACTTCTCAGGGCGAAGATCTACATGACCCTTGAAAATGCCCCTTGGCATCCAAGCCCAGTTCAGTATTACCCCAGCCTCCCCCTTCTCTTGGCCAGGACCAGGTAATTAGGGCCTGATGTCAGATGCAATGGGCGTTGGAGATAGGAGCACAATTTGGTCAGAGATTGTGTATCAAGAAGGAAGTGAGAAGGACTCTCCTTTTCTGTACCAAGAAAACCTAGATCTGTCATCAACCAGGGAATAGCTGATCTCTGAACCCCAACTTTAACACAGCCTGGCTATTCACTGGCACAAACACAATGTCTAGGGGTGGCAAATTTAGGCTATTTCAACTCAAGTTCCCTTGTTAATAGTAAAATTCACATGCCTCCAAGCCATCTGTAAGTGTTCACTTGCTGGGTAGAATGGAATTTAATAGTAAGTAATTGTTGAGGATTATTAAAACAATATAAGCCATGTCTGCATGAATTAGGGGATAAGAATTATCTTTGAAGGGATAAAATGGTAGGAAGGTCTAGGATGCTCCCTCCAGCACCTGAAACCTTACTTTTTCACTTTATTAATAATTTCACTGCATAGTAAGATTTAAAAAATTCACAGATCCTGGCAGATGTCATTTTATAGTCGTAAGAATATTATTAACACAGAAGTTAATGTGTACTATAGAATCATCTAAAAGATGTTAAAGTTTTGGTGTCATCCAAATGCACTCATTTTACCTTTAATGAACTGAACATTAATTTCATATACAAATAAATTTTCAGCAAAGATTTTGTGAACTACTCAACTCATAAGAATAAATCAGTTACCTTCATTTCTCAACTGTAGTTATAAACTAATTTTAGATCTATTTGTTTCCTCTAAGGAAAATAACATTACTGTAAGAGCTTGATTATTTTCAGAAATGATAAAAATCTTTCCTCCTTTATTTTCCATTGAAGTTGTGTTATTCAATTGAATAAGAATGGTTTTGGCAATTATGTATCAATATTTTGTGTCAATAAAATTATTATATGTCATCTTGACCACTGCCAGAAAAAAACACATACAGACTTCACAATATAAATATTTGATGATATTTTAACTTTGGCCAAAAATATGCACAATTTCTAGATGTCTTCCAGCAATAAGATTGAATGATCACCTCCCTTCAATTTGCTTTATTATAATAGAATAACTAAATGAACACAGAGACTAAATAATTTTTGATACCTAGAATATATGTGAAATATGTTTTATATAACAGATATTTTCTAACTAGATGTGATTTATTAAAATATATCTATTTAAAACTAAGCAAATTTGAAAATTTTCTTGGTTTCCTAAACTGATTTTTACAAGAACTAGACCTGAACCTCTCTTTTATATTCATCATCATGGGTTGTGAATTCTAGGTCCCAATTCACCCATAAGCCTGAACAAACTTCATCTACCTCAAGCACAACTATAGGATAGCTGGAAACATATTGCTAGAGGCTAGAAACATATTATTGCCCTGCTTTCTCCATATCATTATAGAATATCTCAAAGGACTGAGCCCTAAATGTGCATTCTACCACTTTAATTTCTAAATTCTCTAAAAGATTGGGGAATGGTGACAAGGGGCAAGGAGGGAAAAGGGAATACCTAGAGTCATTTTACTTTTAAATGAAACAATTTTTTAAAATAGTTTAAATGATTATAAGTTTAAGAAAATAAGAAAATATTCTCTGAGAATAAGAAGTCTTATTTCTATGTATATCCAATTTCCTACATTCCTAAACCTAAAGACAAAATACACAGGCTATCATTCACATTGTTTTCTGTGAAACTTACAGACTGTTTTGAAATGATTCTTACCTACCACATTATTAATTGAATAACAAGGATAAACTAACGAATCGTATATGTAAATGAAGAAATTCTTGAGGAGGAATTACTGAAAAATAGATGGTGTCCTTAATTTTTTTCTATATCCCTTAGGTTCATTCTTTTTTGAGCCCCTCCTGATTCCAATTCTCTGCAAGTTACTTGTTCTCAAATTTATCTTTTTCTTTTGCATTCTGGGCTTGTTGTTGTTACCTTTCTACTGCTTTTGTGCTACACCAAAATTCTATGGGGGACAAAGGTTTTGTTAAAGAAACTTCCCCCAGCTCTGACCCATAACCCCCACGAGTGAAAAAGTAAATTCAGCCCAGAGAACTAGATCAGGGCTTCCAAGGAGAACTGGTGACCCACCCTCCTGTCCACCTGCATAAGGTTAAAGGAAACCTGAAAGAGACCTGGCCAGTGTTTGGAGAAACTATAGAGGCTCTTGGGACATTTCAATCTGCATCCCCAGATTGTGGCTTGAGTTTGTGCTTCTCTGGTCAACACCATCCTTTTGGAACAAAGTAAACACTCCACTCACCCAAAGGAATGACACTCCCTAAAGGGTATACTTCAAATGCCCCAGTTCTTTTTAATTTGTCCTCTCTGTTAACTACAGTTCTACCTGCCACAGAAATTAAGCCCTGGAAATATGTGATGTGTTGCCATCTTGATGGCAAAGAAAGGAATGTGGAAAATTCTGAAGCCAGCTAGGAAACAAAGCCAAGGGAAGTTCATTTTTTTCCCCTATGTCAAAGTTCAGGCAAAGGCAGCCCAGCCCTCTAAATCATTTCGGATCTACAAAGTACTAGTTAAAAAGAGGGTTTGAACCAATTTTAGATTTTCACAAGATGTTTTTCTCCACCTGCTAAAGTATTTAGTTTTATTGGAGGAAGTATTCAGAACCATAAAGCTCAAAAGTCGAGAAAACTTCCCCAGTCCCACAGGGTTCCTGGGGCCCCGGAGAGCTTCTTCACTCTCATGGCTCCTCCAGGAACAATAAATCCTCCAGGATCTTTGGGTTTGTTTCCTGAACCTCCCCATTACCAATTGTCCTAAGCATTAGTCCCCCAGTTCTCCCCACTGTTCCTCTCTCTTCCCTCATCCACTCCTCATCTTTGCGGAAAAGTCATTTGTAGGAGAACTACAGTCTTGTGTCATGGGTATAATCAAACAAGAATTTCTTGACTCCCCCAAATATAAACTTTCCTCCACGACCAGTTTTGTTTCCTGATTATCTTGTTGACTATTTGAAGGGGGAAGAAAAAAAAAAAGACCAGAGAGAGATGTGTATCCCACACCCGAACTGTCTTCTATTTAACTAGCAACTAGCAATCATCCGACATTAATTTATACGGTTTGCACAAATACCTAAGCTATTTAAAAGGCTGCTCTGGGTCGTGTGTGGCAGGGAACATCTATCTGGTGAATAGGCAGTGTCACACGGTAGCATGCTCCCTTGTCAAGGCCGATTGTGTTTTAGGCAAACATTTGCGCAAACATAAAGGCAAAGGTCAAGGACTGTTCAGTCCCAGTATGCGCTAATTCACCTAGCGAACCAATGGGGCAAAAGTTGCATTTTATATGCTCGCCCGGCCAGACCCAAGCGCAGGAGTCGCGCCTGCTAATGAACAAAATCGCCTCCGATCCGCGATCAGCTCTCTTGTCAACTTCTCTCTGGCTTCTTAAGTCAGTTTCTCTGGGCTTCCTCAGCAATAACTGGCCAAGATTTGTTTGCCAACAACTGGATCGGCTCTGCCCAACCTTTGGCGCAGCTCGCGTTTCTTCCACTCTGCTAAGTAGGGAAGAACTAAAACTGATTAAAATCTGGCTCATGGAAGACGCTTTCGGGTTACTGTTTAGTGCGTCAATGAACGACCACTCAGCATGGATGCCTAAATATTCGTATCATGAAATACACAGCAGACCAACAATATTATTCAAACCACAAAACCGAATCCCAGAGCCTCGGGTTCGCGACAGTAAAGTGCATATAAGCACGCATCTCCAGCACATATCTGTGGAAATGTGTGTGTGCGCGCGGGGAGCCGCCTTTCCAGTTTCTTTGGGGCCACTTTTCTACAATTCAGCGAACATGGGGTATCGCTTTCCAGTGAGATGTGTCTCTCACACTAATACATGTCTACATCATCTCCCACAGATCACGTCTAGTTATTTTTCTCACCCCTGGGGGGAAAAAAAAAAAGATACAAGCGATTTCGAGTGGAAGTCAGCGTAAGCAATTCGGAAGTGGAAGACTTTTAGGGTTAAAGAAACGCGCCCGCGCTCCAACCCGTAGGGTTCACTTTGCATCAATAATCATCTGGGCGAGAACCAATGGCTGACTTTTTCCGAAACCCTCCATTTAAGGGAGAGTTTTTTCCCCTGATAAACCAGAGGGTCTCAGCTGTGCGCGTCCACAGGCAAATAGTTTACACGTGTAAAATTCATTTCTGCGAAGCGAGCCCCTGGCTCAGCTGCGGAGCGGCGCGGCGCTCGCCCGGGGCTAGAGGCCAGGACTTGTTGCCTCTGCGGCCCGAGCGGCTCTCCAAACCCTTGACACTCTGGGCTCCAGGGCCTCTGGGACCGTGATGACAGGGCTTGGGAAGAAAACGCCTCCCTGTAAAACACTCGCAAAAACAGAGCAAAGTAGCAGGAGGCAGCCATCCCAGGAGAGAGCCTGGAGTTAGTTTCTTTTCCCTAGAAACAACAGGAAAAATCCTCCCCGAAGTGCATTTTTA
This sequence comes from Tragelaphus eurycerus, assembly GCA_935064755.1. Classification (NCBI taxonomy): domain Eukaryota; kingdom Metazoa; phylum Chordata; class Mammalia; order Artiodactyla; family Bovidae; genus Tragelaphus; species Tragelaphus eurycerus. Next base: position 20,005,293 of record CAKXYN010000006.1, on the reverse strand, counting down.
CTGCTATCCAAAACCAAAGAGAACATAGGAGAGGAAAAAAAAAAAAAAAGTAACTTACCCCGACCTGCCACAATACTACATTTTGGGCGTCCTTTTAACACTTTGATTCTTCTTTTAATGTTGCAGCCTTTTCTTTCCTCTTGCCAGAAACCAACTTTCAAACTAGCTACAATGTAAAAAATTAAAAAAACAAACAAAAACTAAATAAAACCGAGTTTTACCGTTGCCAGTTAGGATCTGCCTCAAGTACTTCTTCCTTCATTCTTTCTTTACCCAAATTTCCTAAACACCACCTGGGCAGCTTCACAAGGCTTAAAGTTTGTGTGGTTTGTGTGCGCAAATGTGCTAGTGTGTGTGTGAGTGTGTGTGTGAGTGTGTGTGCGCGCGCGCGCGCGCGCGGGTGTGGGAGTTAGTTGCTTTTAAAAAGACGTCGTTGTCATTCAGAGTAATAAAAATGTGGCCCCCATCTTTGGGTGTGGGTTTTTACATGCACCTCTCATTTCAGTTAACTTTTTTCGAGCTGAGAAAAGCTGCTAGCTTACTTTCGGGAGACTTTGCTCGTTATTCATCTGTTTAGTCGCCTCAGAGGCACAAAAGCCGATCCGCGGCGTTATGAAAAATGGCCTGGGCGCGGAGAATGTCACAGTGGTCGGCGTATTATTTTAGCCTTCTTAAAAAAAAAAAAAAAAAACTCAGGGAAAGTTTGCTTTTGATGAATTCAATAAAAGCGAAGCTGCAACGGAAGAGATTTTCAGCTAAAATCATACAGCATGGGGCAGAGCTTAAAACAGCCAGATGGCCAAAGGTAGATAGACTCGGTTTCAAAACCCAGATCTGGAATTCCGCCGGCTGAGCTTCTTAGTTTATTTAATCCCGCATGTATCTTTATTTTTTTTTTTTTTCAATTGATTTCCCCCGCTCTTTTTTTCACCTCACTTGTGTTTCCCCACCCCACTATCCACCCCAGAGCTGCTGGCGAGACCCCGTCTTGAGATTTGCAGAAGTCACTTTGCAATTTCCCCTTTGATAATAGAGTTAAACTTTGCAGCGCACGCAGCCTGGAGAGAAGCTAACTCTGAAGGCGGTAGGCCCGCTGTTTGTGACCCATCGTCAGGTTCTTAGTTCAAATGCTGCGGCCTTTGACAGCCAAGGCCTTTGAATATAAGGAGAAATGTGTTCATCCCACCCTGCCGGACTGCGCCCCCTCCCCCATCCGCAACCGCGGAAAATCAGGAGAGCTCGGCTTACTCAGTTTTTTACCCTCCTGGGTCCCTCCCATATGATCCCAGCCTGAACAGAGTTAGAGTCCCATGTAAATTTCTTAAGGGTCTCCTATAATATCCTTAGGGTCTCCTATAATATCAAAGAGGAACAGACGAGTGGCCATTGTGTCTTCATTCCGACTTGGAAGGGGAGTTGTGAAATTAACATATATCCTATTTAAACCTTGTTCTTGAAGTCTGATGTTGGCTAAGCAGAGAACTTGGGGAGGGGACAGTGAAAACGGATGACAGGGCTTAATACCTGCGCCCCTCCTCTCAAGATGTAAGGCAGGATCGCAAAGCACCCAGGATCCCATTCCTCAGACCCGGCCTTCACAGGATTTAATTTGGTTTGCCGGTTTAACCACCACCTCCAGGAAGGCCTCCGGATGAACTCTGTCCTAGAATCACTGAGACTCTCCAGGCTGAGGTGGGTGTGAAGGGGGCGGGTCTTCAGAAGGAGTTGGCAGAATTGGGCGCCTCCTCTTGTAGGCTAAATCCAGAAGACACCCACCCCTCGCCCACATACACATGGCAGACGGTTAGGGGCATGGGTGGAAAAGTGGACACAACAATCCAGAGCAACAAGGATTAGCACTGGAGATTCGACTGGACTAGCACTGGAGATCCTGCAGGGGCAGAGAAAGGGGAGGCACACCCTGACGTGCCCCACCTCCCCAAGCCAAAGGGGAAATGCAGCCCAGGAAAGGAGAACCCTGGGTCCTTCGGGGACCACCCTACCCCCCACTCCCGCTCCTAGTACCTGCTGTGCTACTTTATAAGGGTCCTTGAATAAAGTCTCAGCCCTCTGTTTCCTTGTGGCTCAGCTGGTAAAGAATCTGCCTACAATGGGGCAGACCTGGGTTCGATCCCTGGTTTGGGAAGATACCTGAAGAAGGGAAAGGCTACCCACTCCAGTATTCTGGCCTGGAGAATTTCATGGACTGTATAGTCTATGGGGTTGCAAAAAGTCGGACACAGCTGAGCAACTTTCAGGTCTGTTTCCTCATCTCTAAAAATGGGCATAAAACTAGACTCTGTTTCAAACCAGGGTTTTCCTTCGTTCGTTTTAAATAGGACTGAGAGTGCAAAGCACGTAGTGAAGGAGCACAGTAAACATTTACTGCCCTGTTGTCAGGGTTACTTCTGCTGTTTTTGCTATAAATGCTGAGGTAGGCTTTGTGGGGACAGTACATTGAAGCATAGTCTCCCAACAAGCGGGTCTCTGGACCCACGTTTTCCCTCTCCCGGCTCTGGAGATCCAGGATTGGGTCCCTGGAAACCCGACAATCCTAGGGTTGGACTGGCTGTCCCCTCCCGCGTCGACCTAGTCCTAGTGGCTGCCTGGCTGTCCCCCTCCTTTCCCTGCGGAAAGCCAGGGAACCCACGTGCCTCTGGGAAGGCCTGGAGTGTCCCCCAACCTGGTCTCTCAACAGTGCCCAGACTCCAGAGAAAGCCTACAGCATGGATTGGAAAAGACGAGGCATTTGCTTTTCTTTTGGAAGCGAAGGGAAACAAATGGGAAAGGGGAACTGGTGGAAAGATGTTGGGGCAGCTGAGAGGCTCAGGCCACGCACTTGCTCACTCCAGGTTAACACCTTGGAGCTTCCCTTGGAAGTGTTTTTTGCAGGGGATGCCTTTTTTTTTCTTTCTTTCTTTCTTTTTTTTTTTTTTTTGCAGAGGGAGGAAACCTCTGCCGTGGGCCCCGAAGACCTGAGGGCAAGACGGTGGAGAGGAGGGGGCTGAGCCCTCCGGAATGAAAGTTGTAGCCCCCAACTGCTCCAGGACCCTGGAGGAAAGCAGCAGATCTCTGAAATAACTATCATAATCAACGTCCCCATCTTGTGGGACAAACCGAACTAAAAATCCACAAGACCTGAGGCTGGTTCACATCAACCAGCTTTAAGGGACACATAGACAACAAGCCCCCTTTACCTCCACTTGGAGTCCTCCACTCCTTTGTGGTGTTGGAAGTTGAGAAAGGTGACTCCTGGTCCCCACCTGGTCTGAAGAGGCAATGAGAACCAGAGTTCCTTCAATGTTTTCCCTACTTTGGGCATCTTGCACTTCAGATCTAAATTAGAACACTCCCACGGGCCCTCAAAAGAAGGAGGTACCCAAAGAGAAGGGAGTACCCCAAGAGAAGGGGGTACAACAAAGTCCATCCGAGGCCTCAGATTCTCCCTCCTGCAGGGGAAGCTGAGTTAAGCATCCCTGACTTCAGGGCGGGGTCCGCTCCCTCCTCTCCTCTCCTCACTGCTGCCCAGGTTCTTTCTCAGGCGGGTGACAGCGTTCCTGGTCGCCTATCACCTCGAATATTTACACCCTCAAGAAGGACAGCGGGAGTGAGGGGGATTCCAGAACTGACTTCTGTGCCTAGGTTGCTCTGAAATGAGGGGAGTCTATTGGCTTACTTCCTGTAGTTTTCACTCAGATAAACAAACTGCCCTTGGCCAACAGACACCTGTGGGGGTGGGGTGGAGCCGATTTACATAACTGTCCTAACACACCTCTGACCTCTGGGCTGAAGATTTCATATGATTGATGAACAGCCTCTGCTTTGCACTTTATAATTATAATTAAACTACTAGAGACTTAGCCCAATTAAATAAACCTGTCCAGCTCTGACGTGATGAACTGTATGGTCTGTCCAAGGCACTCGCTTAACCTCAGCTTTTAGGGCACTCCATTTAGACAACGCCACTGGGCCAACGTTTACTCATGACATATTTCACCCCCACTCCCTACCCGAAATATCCCTCTCTTTCTTTTTTCCTGTCTCTCTCTCTCTTTCTCCCCCTCTCTCTCAATTCTCCCTGTTCTCGGCTTTCTGGGTCGGGCAAGTATCCATAGAAAGGAACTTGGGTGCAGGGTGGATGACTTTCCCACCCGAAGTGGAGCTCTCGCATTAATTGTCCCAATAAATTGAGATATAGTGTGCATAATGCAACGGAACAATATGGTTATAGTCCACGTGTACGACTTAATTAAGCTATTTGCAGCTTGATGCTGCAAGTCAACGGGTGTGCAAGTGGATTAACAATTGCCTGCTCCCTTATCCTCAGGATGGCGCATAATTACTTTACTAGCGGTACATATCAATTTTTGATGATTGCGGAAGCCATGCTCGCTTCACCAAGAAGCCGCTTAATAACTCTCCGTTGTGTATTCAAAAAGTAGTGTTTGGAAATATTTTGAAGCCGCTCCCAACGTTTTTATAGGTACTGATGGTGGCCTTTAATGGGCTGCCATTTTATTCCTGATGTATATTTTATAAAGGGGCAAAGGCTAAACTCCTAAGTCTCTGCTCCGAGAGAGAACTGGAGTCCCCCTCCTGCTCTCCACCCAGCGAAAGCCTCGCGCTTCGCTCCAAGCCGAGTTGGCTGACGGGTACGCCGTGGATCCCTATAAAGGCCGGGGCGGCGTCCTTTAAACTCTCTTTCAGATTCCCTCTCTCTCTGTCACACACACACACACACACACACACACACACACACACACACACACACACACCCCAATCTCTTTCTACTTAAAGATGATTCAGAGTGACTATGAGCTTCCCCTCCTTTCAGGAGCCTCAGCTCCGCAGACACCTCTGTGTCCTGAAGGATGTATGTCCTCATGGGTAAGCCTAAGAAAAGCAAGGCGTCTGGTGGCCCAGCGGGGAAGTGTGTATAACACGGGTTGATAAAATTTGCAAGAGGGCTAATAAAATTACACAACCTGATGACAGAGACATTGACATTTTGACTTCCTCAGTTCCTTGCCCTTTGTTTGGAGTAAGATGGCGCCAAAGCCCCTGCTCACTTCCATCCTGGTGGCCTGCTGGTTGGGGATGGTGATGACGATGTGCATTTGTTTCCTGTGATTTACTATTTGAATCTTAAGTCAAGGCTGATCATTTGACCTCTCTGGATTGAACTAAATTCATCACCTATAATTTTATTAAAAAGCCTAGTGGCCATCAATCATAATGAGAGCATTGAGAGCCCATGTTTTCCAGGGAAATGTGTCAACTTCACAGACACATGGCACTTACACCATCCTGAATTTCAAGCTGTCCTGAACTGGGCAGGCACACACCTAGGGTTCCCTCTGAGGACACAAGGTTAATTCAGCTCCCATGGGTGATGACATTTGAAAAGAGGAGCTCTTTGCTTGCCTAAGACCAAAGCTTTGTGAGATGATTCCAAGATTTAGGCTGAGTTCTAAATGAGTCCCCTTCCTTTGGACTCAATAAATGATTTAGGAGCTGTGCGTCCATCCTGAAACCAAAGAAAAATTTAAAACATCCCCCCAATTCCTGTGAAATCAGGATCAGAGTTGATCTCCCTCATTCTTAATATTGCTGCTATAAATCACTTTGAAACTACAGTCTATCTCAGCCCTACATCTTTCTGAGTATCCATGTTATTGCTTTCTAGTGAAATAAGTGTTACATCAGTCTCATTAAAACAGTTAAGAAGGGTAAAAATTTCCAGTGGTCTTTAGACCCAACTCAACATTAATTCTTAAAACTAAGGTGACAGAGTCCCTATTTTGGAGGTTTCTTGGTTGAAGTCTATTTGTTCTTCTACCTGAAGCAGGTGATGTTTCAGCAGAGACATCTGAATGACAGCGGGAGTAAAAGACAAATCTAATAAAGCCTAATAAAGCATGAGCATCGAAATGTCATTAAACCTACAAAGATGAGTCTCAGAATCACCAAAAAGGTAAATGTCTTCATTAGTCTGATCTCTGAAGACTGTCGAACATTTCATTAATTTATAATTTATGATTGTTTGACAAATATTGAAAAGTATGTAAATATGAGCCAGATAATGTCTTTTCTGCGGGAGATGAGGAAATGACCCAAACTGTACGTGCCTGCAAGATTACACACAGGACCCCGCTCTCTGTTATCAAACTGTGCCGCCCCTTTAGCCAACATATTGTGCAAGTGACAAGTGAAATAGTGCAGATAAACCAATGGTTTAAAACGTAATAAAGACAACAGCCATTTGCATTTTTTACATTTTATTACAAAGGTAATTTACTATGACACATTTCTGAATGTAATTTATGAAAACATGTTAAAGCAATTACATGGCATGTACAGCCCTCAGAGCTACAAAATTCAGATAAATAATAATATTATAGACCTTCAGAGACTTTCACTATTGAAAACATATCCTTTATTTAAAAAATGGGCTGTACAGAAGAAAATAATGGCATTAAATTTTTAAATTAAGAATAAAAGCTTAGAGAACAATAGAAAGTAAATGAATAATATTCTTTGCTGGAGTTGAAAAATTAAACCTTTATAATGACAATGTGCTTATTTCACAGGGTTTATTATCAAGTTTTGTGTTTGTTTTTTTTTCCCTCTCCTTCCTGGAGTCAATGTTAAATGCAAAGTATTAAAGGTTTTGGGGGAGAGAGAGACAAGAGGAATGTCTGTTTCCTCTTTCAAACTTCTGAGCTCATTCCTTCACCTCATTTCTCTTTTCCTAAGCACAGGACTGTGCCAGCTTTGAAAACTAAAGAAAAATCCATTCCCTGAAGGTCAGTACTGTCTGAGCTGATCCTTCAAGCAGATTTTCTATACCAGCCTGTCATGAGTTATCAGAATGGGAGAAGATTCTATGGGGGAAAGGAGGAGGAAAGTTCACATACTAGAACAGGAAATAAAAATTGAAACTAACCAGGAAATGTTTAATTTCTGCTCCCATTTCCCAGACATTAATTTATTTCATAATAACTTTATTATATTTTAAATCTTGAATGCACAGTTAGATATTTAAGAGTCAGCCTCCAACTATTCGTATCAACTTTGGTCGGGGAGGTGGGATCTGCCTTCCTTTTGTCTTTATAGGTAAAATGTTTTGCAAATGCTTTAGCTTTAAAAGTCAATGATAAAAGCAAGCCTGAAACGGGCCCTTTACCTACCTGTGTGGGGAATGCCATGGGTTTATTTTGCAACCATGAGACTATCTGCAAGGCCTGTTGTATATTTGCTTGTTTTGCTTGGAACATCCCTTAGGCAGTGTTATCTGCCATGATGGACTTACAGCCACAGTTTCCCTCCCAGTCCTATTAAACCTTCAACTTGAAGAAGAAAAAAAAAGACCTTGACACAACTCAAATCTGAATTCGGGGGCACTGAAAGCATATAAGAATTGTGCCTAGCCCTCTTTTTCAATTGGGAAATGTAACCGGCCTCCAAAATTTCCGCCACGCCTCCCTGTTGGACGGCTCAACACAGTCAGGTGGATGCACAGGTACAAGGGTTCTTGAAGGGGGCCCCCAGGGTCCTGTCCAGTTGCCACACGTGGACCGTCACCGAATGTGGCACCGTACTTGAGAGGAGTGGACAAGTGAGGCCCCGGTCTAGTGACTTGGACTCGCAAACTCTCTGTTCACACACTTGTGCTCTGCCCCTCCCCCTACTACACAGAGCACGTGCCTGACGTTCCTTCCACCTTCAAGAGAAGAAGATGGCATCGGGACACTCCTCCACCAAACATCCCACAGATTGACATTACTGATGGACAGACCAGCAATTATCCCCCTACCCTACCCTTTCAGTGCCCTGGGTCGCCCTTCTACCTGGCTTTGGAGAGAATTCTCACTTTAACGCCAGAAATCACCCCCACCAGGGATCCCAAGTGCAGCCAAGACTGAGGCCTAAGTCTGTTAGTCCCTGGCCCTAGCCGTGTCTCAGTACCCATCTTTGGCTCCAGAGCTGGACAGGGCCAAGGAGGTGGGTTGTCCGTTAGTTTTCATCAGGGTTAAGTCAGTCCTCGGTTCCAGCCTTTGTCTCTCTTAAAATGTTTTGGGGCTGCATATGCTTTCATGTTGCAAACAGCAATCAGGGTTCCCAGGAGTCCTTAAGCCCATGCCTTGATGCGAGCAGTTTCCCTGGACGACTGTGACTCGGTGGGCCTCCGGGTGATGGTCTTGAGCAAGCACATTGCCACGCACATCCAAGCCAGAGCAGACAGGCAGCTCCTGCATGCTCACATACACACAGAAAGTTCCTAAATAAATAAATAACTTAAGAATGAATTGTACTGATGATGAACTCTCTGAATTCAGGGACTAGATGAAGGAGGGAAATATAATCAGGGAGGGGATCAATAAAGAGAAGGGGCAGAGGGAAAAAAATACCTGCTGATGTGTCAACTGCAATGGGCAAACACTCTTCTAATAACAAATGAGACAATGAAAGGGCTGCATTGTTTCTTGTTAAGCGCTCCATCCATGACCCCGTTTCTATCTGCATAGCCATGTTTTGATGACTTCGAGTATATGCAAAAACAAACTTTCCCGTGGCGTTATTTTCCCCCTTCCTTCTACTCCGCTTGTCAAGCTTTTCTTTCCAAACAGATGATTTTAAAAAGAAGGCAAAGGAGAAGAAGTGGGGTGGGGAGGGAACTCCACCACCATCTCTACCCAAGAAATGATAAATAGCTTCGAATAGCTAATCGCTGGAGGGCGCGTTTACCAATTCATAATCATTTATTCTGGGTGATGTATGTCTCTTACTCTTAAATCTGAAAAGCTTCTATTTGAAGGTGTAAATAGCTTTTTTTCTTTCCTGCAGTAAACCTTCCTGCATTAGCAGTGATTGATCTCATGTACAATTCGTCCCAGAGTGCTATTTTACAGGGGGAACACTAGCTTTTGGAGATTAACTGGGGAGTCTGTTACATATTAATGAAGCCGGGAGATATACTAACGTTTTGGTAATTTAGTTATTTGTGTCTATAGCTATCGTCGTTATTTTCTTTTAGACCCCTGCGGTTGTTATCCATCGAATTAAAAAGTGGTCCTTAGAATTATTTTTTTCCACTGGCGACTAAACGCCATTTAATGTGAAAAACAAATGTTGACTTCTCTCTTGAAGGAAGTGTGTTTCTTGGCAAGACATCAAAGTGTTTTAAACTGTAGTAGTGGGTGATGTTAGTTTTCTTACTCCGCGGAGCCTGCGTTGAAGTAATAGCTAACTAGAGGAAAAAGAAGTCTTGGCTTGCCTCTGTCTTAGAAAAATGATTTGATCTTCTAGGCGAGGGGGAGGTTAAAACTCTAGGATAAAAGGGTTCCTGGCAAAGGGTCCCCCAAAACATTTGGAAATCCAAATCAGTGTTGGGAATGGAGGTGGGGAAGGAGGGGCGGAGATTGCTCATTGCTTTGCAACTTGATAATTAATATTCCATCAAATGAGACATCAACGTCATTAATGCCTGTGTATTCCCGGAGAGAGACTTAGTGAATTGCAAACCCGAATAAAAGCCACGTTAAGCAAAGAGATTGCTTCATGGCCCCGGATAAGATAGCACTATTTTTCTGCTTTCTTGTAGGGTTTTTATGGGGAAAGAGGTTTCCTAAAATGCTCTGGATAACAACCGAAGATCTAGGGGAATGTCTGAGGGCAGGAAGTCTTTCCTGACACACCCCAACTTCCCAGGGTCTGTTGGGAACGCAGGACCACTGCCGATTGCCGAAGTAGGGATAGGAGAAAAAGAAAAACGGTTGCGGAAAGCTTTGGAGAGAGGGAGCGAATCGGTTTTGCACATGAAAAAATGGATCACCCATTTCCACTTCCGGGAATTGCCTGCTGAGTTCAAGAGCGGCCAGGAAGTGGCATAACATCCCCAAGGGACACAACTGACCCCTGGGTCCTGACCGTTTGAATCTTAGCCCCTTGGCCCTTGGCCGGTGTGTCTCCCCTCCCCCAAAGGGAGTCCCCTCTACATTCCCTTCGCGTAACCCATTACCACTTTCCTTCCAGAAGCCCGGATCTGGAGCTCTAGATGACTGGGGCCTTCCAGAGCATCGTTTGCTGTGAGGGTACCTTCTAGACGCAACAAACTTTCTAGAACCGCGAAACACTGAAGCGTGATGGCGCCAGTTGGCCGGGACGCGCCCCTTTTGTTTTCGGGGGGCGATTTATGTTCTTTTTAAAAATGTGGTTTGGAAAAATAGAAAGGGTCTTGAAAACGTTGTTACAATGAAAAAGGACAAATTAGAAGACATTTTCTGTGATCAAAGGCGGGAGGGTGAGCGCGCATGGGCATTCACAAAGCTTGACTTATTCACTCCCCTCTTTTGCAAGCCGGGGCAACAAGCGTGTCCCCCATTGACAAGGCGCCCTATTCAGACTGCAGGTGCGAAGTGGGCCGTCGCGCCCGGCCACATTATGTCAAGGTTGTTGGAGATTAGTGTTCGGCCTTAATAACTAAAGCGCTTGATTTACATTGGAAAAAAACCCCCTCAGCCGTGAAAACAAAATCGTTGAACGCGTGATCATTGCGAGGGCGGCTGATATCCTAATACTCGCATTGTTCTCAGCTGGGCCCAGGCGCGCCCTGGCCTCCTCAAGAAGGGCAAAGCCTGAGTTTCTGGCCTTGGACCAGGTCTCCCAATCATACTGTCTGGGTTCTGGAAGAGAAGGCGAAGGATATAAGTTTTACAGGGGTCTGTGGAAGACAGAGTGGGGAAGTCCCTAGGAGTTCAGATCTGGGCCCCCAATTTTGGCAAAACCTGGGGTGGAAGAATCGTGGGGGATTGACGGCTTCAGGCCCAATGGTGAGGTGTCTTAAGGCTGAAGGGCCTCCAGTGTGACTTTGGTGGGACTGCCAGGGGTGTCATAGGCAAGCATAGTCTTACTCCAAAGAGAAGATTCCTAGGAAGTGACTGGAGAGCTGAAGGAATTTAGGAAGGATTAAGACACGCCCACCAATTTGGACTGCTCCAGGCCAAGTGACTGAACTGAACTGAACTGAACTGAATTGGGGAAGGCCACAGTGTTCAGGCCAAATTGCTTCTTCAAAGGAGAGCCCACTTCCAAGACATCCAGAAGTGGTTGGAGGCCCTACTTTGCTTTTCCTGCACTTTCCTTGTTTTATTTTCCCAGAGATGGAGGGGTGGGGGGCGGTGTCCACCTTGGCCTTGGTCCTGCTTCCCCTGTGTGGATATTTTAGGGCAGATTCTCTCCCACCCTCATATACTACTATATTTGTGCCTCCCAAACTCCCCCCTCCCCCCACCCATGAAAAGGAATGCAGAGAAAAAGAGATAAGTAGTTGGGCCCTGAGATATGGATATGTATCTATTCTAATTGCAGCATCTTTTTTAGAAGGCTAGCGACTTAAGGCAATTTCCCTAAGATCTGTGCTAGAAGAATAGGTTTGGTGGGGACAAGGTGAGAAAGCTGTTAACTATTGTCTGGCCCTGAAAAGGTCATAAGTCAGCGCCTTGGTAGCTGACCTGTCAGAGGAAGGTATAAAGGCTTTATTCATGCAGTCGCTGCAATGTTCTCAGCTCGCACAAAAGTGTTTTTTATGATTCGATTCTCTTACCTCTTTTCTTAATTAAAAAGCTGAACCATTAGAATAGCACCTGCATCGTGTCCTGACGGGGCCTGCATACTAATTCCAGAGCCTTTACAACACGTAATTATAACATAAAATCAGAGATTGAATAAAACAGAAGGATTTTGCTCCCAAAGCCCTGCTAATCCCCTTTTAAAAGGGTCTGGTGAAATAATTCAGAACAGTATCCGGAAGTTGGATTACCGCTCCTTTATTTTTTTAACTTTATACAATGAAATGATATTTCACATTTAATGGAAGTTCTGTTTGTCTATAACAGTGTGTGTGTGTGTGTGTGTGTGTGTGTGTGTGTGTAAGAAAGTTGGCAGGTTCTTTGAATGATACAAAGCATTTGACTATGGATTCCTTGCTTACTAAATGCAGTGCCAGAAAATGTAGAGGAAATTCATACCGACAGGTTTGAAACACATTTTCACAGGTGAAAGTGGCTGCAATGTGATTAAAAATTGCATATGTGCATCAGGCAATTGTTCTCCCTTCTCTCAGAGGAAATAAGCAAATCTTTTGGGGGTGATATGCTTGTTTTTTGTGACTTAGAATATGCACATTTCAGGCAAAACACTTTTCACTAAGATACTGGGTGTACTTTTTTATAACGCTTAATGAATACATCCTTGAGTTCACAGAAGCTAGATGGCCTCCATTAAACCCTGAACAAGACCTTGCTGTGGCATAAGCCAAGGACCTTGAGCTGTCTGCAGTTCTCCCCAGTTCTGGCAAAGAACATTATCCTCATCTGGCTAATCTGATCTTTCACGGGCCAGTCGTCAGTTGGAGACAAGAGAAAACTGGTCATCCTTCTGATTTTCTGTATGAGTCATCCGATAATATTGTGTTTGGGGTTTCCCCCTTTCTTCTTCCCATTATTCTACAATCACGTGGCACAGACAAAACCATAGAAATTTACCCAATTTGGGTTTCTTTTCTCTGCAGACATTTCTCAAGCCTGCCCATTTATTATTGAGGTTCAAAAGCATGCAGAGCCTGCTTGACTTGTTTTGAATTGATGAATATTTTTGCCCTGCATGTTGGCTCACACAGAGTCTAAATTGGATCTAAAGAAGCCAAAAATGCAAGACAGGTTTCAAGTTCATCTCCCTGGTCCTGTTTATATTTTATCAACTTACATCCTGAAGTAATTTTTTTCTTCCTTTCTCTCATTTCTTTTCTTACACAGCTGTTTTGGATGTTTGCAAAACTACTGGAAGGTTCAGAGGCAAACGCCAAGAACTCTCTTTGTTGTCTAATGAGGTTCTCTTTTTCTTAAATGATTTTGGGGTCTGGACTTGGTAATGTTCCTAGAAACCTCTCAGGCATTTTCCTCATTGAAGATATTTGGCTAAAAAGGCAATGCTGTCCTGATGCCCAGACAGGAAGTTGGTGACAAGTAGAACATGTTATTGTGGGATTCTCAGTCACTTGATGACAAAGATGTTATTAATTTTCTCAGAACAAGAATGAGAATTCAGCATGAAAAGTGATTCAGCATTTAAATGAGGATTCAGCATTTTAAACAACTATGATTATTTTTTTAAAAAGGTTCTGATGCCTTCCTGGAAAGAATGTGCCTTTGTGTGACTTTTGCCCCAAACTGCTCTGTCCTGGGTTGCTCACTTTTACCCCCCACTTGCACATTCCCGCCCTGCACACCTGGGCCATGAAAAGGCCACCATCTGGATTCAAAGTAACCGCAGAATTATGGTAAAAAAAATAAATCAACATCTGGGCCGGCTGCAGTGTTAGTGTCTTAACAAGTCATGGGAGTGACATTAAGATGATCAGGTTTCTCCTGCTTAGTTTTGCACAGAAATAAACTCGATTCCCTCTCATTTTTCTTGAGCTTTTAAAAATAAATGGCATCTCTGCCTCCGTGCTCTCCTTCCTCCGCCCCCTGCACCAGCATCTAGAACTAATGCAGTTTCAGGACCCTCAGCTAGCCTGGGTGCTGCCTGGAAAGACACACCCTGCTCTGGAGCTTGAGACCTTTGCAAATGCCTCGCTTTCTAGGAGGGTCTGGAGACCTGATTCAAGGAGGAGCTAAGTGATGTGTCTGAAAGATGAATTCCTGTAAGTGGCCCTAATAACAACGTTAACAACAAGCACTTGACACCTATGCTCTAAATGGTTTCAAGGATTATCCTGTTTACTGCTCCAGGCAAACTTGTGAAGACAATTCTTGGAAATTCTCTTTCAGTAGACAAGGAAACTGAAGCACAGGGCCACAAGTAGACAAGCCTAGCCAGTTGTCCCCTCTTACCCGCTCTTTCCAGTTGGTGCTCACATTGGAAGTAGCGAAGAGGCTAAGGCGTCCCCAGTCTTCCCTCGAGGCTACCAGTGTGGGATAGGAGGTGGGCAACTTCCCTAAAGATTTTCTCTAGGGTGAACTAGCCAGGGGAACTCGGGCACCAGTGACCACCCCTCTGCCAAAGGTCACACCATTCAACTCTTCTGTCAAAAATAACTTTCCCCCCAAGGAAACCCGAGCACTCTTAGGGGCAGCGGCACGCAGGTGCCCCAGCACACTTGCCCTTGTCTTCTCCTTCCCTCTCGAACCTGGCCGACTCAATCTCGGGTCTTCCGCCTGAGACCCGCGTGGCGGGGTAGGGGAGATGGGCCAAGGGCAGCTGCCCTCTGCACATCTTCTCTCGGTTCCCAGGGAAGGCTGGGCTACGACTCCCCCGGCGACTCCGCGGCACAGCGTGGTCCTGGGCGGGATTAGGGGGGTGTAGCTGGAGGGTCCGTGGTCTCCGCTGGCGGCCTTGAGGACTCCAGGCAGGGGGCCAGGCCTAGGGTGCCTCGGGCCTTTCTCATACTCACTTGCTCCCCCAACAAGGATTCCGTCGCTGAACCGGCTTTACTGAGTGCCCTCTCCCACAGAGGCAGGGCGCAGAGACCCAAACAGCTGGAGAGGCTCTACCTCGGCCCAGAGCCGGAAGGAGGGGGACCTTTCCGCGAGAAGGACGGGAGGGGGCGCTCACCCCAGGACTAAAGTCCAGGAACCTCTTCCCCCGCGTCGCCCACTGACTGCGACGTGTCGCGGCTGTTCTAGGGGCCGTTCTCTCGGAGCTGTCTTTTCACACTCGCGCGTCGCCCTGGCACCTTTGCGCGCCCGGGTCCCTTCCGCAATCTTCTCTACAGGCCTGCCACCCTAGCCCAACGTGTTGTTTCTCCCAAGGTGTTCTCGAAGGGAACCTAGCATCCAGACCCCAAGAGCCGTTGTCGTCCCACTCGCTCAGCTCATCTCAAGCCCCAGCCAGGCCCGTGAAACCCAACTTCTCTTTCTTTAGGAAGGGGTCCGGCGGATGCTGTGCCTGCGCATTAGGAGGGAAGGAGCAAGGCACGCTGGTGACCAGAGGTTCAGTGACGCAGGGGAGGGAGGAAGAAGTCTCTGGTGGTTCAGTCGGTACTGATGTATCTGAAATAATGTCTTCAGTGGCCGGACGGGATAAGAGCTTCTCCATCAGATGCTAAAACTCACTGAATCCCAACCTCCCAATCGGGGATCAGAGAAGAGTCCTGTGGGCTGTAGCCACACAGTTTTCGGGGAGGTGAATGGTCTGAGCACCGGCTAGCCCCAGAGGGGAATGACGTCCTCTGGGAAGACTCCTGCGGGCAACTGTACTCGAAGTACCCTCACGAGGGTGTATGTTCTGTACTGTACTGCTTAGTCGCTCGGTCGTGTCCGACTTTGCGACCCTCGTGGACTGTAGCCTGCCAGGCCCCTTTGTTCATGGGATTTCCCAAGCAAGAATACTCGATTGCGTTACCATGCCCTCCTCCAGGGGATCTTCTCAACCCAGGGATCGAACCCACTTCTCCCGCATTGCAGGAAGATTCTTTACCGTATGAGCCACCAGGGAAGCCCTATCAGGGCTTAGGGAAGACTTGGAGGCAGCTTGCCCTCTCGTTTTCTTAGTTTTATTCCTGCCAGGTACCAGGCATCTCTCTAGGAAGTTAGAGTGGGTTTGTGAGAGGTTGGGAGAAGGCAATGGCACCCCACTCCCGTACTCTTGCCTGGAAAATCCCATGGATGGAGGAGCCTGGTAGGCTGCAGTCCATGGGGTCACTAAGAGTTGGACACGACTGAACGACTTCACTTTCACTTTTTCACTTTCATGCATTGGAAGTGCATTTCATGAAGAAGGAAATTCGCAACCCACTCCAGTGTTCTTGCCTGGAGAATCCCACGGGCAGGAGAGCCTGGTGGGCTGACGTCTGTGGGGTCACACAGCATCAGACACGACTGAAGTGACTTAGCAGAAGTAGCAGCAGCAGTGAGAGGTTGGGGTACAACTGCAAGACAGCCCCTGCCAGGAACACACTGAAAGCATCGGCCTATTTTTTTCCCCTTCCGAGATGGAAACCAGTTAATGAGTGCCAATGTTACTGGGGTGAAATTGGGGGTGAGAGAAGTTTTCTTTAAGAAAAGGGCCGCTTTGGTGGGTCCTTCTGTATTTTGCTGCTCTGAATGACTAGACTTTGGAGATATATCTGCCGTGAGGGATGGCAGGGAAAAGGAGGGGATGCTGCTGGGAGGGCCCCAAATCTCTCCCAAGAGGATGAAGCAATAACAGGACACTCGAATTTCAAAGGGAAAGAGTAACATCACATCGTTTATTTCCAAAAAAAATAGGGAAATGTATCTCCATGTACACAAAAATCTTTGGAGGGAAAAGGAATCACGGGTTTAATTCATTTTTACATATTTACAGCAGATTAAACCACAGGTTTCAACTATATTTTCATTCAACAATCACTTTCAGTGAAATACATAACAACTTTTTTCCTTTCGAGTTAGTTCATAATTTAAGGATGCTAAGGGGACAGATGATAAATCACTAACAGTGTGGGTAGAGAGGGTACCAAATAGTCTAAGATTTCAGCCAGGCTTTCTTGAGTGAGTAAATTATGATCACAAAACATTTGCCTGTCTGTATAATTCACATTCATTACAATCATTACATTTTCTCATAAATTAGCAATATAAACGAACATGTAGGGACCTTCAGTAAACAAATAAAAATGAATATAAGAGACAACATTTTGTAGCAACTATAATAACAGCATGGGTTAAAGCTCGGGGAAACTTCTTTACAAATCATTTAGTCAGCACACATGAGGGTAGGGAGGCTGGAACATCCTCCTTTTTGTAAAACACCTTTAAAACCACATCAAAATGTCTGGGGAAAGCTGGACTGGGTGAAAGTTTCTCTCTCTCTTTTCCTGGGCACAATATGAAATGAAGGACTGCACATGTGGATGGGGGAGCGGGACGTTTGCATGCACTTTGGGGTCGACGACCTTCTGAACTCCGATTGCCAAGATGCTGAAGAAAACAGGAAATTATAAAAATGTCTCTCTCCCTCAAGCCCCTCTTCTTTCTATTAATGGCAGAAAGGGCTTGCTGATAGCTGCTAGTGGGAAGAAACACACAATGGGTCTATTTTTAGCTGAGATTGTCTTTGAAGGAGCAGGAAATATGAACAATTGCTCTGCTGCAGCTTTAGGTTCCAAGGATAGGGAACAAGAATAGTGGGAGCTTGAGGGGTCCCCAGGTGACCTGACTTGGACTGATTGAGTGCAGAGCAGCAAAGAGAGAAGCAGACCCACAGTGTGGGCTTAGGGTATCTACCCTCTGCCTGCACTGTCTCTGCTTTCTTTCTTTCATGTCCCAGAGCCTGGGCAAAGAGCCCCCTCAACATCTGCACACCTCCACAGGCTCTGGACCTGATGTCTCTGCAAAGCTTTTGTTTTCCCCTTGGCAGGACTTAGCCCTAAGTTATCAGTTAGTGTAGTGTGCATGTATTTTTTTTTTTTTTAAAGAAGTTAGATTTTATCTCTTTAGAAACGGTTTGAAACTAACGGGGCAGAGGGAGTTTGACAGAGAGGAGAACAAATCGCTGACAAAGAACCTTTTACGTTTCATCAGCGTTGTTAGGACGACAAGGAGGAATGTCTCAGATAATAACTCCCACTTCAAAGATTTCTCAGCTGAATAGAAAGCGGACCATCCTTTTTATTCAACCACAAGGACTGGCACTAAAGAAGACTCCACTATTTGATTTTTTTTTCCACCGTGTTTATTTTTCCCCTATTCACTGGGGTACTTGGATAAAATAAACAACAAGACAATTAAGGGAACATGGACTTCTAACTTTCCTTCCATCTTCCCTATCCCCTTGGCCTTGGGCTCTTGAATCTATGCCCAGGCAAGCCAGGCCTGAGGGGTTCCCTACACCCCCACCCTGGGGAGAAACAAGTTTGGGGGTGTGTGAGAAACTTCTGGGACAGAGGGACCGAATAAGCTGTGCTGGGGGCCAGAGTGAAATGTCCCAAAGGCACAGTCTGAACTCCCCAGACTCGTCCAGGGCGGTTCCTGCTCCTTCCCCAAGTCCCATTTAAATCCAGGCCTCCAACCTGGTCCAGAGGCGGAGAGCTGCTTGGCACAAAACCGAGCTGGGGATGCTCATTTGTTGAGCTTCCGAGCTTGCCCTAAAGTTATTTACTCCTGACCCTGGAGCCTCTTCAGGGCGCAGTCAAGATGCACGGAGTCCGGCTCCTCCCTTTCCTGAAAGCGTCCCTGGTGTCAAGTGCCCCTCCCCCGCATCAGAGTGCAAGGTGAACCCCTAAACGCTGGTGAGGCAGGTCCTAAGGAGGAAGTATATACTGGAGAGCACAGTGACAGTATTAAATGGCGTGAAAGCAAAGGTCAGCGCAAATGTATCTTAATAGAGTGTCTGCAGTGAAGTGTGCCGCCTTTGAAGCGGCCGCTCCCCGCGCGTATTTCCATGGCGAGCCTAACGCGGCATGCTGATGCACCGTCAAACTCACACTTTCAACCCCAAAACCCGACTCTTTGAACAACCCGAGTTTGATTAGACCTTTCTCCTTTTCTTTCCCCTCTTACAAACCATTTCCTCGCCTTTAGAAACTCGCCATCAAACCCAAATGCGCCCTCTGATCACCGCAGAAAGCAGAAACAAAGGGGGCTGAGCGGCGATTCAAGCGGCCCTTTTCTTCCCTCACATTATTATCCATTTTTATTATGATCGGGAACAAGTGCCCATTCGCGTGGGTTTTGTTTACCGGAAATTAAATGAAAATGATTTAGTCCGCGTCAAACAAAAATATATACTTGTATACACAAGAAAAAAGGCCTGTTAGACGTAAATATTATGTCCTTAATGAAAAGCCTGGACGGGCTCCAGGCTCGGCCTTTCAGGATTTCAGTGCGACTTGCCCATTGCCATAGAAATCCTAACTTACCATGAAGATGCACCGTGGCGAAGAAACATTGCTTTGTGCGCGGCCCCTTTGATGTCGCAGGCGCGAGATGCGGGCGCTCAGCTGCGCCGGGCGAGATTACCTTGCGAGCAACGCGGTGGACATCTGTAACAAGCAAATGAAAAATTAAAGGCGATTAGTGATCGACTACTCATTTTTTATTTTATTTCAGTATTTTGCATGGAGGTGGAAGGAAAAATGGGGCCTAGAAAAGCAAGAGAAAGAAAGGAGTCCTCTGTGGAAACTGCGACATTTTTTAACATCTTCAGAAGAAGCAAGTTCCCCAGATGTCCCCTGCACCTTGGCGGCGGGGCGGGAGTTGCTGGATGGGAGAGAACCGTTTGTAGCCGACCTCCAGCCCTTGGCCAGACGGCCTCTGGGCCCTATTGTAGTGGGGGTAGGGCGGGAAGAGGACTGCAGAGCCCCTTCCACAAGGGCGGATTCACTAGAGATGTATTTGGAAGATTCTGGTTTTTATTAGGGGTAATGAAAACAGTCCCTCTCCAGTTAGGACGTTATTTATCTGATGGACGTGTATGGCGATGGGGCAGGAGTGACAATCTTCCAGTAGTGTCCGAAGAGGAAGAACATAAGAAAAGCCCACAGGGTGGCAGAATCTGGGCTGGTTTGCTGTGTCCAGCTTTTTAACTGAGCTCTTTGGGGGCTCCACATAGGTAGGAGCCACATAGGTATCACACCTCTATTTATCTCCAAATTCTTAAGGGACTGGGATGGGTCTACCAAAACTTTTCCCTCTCTTTTTTATCTGCTCCTCCCCCCAAATCTTAGCAAGAATTTTGAGGCAGCACCATCCTTCCCCTCAGAGGGCAACTGACTGCGAACCAGGCCCTGATCTTTCCTCCCCCTTGGCAACAATTGCAGACTTTTCCTTTTTCCTGCCCCCAACATCTGGTTCTTTTTCAGGGGATTTGGTACCCAGCACATCAAATACACATTCAATCTAGGCCCATTGGGTGTTTGCCTTCAAAATATTTATTCTTGCAGTTTCTCTTGTCCCACGCGCCCCTCCCCCCTTTGAAAACAAAACCAACATTGTGTGATTTTTGACAAAGACCATCACAGAATTGCCGCGATTCACCCAGACACTGTCGCCTAGGCGGGATCCCTTTGCTATGGAGGCCTAGGCTCAGTGACGTCATTGGTCCACTCAGCATCCCAAACCCCAAGCACCCACAAGATTCCACAGGCAGCTCCTGGACCAAGGTGGGACGTGGGGAGAGAGTGACCGGTCTGTGGAGTCCTCAGAGCATTGAATCCCAAAGCCCCTTTAGCACTCTTTCTTTTGTATTCCTGTGTTGGGACTTCTCTCCTACCCCCGGTACGTAATGCATACCGCAACCGCAGACAAGTCCGCAGAGTGCCTGGGCCAGTCTATGGAGGAGGGGCATATAATCTGCAGGGAAGGTGCTTAACCTCCCTCTCCCACACCCTTACCCCCCACTTCCCTATCGTGTTCTTTACAGAAGTGGCTGGAAAATTTTCGATCTAGGACTTGAACAGCAGGGGGAGGGGGAAGTGTAGGGAGGCCAAAGAGGAAGAAAACCGGAGGGAAGATAATGGCTCATGAGTTTCCTCTGCCATCTTCCCGCGTAGGAATTCCGAGGAGGCTCCGACTGGGAGCTGGGAAGGGAGTAGGGGTCGTAGTTGGAGAGGCCCAGGCCTCAAGGAAAACATTTCCCCTTCTGTGACCCACACAGGGCTTTGTGGTCTTACTTGTGCCACCTGCAGTTGCCAAGATTGCGCAGAAACTCTAAGATGTTTTCTTTTCTTTCTTCTTCTTCTTCTTTTTTTTTTTAACCTTCTGCCTCTTTATTTACCTTACCCCAACCCTGGCTTCACGCAACACAGTCGAGGGCATCTGAGTGGGTGGGTAGGGGGCTGGATGTGACTGCAGAATCCATGTGGGTACCATATTGATATTTTGAGACAATGTACATTGTATCAGCATATTCGGTGAGCTCTACCCCCTATTAGTGGTGACTTTCCTCCTTTCCTTCTTCCCTCGCTTCCTTCCTCACTCTCTCTTCAAGCCTCAGTGACCCAACCTAAACCTGCCAGTCAGTGGACGCAGAAGCAGCACCCACAGCAGCAACCTTAGCACAGGCGGCGGCGGCGGCGATAGCGGCGGGGCCAGGCGGTGGCGCGGGGCTTGGGGGGCGCCGCGGGGGCAGCCGTTGCGGGGCCCGCGCCCTGACACACGTACCATTCGCTCAGGTCGGCGCCCCGCGCCGCCACCGCCGCCGAGGAGGCCGCCGGGGGCTCGCGACCGAAGTCCGACGAGGGCGACACGAGGACAGACGGCGTGGCCGAGTCGTAGCCAGAGCTGGGCGGAGGCGGCGAGCGCCCGTGCACTTTCATGTGCTTGCGCAGCGAGCTGGGGTGCGTGTAGCACTTGTCGCAGCCGCGCACTTTGCACGTGTAGGGCTTGTCACTCGTGTGCACGTGCGAGTGCTTCTTGCGGTCGCTGCTGTTGGCGAAGCGCCGTTCGCAGCCCTCGAACTCGCACCTGAAGGGCTTCTCCCCTGGTGGAGGCAACACAGAGACATTAGTGCGCGTGGGTAACATCGTTACCCTTTCCCAGTTTCTCTTCCATTTTGGGGAAGAGGGCCATACCAAAACATTCAGAAACCTCTTTCCCCGGCGCAGCAGGCCCGGCACCCCCCTTCTCCCCACTCAGAGCGCACCCCAGGAGCTCTCTCCTGCAAGCCTCCAGCCCTCCCCTTCTCCCGCCTGGGCCTGGGGGGAGGGGAGGGAGGAGGAGGAGCGACAAAGACTCCATCTTAGTCGAGTTGCCTTCCTTGGAACATCCCGATCCACTCCGGTTGTTTTCCTCCAAATTTTCTCCACTAGGAGCCAGAAGCACCTTTGCCCGGAGAATAGAGTTGACTGAGGAGCTCGCATCTGCTCAATTTAAAGTTGCTGTTCCAGCCAAGCGTCTCTGCTCGCCCCCTGCTCCCCGCCCAGTGGTCCACCCCGCACACATCCAGTCCTGGCCCACATTGTTTCCTAAAGTAGGTTTTGTGCAAACGCCAAGGCGATGGAATAATTTCAGGACGCGCAGCTGATGCACACGGCGTGTGCCTAATGTGGACTCGTGTTGCAGGGAAAGGTATTCTGAGAAATGATTCACTTCAGACGCGATTTTTACGGGAAATGGAGCCCCCTCCCCCTTCCCCTTTACCCCCCGAGGGCAAACATTTAGCAGCATTCTTCAAATCTTGCCTAAACTGTCCCGGATCCCTCCAGATACGCGCGCAGGCAATAATATTTTATTACGCTGCTCCAGCGGCCTCCTGGAGACTGTGCCTCGGGCAGCCGTCTCTCCCAGTCCAAACTGACTGTGAGAGGTCGAGCGGCCTCCACAGACCACCCACGGTCCACGGTCCGGTCTCCCGGGCCTGAGCAAAGAAACCAGCAGGTTCTGCCCGGGCCAAGGGAGATCTTTGGCCTCTCCAGTGATCCCACCCTTGGTCGCGGCGGCTTCAGGATGAGCTCAGCTGCTGCGGTCAGGCCAGGCCTGGCTTGGTGGACCGGAGGGCAAGCGGGCAGCCGGGATAGACCCGGGAGGGCTTGGCTCCGCGGTGCGATGCCTTGTAGAGCCGCGGGAAGGCGCGAGCGTGCGTTAGGGTGGAAATACTGGCCGCGGACCGAGCCCCAGTCTGGGAGCTCACAGCCCGCTGGATTCGCTAGCGTCTGGGGGAGGGAAGGACCCCAAGAATCCGGAAGCCCAGGTTTCTGCTGGAGCTGCAGATGCTGCGGGAAGGAGGGGAAGAAATGTCCGGGCGCTTTAAACAAATAGAAGCTGTCGGGCGCCCTGGGTTGAGGGAGAGGCTACCAAGCGTCTGGCTAAGGAGGAAGAGATGCACGGCTGGAGGACGGTTTGCCTTTGTGGTCCTTCTCCCGCCGCTTCCAGGAGAGATGAGTGCTTTGGGGCAGGTTTGAATAAACAAAGCCCCTGTTCCCGAGTCCCGTGGAGGCTTAGGCTGAATCAGAGGTTTGTGTACAAACCTCGCCTCCGCCAGGCAGCGGGTTAGAAGCCCAGGGCTCCCTCATCGCGCGGCCGCTGTGAGTTCACACTGCAGGAGTATTGTTAGTTCACTGGAAACACTGGACAGTGCTGGCATCTGCCGTTTCTCGGCACACTTGTATAATTTTATTTTATTTTATTTTTTTTGAAAAAGTAGGAGAACGATGCAGAATAAACCAGTGTCCCGATATGCCTCTCCTTTTCTCCCTTCTGCTCCCTGTTAGCATCTGCAAAACTAAAACTTTTCTTCCTCCCTTCCGTCTTTTCTTTCTAAAATCACTTACAAGAACCATGTAATTCAGAGCCTGCAAAAGAAAGCAAGATTTGCTAACACAACAGAGGAGAAATAGAATTTGAGGTTGATTGCAACCCCCAATATTGCTTCCCTCCCCAACCCATCTTGTGAGCGCCTTGTTGAACATTCACGTAAAACAGAAACAAAGATTTTGTCCAAGACCAGGTACTGAGGCGAAAAAAGCAGGGCACGGAAGGTGATACGGACAGGCTGGCAGTTCGCAGGCTCAGGGGAGGCCAGGTGAGGCCGCGCCCCGGCGTCCTCCCGGCCTCTCCCCAGCAGCAGAAGGAGCCCCGGACTCCTCGCCTAACTCTGCACACCCCATCCCTACCCCGCCCCTACACCCAACACGCAGCCTCCCGCCCTCTCCCTCCCACCAGATCTGGGCGCTGCGCCCTGGGTGGGTGGGTGGATGGATGTGGGGAAGCAGGGTTGGGCCGGGGTCCTGCAGCCCGCCCCGAGCAGCCTAGGCCTGAGGCTGAGTCCTGAAAGGCCGGCAGTCTCCTCCCAGAGGCTCAGCCGCCGAAAGAGGCCTCCTTCCCCGGCCCGGCGCCAGGCCCGCCGGATAAAGTTGGGCAGCGGCGGGGCGGTTCGGCTCGCGCCATTTTCTCGCACTTGTGGCTGGGCCGGGCTGTCCGAGCATCAAGCCCCGGCGCGGTCTCTTCTCTGCCTTGGATCCCAGCCCTGCCTCCCTCTACCGTCAGCCTGGGAAAGTGGGGCGAGCTACCGGCCCAGGGGTCCGGGGAAGGGCGCCGGGCAGCCGGCCCGAGTCTCCCTCGCGGCAGCACCATTGTTCGGAGATCGCTGTGACCACCGCGAAGAGAAAGCTTTCGGAGTGGGCTGAGAGCCGCTGCTTCTGAAGCCGGGCCCGGCATTCAGATCCGAGAAAATCTCAACTCCCAAGAAAGCGGCTCCTGATTGCCGCTTCCGCGACTCAAGGAAATGAAACGCCATTAATATTTGAAAAGGCAATTATTTTCCTGTTGAATCGAGAACTGTCTTCATGAATAATTTGTAGTGAGGTCTATTGCCATTTCAGAAACATTTTGTTGTTGTTGTTTTTCTCCTCTTTTCATTACTTAGGAGGAGGGTTTGAGGGACATGCCAAGGCAGAAGCTCTGTAAAGAAAAAAATTTTAACTCCGTGATAAAGAATCAGGATTGCCAGTAGAAAGGGAAAAGATGCACTTAGAATTCTGTTCTGAATAGACGCAAACCTGAGCCAGCTCGGGCGCACTGAACTTGCTTCTCTGCTGTAGGTCGATTGCACTGAGAATTTAACCATTTTCTGCTTCACGGACTTCAAACAGTAGGCCGGCAAAGAGCAGTAAAAGTTTGTTTGTTTTAAAACCCCTGTCATTAAAAATGAGTTCCTTCTCTGGCTCAGGACTCGAGTCTACCTTCGCGGTGCGGGTCGCCAGCTCCATGAACAGCGAGCCTGAGGGCGGCGATCTGGGTCTCACTTCTCTCCTTCTTCTCCTGGATAAAAATCGGAGGGGGCGGGGAACAAATTCTTGCACGAGATTGTGGCGGGGGGTGGATCCTGGAAACGGCTCGGATAAACCTTACGTTTCCGGAAATAAAGTAGGAGGCTAACAGTGGACTTTTCTTGCCTCCGAGTGTGCCAGTGTCCTGACGAAGACCTTCCCCAAGGCTGCAGGGTTTGGGGGGAGAAAGTGGGATTTTAGCAAGCTTCTTTTCCTGGGTAGTGCCAGCCTGGGGGAATACTTCGATAATTGCTGATGTTTCCACCAAGAATAGAGATAATTCAGAATGCCAGGGAGTAGAAAGGGGCACTAAGCTGAAACTTATTGCATCCTTTCTGTCTCTCCCATACGTGCCCTTCTCCGTCCCCCAAAATGGAGGAGGGTAGATGTTAACTTCATAAACTTTGAGGAAGCAGGGCAAGTAAACTCTAGCTAAGGAGAGCGAAAACACTGGCTGCTAAACTAATTAATATAACTTCACAGGCTGTTCTGGGAAGTGTGAAAACTTTCTCCTTGCAATTGCATTAATTAGAGATGCTTCTGGCCAGAGGAGTTCAACTTTTCAGGCTCTTGAGCTCGCTCCTTTTCTTTCTGTTAACTAGAACTAACAGATGTTGTTGACACATGTCCCCATTTCACTTAACAGCTCAGTAAATGACATTTAAGGCAGATGAGTCTCCTTGGGTCTCTGCTAAAGCAAAAGGGTCTGTGAAACATCCGGAGTATGGGTGGCCAAGGCTTCAAAATAGAGGCAAAGTTAGCCCATGAGACTCCCAAATACTAAAGAAGACACCAAGGGCCTGGTGAGCTCTAGGTCTAGGTGGCAGTCAGGTTGTCAGGCTGGAAGAGTACTCCCCACACAATTCCAAAGGGACCAGGAAAACAAATTGTTCCTATGTCTTTACAACTCTGATGAACAGTGCCCTTTAGAATACCTTAATATCAAACTCAATAAACAGGGACCACACATTTGCACACACAGAAACTCAAGCACCCCCCCCCAACAGAAATCTCACACTATCCCTCCCACACAGCCTCAGGAACTTCTGCGATTCTAATAGAAGGGCATAATTAATATTTTATGAACTTGGCTCATGGAAATACCAAAATATTCCTCCTCCCCCCAGGTGGAACTTGAGGAAATCTAGCTCGAAGGCCCCAAGGAGGCCCCCCTTTTCCCCCAGAGGGTCTGCACGAAACAGACAGTGCCGAATACTGACCTGTGTGAGTTCTTTTGTGTATTTTGAGATTTTCTGATCTAGCAAAGACTTTCCCACACCCCGGGAAAGGACAGGGGAAGGGCTTCTCGCCCGTGTGCACGCGGATGTGATTTACAAGTTTGTATTTGGCTTTAAAGGGCTTGCCCTGGCGCGGACACTCCTCCCAGAAGCAGATGTGGTTGGCCTGCTCAGGGCCTCCGACGTGCTCCACGGTGACATGCGTGACCAGCTCGTGCATGGTGCTGAAAGTTTTGGAGCAAAGGCGCGGGGGTACGGGGCCTTCGGCCGCCAGCCACTTGCAGATGAGCTCCTGTTTGATGGGCTGGCGCATGTAGCGGAAGAAGGCGCCGGGACCGTGGGGTGCGGCGAGGTTCATGGTCAGGTTCATGCCCCCGTAGCTATGCAATGCTGCGGCAGCTGCCAGGGCGTCGCTGCGGGACACAGGTCCCGGCGGGAAGGGTTCAGGTCGCGCGTACATGTCTCCGGGGAGCCCCAGACGCAGGAGTCCATTCAGAGTGCCGCTAGGGGAGGCCTGGGGAGGCTGCTCGTGAAGGCCCGGGAACACCGAGGGGCTGGAGGCGGCAGCGAGCTGGGGGCCATGGTGTCCGGAGCTGCTACCTGTTGTTGAGACAAATAGTGCGAATGAGAACGTGTGGCGTGGGCTGAGCGTTCTACCGGGCCCCAGGGGGCAGGCCCAGCCCAGCCACACCACGGCCTCCGCGGTCAACGCCGGGACCGAGAGTCAGATGGCAGCGGTTGCGACCCGGGTGGACGACGCGGGGCAAGCGCCGCCACCGCGGTCCGGCTGGGTGGCTGTTTCGTAGAGCCCCCTGCCGCTTCATGAGCAGGAGAGTGATTGTGGCGGCAGGGTAGATGGAAGGGGTAGTGGGGTGCGCAAAGCTGAGTCTGTGGGTTGCTGGGGGTCCCCGGGCTCTGCTCCAAAGGGGTCCGACCGGCCGCTCCGAGTGCGCTTTGGCGGCCAGCTCCCCGGGGGAGTGGAGGTGGGGGAAGTGGCGATGTTGTAAGTGGCGGTGGTGCCCAAGCGCCCCGGCCATATATACGAATTTCAGCGCCCAGATCGGCTGAGACAAGAAGGCTTGCTGCATCCCGGCCGGGGCTCCCTGGAGCTCCTTGGGTCGGGGCACTCACGCCACCGTCACCTAAAAGCGCGGAGGGTAGAGAACAATCACAAACAACTTCTGCAAAGTTCTACCCCCGCCCCCCGAGTTTTGGGTTGTGACTTTTTTTTCTTCCTCTCTCTTTCTCTCGGTCTTTAATGTCTACTTGAAATCCCTTACACTACAGAGGCAGCAGCGGGGCGCGTGAGGAAGTGAATAGAGATTCGGGGCCGTGGCCCGGGCCCGCCGAGAGGAACAATCGCCTAGGTCGCCCATTGGCCCGAGGCCCGGTCCGACGTCAGCGATGACAGGTCTCTCCGCACGGGGGACACACACACATACACACACGTACAGAGTCACAACTGCTCGCGCTCCCCTCCCCAACCCCCATCTCGCGCCCCTACTGCTCATGCGCTTTGACCCGGGCACGGATTCTTTTCTCTATTCGTGAGCCCCCTCCCCCTTCGCTCCCGAAAGCTAGGCAGATCTGCTCGGCCTCCGCGCTCTCGAAAGCGAACGAGGCTGGGTTTTGCCTCTAGCCACCAAGATTTCGGGGAGGGGGCGTTGCGCTGTGCGTCATGTCCTCCTGGGGGCTCGGAGCCCCCAACTCTGCCACCGCCGGCGCGCAGGGACGGCGGCCTGCTTCGGCAGCTGGTCCCAGGTGTCGGGAGGAGGCGAGGGCCGGAGACCCCAGGAGGAAAGGCGGCTGCAGATTAGGAGGCCGAGAGCAGGGGAGCTCCCGGGCTAGCAGTCCTTGCCCCTAATTTTGTTTTCTCGCTTTCTCCGAATTTGCTCGTGTCGCTCAGCTTTCTCGCTCTCGCTCTTTCTCCAGCTCTCGCTCTCAATTCCACGAGCCTCTGACCACACTTCGCCTTCCTACTTAGATCCTTTCTTCTCCGCTCCTCCTCTCACTTCCCTCCACTCCATATTTTTCCCGTTTAGCCTTGTCGGCCCCTCTTTCCAGGTGCCTGGAACGCTTAGAGACGGGCGGAGTCTAGAATCGGGCCCGGAACCGAGCCCCAGGAATGGCCCAGAGACTGTCATGACCTAGGAGAGGCTGGTTTCGAACCCACGCCGCCCTCCGGAGAGGGCCTAAGGATCCTTCCTCCCCGCCGCAAATCACAGCGAGCCGCGGGTCGTTGGGCCACAGAGACAAAGGCGAGGGGAGCGCAGCGAGGAGGGCGGGTCCTCGACCGCAGGTGTCTTTCCTCGGTCCGTCTGCGGTCCTGAACTAGGTACCCAACCGCCAGACGGAGCCCTGGGAAAGGAGACTTGAGAATCACTTCCACTCTGAGCGCCCTCAGGCCACTTGTTGCCCGCGGCTGGAGTCTGTCCTCTACTAGCTTGCCTAGAGCTAAGGGCACGTTTTCCGGCCGGCCGCGGCCTCCTCTCCCTGGACGCCCTCCTGGGCTGCGGGTTCCTCTGTCTTGGGGTGGGAGGTCGGCCGGTGGAAGAAGCCTTCAGTCTTCATTCCTGGCCCAGCCGAGTGTGGCCTCAACGGGGGCGAGGAAGGGGCTGGGGAGCAGTTCTTTGTTTGTGCCGACCGGTTGGGGCCGGCTGCAGCACCCGGCGATTTAAAGGGCTGCTTGCCTTCAAGCCAGCCTTGCACTCAGTAGCCGAAAATGCCAACCTAAGTTCTCTCGGTCCTTCCTGGTGGCCACAGAAAGCGCCCTCAAAGCAGTGAAAGACTTAAGAGAAGTTTTAAGGATTGGGTAAAAGACCCGGCTCCCCCTAGGAGGGGGTGAGGAGTTTGGACATGTTACAGGGAACCCTGATGGAGTTCACTGAGTTGCCTCAGCCACCCCCAGCACCAAGGACTATTCTTAAACATTTCCTGGTCAGTCAAGAAGGATTTCTTTTAAATTTTTTAAAATAATTAACTTATGAATAATGGTTGGCAGAGTCTTTGAGACTTTCTTCATTTAATGCATTGTTCCTTGCTCAGGGCCGCAATTTGGTGAGGGATTAACTTCCACAGCGATTTCCCTCGGCTTTGACAAGTCCAGGTCTTTCTGCTCCTCTGGCCGGAAGAGCTTAAGCAAGCTACCAATAGATGCTGCGTTAGCATTACAAAAAAAAAAAAAAAAAAAAAGAAGAAGCTGAAGGAGAGCGTTTGACAGCCGGACCCCTTCTGCTCTGAAACCAAGGGCTTCCACCTAGTAGTGCTGAGGCTAGACTTGGAGGATTTGTCTCCTTTCCTGAGCTTTCACCCTCTCCCACATTCTCCCTTGCTGGATTTTATCCCCTCTGCCCACAGGTGCCTCCTTTCCATATGCCTGCCCCCCATTTTCCCTTCCACAAAGCGCTGGTTTCAAGGCGTCCCACTGAGAAGGTGTCTTTTGAATGGTACAGTGGTCTAGGCAAACCCAGGAACCCATGATGGGTTCTGAAAACACATAGTCCAAAAACAAAACCAGTGTTTTCCTTTTTGGGGCCTCTGGCCCAAAGGCTCTTTCTCCTAACCATTTATCAGCATAGAACTTAGATCTTCCTGTAGCATTCAGGCCTAAGTGTAGGGGCACTGCTGCTGTAGTCCAGCAATTAAAGTATTTTATTTAAATTAAAGTATTTTCTTTCCCATCCAAAAGTAGGTGATCTACAACCTAATGTTCAGGTTGTTTTTCAAACTAACCATCTACTTTGGCTTCCATTAAAACTGATTTGCACAAAGAGGAACCACTTAGTATAGGTGCTCTGACCCCATCTGTGTCAAAAGCTTTGAATAACAGCACAGAACAGGAGTATTCAAGTTGGTCTTTGGTTGTGGACTCTTTTGGAAACCTGGTGAAACTAGTGAACTTTAATAATCCTGTGTTTGTTGCCCACACTCATAGCATATAACATTCCGTTAGAAGGTGGTGAAAACAAAGATGCTTTTTTTTTTTTCCTTTTGACCATCTGAGTTAGTGGAAACCTCTTCCCCTGGAATTCTAAGCACTTCCACAGAAGCCAGAGATAAGAAGTAGAGGTTTTACATACACAGACTGTTACTACTATCAGTGTCTCTTGATAATTTTACCCTTGAAAAGCTTTGAACACGTGTATGACTTTTTGTGCCAACAGTGAAAGGGTAGATGCATCTGATTCAGCCAAATTTACGGACAGTAACCCAGCCTCATGGAGCTCCTTCCCAGATGCAGCCTTCTCTTGAAGTACTGAAAACATCTGGTTGCATCCTGGGTAGATGCTTCTTGAGAAGTCAGGGGTCAGTTGACCTAAGGTCACTAAGGTTGCTTAATCTTTGCAAGTGCCTTGGAGCCACGTGGTTCACACTTTGGTTGGCTAAACACAGAATGGGACCATGCATTCTCCCAGAGGGACATTTCCCCAGGGATAGATAGAGGGAGGGAAAAAAATCCATTTTACTCACTATTATTTATGAAGAGGGACGTTTGGGGTGATTACATAAGGGTCTTCAAGGTGATTCTCTGAAATAAATCCCAAAGCAGTATCCAGCTAGTCACAGATGACAGGTGAGGCACTGAAATCAGGGAGGCATATTTTAGTTTTCAAGTCTCTTTCTCTGAGTCTTTCAGAACCCAGGAAGCAAGGATCCCAGGTTCCATTGACTATTGATTGGGCAGGCTGAGTAGTGGTGTCCCTCAGTAATGCTCAGAATTTTTCTTTCAGAAATTTATCTCACCACACTTACCCCAAATACCAAATACTTGACTGGAGCAGTCTACTAACCATGCTGGGGAGTTACAGCATTGTTGAGTCCACATTTATGCTTAATATACAGAAGGAAAAAAGATACATTCTGCAGCTCAGAGATCTTCAGCAGAGTTTCAAGAAGCACTGGGGATTTTCATAGGTGCCTGTTCGGAGCAAGTTCCACCACCAGACTCCAAACATCCCTCCAGACCTCAGAATCATGCCCTAAGCATGGTTTACTCCAGCCATGATAAAGCAACATCATAAACTAAAGTGATTTTCTAGTCCTGTGGATAGAAACATATTTGGTGACCCTACCATCTTCCATAGCTCCTCACATCACTGGCTTAAGTGGGCAAAGGTCTAATTTCTCTTCCTTGGAGAGAAAAAAAAAAAAAAGAGATGTACAGTCAATAGCTGGGCTATTTTTTCTATTTTGATCTTTTCATCAATGCTAAGTGATGATCTCTTGCAGGTTATGCTGAGAGCCAGGATCCCAAAAACTGAGGGCCACTGCACAGAGCCTGGCCAAAGCACTAACTTTGTTGGCTGAATATTCTGCATTCTGGTCTGCAGAGTCACTGTTTTAATCTTTTCTTCTCTGTATCTAGCTAGGGTTACACCCAAAGCAGGGGGCAAATCCTTTCATAGGTTATTCACAGACAGAATTCAAGATTCCTAGAGTGAGAAGCTGTCTCTAGTCTTAAGGGGGGAAAACATACCTTAAGCCCCTGAAGCCTTCTATGGGTCCATGACCACATTATAAGAGGGGGTGAGATCTATCAGGATTTTGAAGATGAAGGAAGATACTCCTCCCTTCTGCTATGGAAGTTTGGGGTTTAATTATCATTAGTGGAAGTGCATATGAAAGAAAACATGCTTGGATAAAATTTAATTTCCAAACAAACCATCTTTTGACAAATGATTAGTAAACATGGTTAAAGGATCTTCCAGAACAGCACTGAGGAATTAAAACAACGGAATTTACATAATAACCACATTTCTCTAGAGAATTCTACCATCAAATCCTCCCAAAATAATAGAAGAGAGTCATTTCATAAGTTGTCCATTTAGCTTTTGTTAAGAAGGTTGCTTTTCCTACCAACAAGGCAGCTGTTGGTATTGGAGGCAACCTCAGCTGGTGGTGTAGCTGAAATGAGGCAGACTAGATGCCTGAAAGGGGAAACTCTCAACCCTAAATCATATGCTTATTCTAAATGGAATATTAAATTAAATTCTTCACAATGAAGGTATTCCTGACAGAGCGGCTGTCAGTCACTTCCCGTTCAGACACCACATTGTGGGAACATCGTGGCTGCCACATTGCAGAAGGCTGGTGTCCCTGGTAAAGATGATGCATATCATGTAAACCCCATCACCAAGATCAAAGTCTGCTCCTTTCATGGAAGCCAATACATGTCAAACCTCATTCCAATCAAATCGTCCGGAAATGAATTCAAGATGAATATGTCATAGAATAATGTGACAGTGGAACTGCAGAAGGTCAGGGGTTGTTGTTTCAATGAGAGAGTCGTCAAATATTAATTCTAGACCGTCCAGATGAGTAGACATTGAGGGGGATTAGCTGGTTGCTGGTGGGAAGTTGTTGATTTGTATGCAAATGCATCAAACATTAAGGTGTTGTTTTAAGTTTCAGTGAAACTCAAGAAACACCCCAAACTCACAACCAACATAACCAAAAATCAACAACAACAACAAAACATACAAAAGTAACTTACGTCCGACTTAAAAAATAACTTCAGCAGACCAATATTCAAATGAGGATACTAGAACTTACTTGACTCTTTCAGGGCGTTTCGGTAAAGCCGTATTCGTTTCCTCATCACCAAAGAAGTCTTGGATCTCATTTTCTGACTTTGAGTCTGTTTGGGAAGAAAAGACCGTCACAGTTAAATGATTTCCTAACATGTTTGTATGGCAAGACTGTGTGGATTGAATGTATGAGTGAAAGAAAGTGCTGGTCTGAAGAGCTTTTCAGTGTTTCTTTAACTATTTTCAAATTTGGAAGGGAAAGAATTCTGCTGAGAACTATCCCTCTTTACAGCAAAATAATATATCCTGGGTGATGAAAAATATTTTAAAAACATCATTTTCCAAATAGATTTTTATCTGTAACTTATTTGTGGTTCTCTTCGCAAATAGAGGTACGCACCCTTTCCATCAGCCAGTGTTTGAACATGTCTCATGCCAGAAATTGAAATTTTTTAAATCTGAGAAGCCCCCATCATTTTCTTAAACTTATTAATTAATTAAGTATAGCGAGAAGGCGGGCTGGGTGTCCTTTGGGAGGTGAGCAGGTTAAAAATTGAGTTGTAAGTGTTGAAACTGATAGGAGAGGGAGTTTTTTGCAGATTCGTAGCTTCTGTTATGCCCAAGATGATGAGGAATCCCTAAACCTCATATGGCTTGCACCTCCTCACCCATTTGGAAGCGGTAGCTGTTGGTTTTTCAAAGTTAATGTAAAATTCATCAGATTGCAGGGAGATCTTTTCTATCATTTGGTCCTGGCTGTCCACATTTCTTCCTCAAGAAGCTCAGAAATAACCCACCCCACCCCCAAAATATTTGCATTCCTTATCAGATTCACTTTGTGGATACAGCTACCCAGTCTTTGGCCATCTTAAAGACTTAAACCCATCCTGGGGAATCTCTGCATCTGTCAGGCAAAGCTGAAAGCAGTGGAGCAGCCAAACAGGCGATTCACCCAGCCCCAACCCTCAATTTGGACTAGAAAGACAAACAGTCATTGAAAAGTTCTCAGGCTGGACAAACACAGCAAGCTCTCTGTCAATGAGGACGTCTGCCTGTCTTGACACTCCAGCCCACAGAACAAGCAGTTGTTTAACTTGTTGAACCACAGGCCAAATCCAAGTGGGGCTCTGCTATCTCAAAGGCTTTCCAGTTCTCTGTGCTCAAAGATCTCTTTCTCTAGCCTTCAATCTCCAACCCAGGCTTGAACTGGCTTAGGTGTTTTCACCCATCCCTCTCCCTTCTTTTCTAGGTTCAAGTCTGAGGGGTGGGGGTAGGGGGTTAGACTCACCTTTTCCCAGAGTGTTTTATTTATTTTCAATTCTTTCTAACCAAAAGGCATCTGTCCCCAAAGGTAATAAGCTCCTTCCCGCACAGATCAGGAAAGAAAGGAAGCCCAACTTCGCATTCCTACAGAAGGGCGGCATGCTGGGAGTCCTTGCTCTAAAATTTCCTCATGGCAGGATGTCTGGCACAGGAAAAGTCCTGGTTGGTTGGAACTAATAGAATTTACTTTTTTGCTTCAGAGTGAAATGGGTGTGAGTTTCCCTAGAGACCTCTGTCCACCCACAATGCTGCCCGAGCCCTCCCTTTGAGAGGCTTGGGTCACTTCTACCCCCAGTCCTGGTGGTCCTTTGTGCATTATAAACCCAAAGGCATGCAAACAAATGTTTCAGAGGCTGGACTTCAGGCAGGCAACTGGGACCGACCTTAGGCTGCTCCTGTAGCAGCTCCATCACCGGCCTGTGCACGGAACCTGGGTAAATATCTTCTCCTTTGGTTCAAACTCTGACCCCACTTAGCAAGCCAGTCATCTCACTGAAGGAGGGGTAAGAGAATCTAGGAGCTGTCCATGGGTCCCTGGACCTCAGATTATTGCCAACCCAGGGATCTAAAAGCTCTGAAAATTCTCGGCTTGGTTCCCCCAAATGGTTGCTCCTGACTTGTCTCCTCCTCACCCCAGCCCTGGGCACTGAGTCTCCAGCTGGGAGCACAACCTGGAAACTTATTAGAATCTGCCTTCCTTCCCTTGAGGCAAGGAAAGGGTGCCAATGAGCATCGGTAATTCATCGTGTTAGGGGAGAGCCAGGAAAGTGGGGCCAGTGGGTACAGGCAAAAGGCATCATTTTTCTTTGCGGGGGAACACCAAGGCTGCACGTTGTGGGGTCGTGAAATCCAAAGGGAGTTTCCTGCCCAAGGTCAGAGGTCGTCTTCAGCCTGCTTCCCAAGCCGGCGACCTCAGTCCCGGAGCCTTACCCGCTGCTCCACACTGATTACCCGGCAAGCGCGCCGGCAAAGGGATGCCCGCCTCACGGCCACAGCTCAGCCAGCGGGGCAGGTGCAGAGCGGGGGGCGGGGAGGGAGAGGGGGTGCCTGCAGGATGCT
Source organism: Tragelaphus eurycerus (assembly GCA_935064755.1). Taxonomy (NCBI): domain Eukaryota; kingdom Metazoa; phylum Chordata; class Mammalia; order Artiodactyla; family Bovidae; genus Tragelaphus; species Tragelaphus eurycerus. The sequence goes on along the minus strand of CAKXYN010000006.1, from coordinate 19,970,395 downwards.
TAGGAGCGCCCCTGCTAAAGGCAAAACGGCTCCCGGCCTCTGCCCGCGGTCTGCGCTCGCCAGCTGCACCCGGCACCTCCCGGGCTCCCCTCCGTCGGGCCCTCAGGCGCCAGGAAGTTGGGCTGCGAGGCTGAGTTGTGCGACGGCCTTGGCTCATTCTTCTGCTCCCTAGAGGGAAAAGCTAGGGTTTCTCCAGCTGGGGGCTGAAGTCTGGGCGACCTCCGTGTGCCCAGAATAGAATCTGCGTTAGTGGGTCCCTTAAAGGACCAGCCTGGACACTGAACCGTCCCTTTGACTCGCCCCCCGCCTCCAAGCTGCCGGCGGCTAAAGTGGAAGGGTACGTGGTGCCTCTTCGCGGGTCGCTCTGAGGCCATTGCTGTCGGAAAAGGGGTAGAAATATGACCTTGAAATCCAAAGGGAGTTTCCTGCAGACGGTGCAGGCCAAGTTGCGGCCCCTCCAACGCCCCTTCTCCATTCCTAAGACCTCGCTGGCTCCCAGATGTCCCCACGGACTATTCATCAACTCCAAACTTTCCTATTAAACCTTTGGGACAGTGCTAGATTTCTTTCACAGTCTGACTCTGTTCCCGCCCCACTGGTCTCTAATTTCTAGGGCTTCTAGATGTCTAGGGTAGTGCCGAGAACCCCAGATAGCTGCGGCCTTCTCCCTTGGGAGCTAGTCGTAGCCCTGGTTCGCATCCGGGAGAAAGAAAGCCAAGTCCCCATTCCACGGGAGGCCGCGCGCAGAGAGTTGATCCCAGCGGTCAGCGTCCCGAGGCAGGACCAGACCGCACGAGGGCGAGGATGCGGCCCCGCAGCTGACCCAGCCGGCATCTCCCGTCAGGTTGGGGCGGAGAGGCTCCATCATCTTGCAGCCAGCCGGCCTAACTCGGCTCCTTTGACCTCGGAGAGGGGAAGCCGAGTCCTTCCCCGCCGTCCTGAGTGAGGCTGGGGGGCGCAGGACGGAGAAGCTGCCTACAGGGGCCCCCTCCTGCGCCGGCCTGGGGGCGAGGGAAGCTCAGGGCCATGACTCCCCTTCTGGTGCCAACGGTGGGGCACCCAGGCGATTTACAGAGAGGGGAGGGAAGGCAGACAGGCAACGAGCTGCTCTTGGTCCGAGTGCCAGTGGGAGCCCCATTCATCCCCCTTGCCCACCCCACTCAGAGAAGGGATGGACTCATCCCCAGCGTAGCCTCTCCGCGGAAGGGCCCCCTCCTCCCCTCAGTGTCAGTGGGGTGGGGCCTATACCCACAGTTGAGGGGCTAAGGAGGGGGAGGGATGGGGAAAAACATCTAGCTGGGCCTTTTACCCCAGAGGGGTTTGGGTGCCAATGGCTGAGATAAGGGTGCGTTCTACCCCGCGGCTGGGGGTACAGGTCCGGTCAGCTTGCCCCCCGGACTCACGCACTTACCCTGCTCCACCTGTTGCCGGGATCGCCTCATTTCTGCACATCACTTTGGGGTGGCTGAGGGGGGACCACAGAACCCTCCAAGCCTCTCTTTTGTGGTTCCAGCGAGGCGGTCATCTTTCATTTCTCCTTTTCCAGCTTTCGGGGAGCAGTTAGGGAATGTATGATGAAGCAGAAATGAGCCGTCAGGATGATATTTTAATGGCTTATATGTCACGTTGGTGCATGTGGCTTTGAACTGGAGCCGCTTGCGTTTCCTGCAGAGAGCGCCGCAAATCCCACTTGATAACTTCTACAACCCACAACTTTTTTTTTTTTTTCTCTCACATTCACTCTTACTCTGTATATTTGGACGCGTTTCCTAAAAATACCCTCTTGTCAACGTCCCCCTTGGATATTCCACGGACTGGAAAGGAGAGGACTGACTTTTCTTTTTTGAAGAATTATTTTCCCTCTTCCCCCCTCCCAACCGCTACCCTTCTCTCCTCAGTTCCCCTCCCTTGTTTTTTCTTTTTTTGAAAGGCAGGAGAGGTGGGTTCGATATTTGTTCTCCCTGGTGAAAGCAGTACAGTCTCTAGAGAAAACTTCACCTTGCAGATAAGTTTTTTATGACTACCGTGAGGCAGGATCCAAATTCCCCTTACAGGAAACAGAAAAGACGATTGGTGGCTCCACTATATCTTTTTTGAACAAAGTGTATGGCAGTTAAAACAAACAAACCCTCAATCCCCTTGCCTCCATTCCCCATCCCAGTTCTGCTCAAAGTTGGCAGGGAATTCGGGGGCTGCTGCACTCAGACTTGTTGCTGGGGACTGAATATTTGATTTTTTTTTTTTCTTTCTTTCTCAAATTTCTGTTTCTCAGCACAACAAGCTCAAATGCTCAGCCAGGTTCCCTCAGACACCAGGAAATCATCCCAACTAAAAGAAGTCCAGTTTTGAGGAGGGAGAACCCAGGAAAAGAGCAGTTCAGCTCACCAACCCCAAGCAGGAGTCTAGTTGGTGAAAAGACCAGAAAACCAGAAAGGAGGAGAGGCCGACTCTGACCCTGCCTTCCTGCAGCCAGTGCAGCCTGAGCAGGCGGCTGGGCAAAAATATTCATTTTCATTTTCCTCTCGCCCAGGCACTGGTGAGTTTCCTAACCAGGCCGCCTGTGAAAGGATGAGTTGAGGTCTCTTTGTCTGAGAAAAAGAGTTTAGGGCTCTGATTCAGCTGCAAAGAAGCCAAATGAAGTTAGAAACAAAGGGCAAATTGAAGGATTCCGACTCTTGGCTTTTTGTGTTTTCCTTACTAGAAAATAATTAGACCTAATGAATATGCAGACGCTTCTGCTAAACCCTCTGCCCGGGCTGCTGGGTTTTAAACAGAGCTGCGGAGAAATGCAACCTTCATCCCCCAACCCCCGTAACTGCATGCATTTTTTGAAATGCATAAATGTTGCTCGCCTTAATTGATTGAGTCACAGGGATTTTTTTCCCCTGCTTTTAAGTGCCATACTCCTCTACCTTTCAACAATCATTTTAATATATAGTCAATGGCTCTTTGTGGACGGGACAAAAAGCAACTACGCGCAGTTGTTGAATAGACTTTGCGCTGGGCAAAGACAGGTTAATCGAGGGCTGCATCGCGAAAACAAGCGAGTGTTGTATGTTTGCACTGAATCCAAATGTCTGCATTTTCCTAACTAAATCAAAGGGAGTGTTATTTCTTTTTCTGCTCACTCATCTGAAGGTAAGTAAATTTTCTCTGGCGATCAAAAGCCTGGTCGGCAACAAAGACCGCGCCCGCTTTTTCCACCGTCCTGGTGTGGCGAGTTGCGGAATTTCAATAACTGTGACAAGGGTGACTGATTTGTGAACTAGAAAAGGTTTGAATGTCACAAAATTTACATTGGTCCTATCTATCGGAGATTTAAATACCAAAAAAGTATTCGGGGATTTCTAGGGAGCTCTGGGCAATCCTGAAGAACAATGGCGCGTTGGGAAATTTACAGTTTTACCTGAATGAAAGGGGCCCGGGTTGGGAACAGGAGTGCATAGGGAGGGGTTAGCGGGAGGGGCAGACAAGGGAGACTAGGGAAAAGGGAGAAAAGAAAAGAATAACACAGGAAAGGAAAAAAGAAAAATCGGCAATAATGTTTTTAATTTGCTTTAAAAAAACAAAAACAAATCAAACTTCAACCAGGAAAGTTAGAGCTCTGATCCACCTGTGCTTTTTATTTTTCTGGGGGTGGGGGCGGTAGGGCACAAAAAGCCTGATTGATTTAGTAACAGAAAAATCGAGGCAACCGCTCATCCTGAGAAATAACATTTCTTGTGAAGAGAGAGTGGAGTGTCTGTGTGCTCCCGCGATCTTAAATTATAAGCAGGAGGGGGACGAAGCAAGAGGGAAGCAAACTTCAAAAGGACCAAATAACAAAAGCCTCCTTTGCTTCCCTTCAAGGCGGGGACAGGGGAAAAGAAAGAAAGGAAAGTTGCTGAATCGGGACATTCTGGAAGTGCCTTAGCTGTGTTTACCAGCCCCATCCCCGCCTCCTGTTCTCGGAGACGCCCGAAGTCGCTAATCGCTCAGTTTAGAGCAGGTTTCCAGAAGGACAAGATAGAGAAAGAGAGAGAGGGGAGAGGGAGAGGGGTACGAATAAAAAGAGAGAGAGAGAGAATGTATATGACTGCGAAAAGGAAAAGAAATCGTGGCAAAAAATTTTTTTCCATGAGAAGAGGGAAAATTTTGGCTTAAAAAAATAAAAAAAGTTGCTACTCCTGGCAGCCCTGTTTGTCAAAAGGGGATGTCAAGCGCTTTACAATACCTGGGATTGATGAGGCGGGCGGGCCAATGAACGGCGCGCGGCGCCTCGGCGCGCCCTCCGTTGGCGCGGCGGCTGCGGGCGGGGGGGAGTGCCGGCACACCAATGGGCGCCCGCGTCAGCAGCACGTGACGCCTCCCCCTGCTCCCATTCATCAAGGGGGGGACGGTGTCGTCCTTTCAATTCATTTATCTGCAGGAATGATTGCTGCTATCAGTCTCGCGCTCACCGCCCGGCTGAGGAGGTGAAAGTTTCTCCCCAGGAAGATAAACCGCAAAAGACAATATTGTGCATGATTTGCGCCTTTTCTTTGGCTTTTTCTTTCTTTCTTTTTTTCTCCCCCTCCCCCCCCCCTTTTTTTTTTTTTTGCAAAAAGCAGAGGGGGGAAAAAGGAGAGTGAAGGAGCGAGGAGGCGAGCCTGAGAGAAAGGAGAGAGAGAGAGAAAAGAAAGGGCGAGGGGCTAGTGGAGAAGTGAGGAGGGGCGTACGGAGCGAGGCGGAGAGAGAGCGAGCAGTCGCGGCTCCGGCGCTCACATTCCTCTATGCTACAAATCCGGGAGGAAGTTTTTTTGGGGGCTGAGATGCTCCATGCCTTTCCCCGGGCAGCCTTGACGCGGGGTCCTCTCGGCAGAAACTGAGCGAAGAGAAAGTGAGAGCCGGGCCGGCGGGGTCCGCTCGGCGGGCGCCGGAGCCCGCTTTGCTCGCGGCCCGCAGCCGTCCGGCTTCCCTGTTCTTGGCCAGGCGGGCGCCCCGGCGCGCCGCGCCGCTGCCTGCGGGCTAGGACTTCGCGAGGTGGGTCGACTCCTCCTCCCTCCTCTTCTTCTTCCTCCTCTTCCTCCGCCTCCCGTTCCTCCTCCTCCACCACCACCTCCTCCTCCTCCTAATTTTCCCTCCTCGGCGGGCGAGGGTGGGGGGGGCGGGGGAGGCCGGGGCTCGCCCCGAGCAGCCACGATGCTCCTGGACGCCGGCCCCCAGTACCCCGCGATCGGCGTGACCACTTTTGGCGCGTCCCGCCACCACTCGGCGGGCGACGTGGCCGAGAGAGACGTGGGCCTGGGCATCAACCCGTTCGCCGACGGCATGGGTGCCTTCAAGCTCAACCCCAGCTCGCACGAGCTGGCCTCCGCCGGCCAGACAGCCTTCACATCCCAGGCTCCCGGGTACGCGGCTGCGGCGGCCCTGGGACATCACCACCACCCGGGCCACGTCGGCTCCTATTCGAGCGCAGCCTTCAACTCCACGCGGGACTTTCTGTTCCGCAACCGGGGCTTTGGCGACGCGGCGGCTGCAGCCAGCGCGCAACACAGTCTGTTCGCGGCTTCGGCCGGGAGCTTCGGGGGCCCACACGGCCACACGGACGCCGCGGGCCACCTCCTCTTCCCCGGCCTTCACGAGCAGGCGGCGGGCCATGCATCGCCCAATGTGGTCAACGGGCAGATGAGGCTTGGCTTCTCGGGGGACATGTACCCGCGGCCCGAGCAGTACGGCCAGGTGACCAGTCCGCGTTCAGAGCACTATGCCGCGCCGCAGCTGCACGGCTACGGGCCCATGAACGTGAACATGGCCGCTCACCACGGCGCTGGCGCCTTCTTCCGCTACATGCGCCAGCCCATCAAACAGGAGCTCATCTGCAAGTGGATCGAGCCTGAGCAGCTGGCCAACCCCAAAAAGTCGTGCAACAAAACTTTCAGCACCATGCACGAGCTGGTTACGCACGTCACTGTGGAGCACGTCGGCGGACCGGAGCAGAGTAACCACATCTGCTTCTGGGAGGAGTGTCCGCGCGAGGGCAAGCCCTTCAAAGCCAAATACAAACTGGTCAACCACATCCGCGTGCACACGGGAGAGAAGCCCTTCCCCTGTCCCTTCCCTGGCTGCGGCAAGGTCTTCGCCCGTTCTGAGAACTTAAAGATCCACAAAAGGACGCACACAGGTACGGAAACGGCTGTCCTAGACAGCCCTCGGTTCCCTATCCCAGCCTTGGGACCCGCAATTCAAAAGTCAGCGGCGGGGGCGCACAAACCCGGCCTCGGTTGGGTCTGGAAGCAGACAGACAGCGAAAGTGTGCTCTGGGTTTTAGTTAGAGGCTTGAAAGTCTAATAAAGTATAGAGAAGGTTGGAGGTGAAGGATCTGGGCATATAGATTTTTAAATAAGAACTAAAAAAGGCCGGGAGAGCTAAGAGACAAACCGGCTTTGGGGAGCCCTTGGTGCGGGAGACGCCGGGAGAGGTGGCTGGCTCCCGGCGGCGGTGGAGGCGGAGGCGCCAACCGCTTCAGCTGCAGGCAAATCTAAACGTTTGCTTCCAGCCAACATCCCCTCTCTACGCACCTTAGTTAGGACTTTGCCAAAGGGAGGAATTGAGGAAACTGGAGGAGGTCGGATGAAAGGGCGTAGAAACAAAAACAGAGACAGAAAAGAGGGGGTGGCGGAGGTGAAAGCAAGTCAGTCGGGCCTGTGGAGGCTTTTGGAGGTTTATGCATATTTAAAGAGCCCCGAATTTAATAATGACCTATTTGTAAGTAGATTCGAGAAGTCGGGAGAATCGGCAGAAGGCGGAGAATTCCTTTTTGTCAATTAGATTCTATGAGGACGTTTTCAAAACACCGAATACCTTGAGTTGGCCTTTAAAAATAAAGAGACCAGTCGGGAGCAGTTAAAAGAAAAGTTCGTGGCGAGTTTAGGGCTGCAATCTGGGTCCTGCAGGCCGTTCTGGGCTTCTTGGGCCAACAAAGCCGGGAATGCTGCTTCATGGTTCTGGTGGGCCCGGGTGATTTCTGAGAATCGCGTTTGGAACTTGGCGTTTAACGCCTGAGTCAGAGAGGAACTTGCAGTGCTGAGCTCTCGGCCCAGATTATCCTATAAAATGTGTGTATAGGAGGTGGGGTGAGGTGGGGGCGGCGGCGGCGACAGCGACGAGGAGGGTAAGGAGCGTTGAGGAGGGGGTAGGGGGAGGAGAGAAGAGCCAAACAGTAGGAGAATCAGCCCGGAATGTGAAAATTAGAAACCGAGAGCTAGGTAGAAGCTTCCCGGAGTTGCCTGTATAGCCCCGGGCCTAAAAACCTGCAGCTAGACCTGCTGCTACTCTGGGATCTAAAAAACTACCACCACCACCACCAGTAATAATAATAATAATAAAATAGTAAAATCTGGATCTAATTGGATTGAGTTAAAATAGTTCAGATGTTTATAATTCCAACGCAGATATATGATTTCATTAACGATCCGGGTTTTGAGCTTGAAAAGTACTAACCGTGAGCCGCTCCTTTTTTTCATTTTTGTCTTTACTTTTAATATTTGTTTATTATTTTTTTAAGAGCCGCGGGGTTTGTTCTAATCAGACCTCTCTGTTTCGCACCAGGGGAGAAGCCCTTCAAGTGCGAGTTCGAGGGCTGCGACCGACGCTTTGCCAATAGCAGTGATCGCAAGAAGCACATGCACGTGCATACAAGCGACAAGCCCTATCTTTGCAAGATGTGCGACAAGTCCTACACGCACCCCAGCTCGCTGCGCAAACACATGAAGGTAATCGCCGCGCTCTCGCCGCCCGCCTTGGAGCCAGGAGCCCTCGCAGCTCTTCGGCCGGGGTCGGGCGGCGAGTGGCAGCTGGGCGGTGGCAGGAGCCGGCAGAGGCGGAAAGGCCACGATTCCTCTCTGCAGACTGCTCGGAAAGGGCGGGGGGCTGGAAAAGGGGATGTGGGTACCCAAAGCCCTTCTAAATTTACTGTTTAATACTGAGAGTCAAAAGAAGCGAGCAGAGGCTGCGACTGAGGGGGAGCCAGGACAATCCCGGCGGGATGATGCTGCCGAAGCTGCGGCCTCGGCGGCTTGGCTGGCAGCGCCTGCATGGAGTTGGGGTCTTGCACGCGGGCCTGAGTGCTGGTTCACTTAACCCTGAGCCAGCAAATTTCAGAGGCTGCTGGAGAGCGTATTTATGTGGGGGGACATCATCTCGGGCTCTGGCCTCACATCCAGCCTCCTGCTTCCCAGATCTCTTTTCTTTTGTGAGTCGGGGGTGGGGGTGGGGGGTGGGGGGCACTGTCCTTTCCCGGAGCCGGGTCTCTGCAGCGCCGAGGCGCGGGGCAACCAAGCCCAAATCCCACGGGTCGGGCCTCCCTGGAGTTCAAGGGGATCCAGGACTCCGGGGTAGGGGGTTGGGGGACGGCAGGCAGCGCTCAGCCTTCACACTCCCTAAGCGGCCGCCGTGGCGGCTCTTTATCTCCGTAAAAACGCGACTTTATTCCTGCAGGTCCATGAATCCTCCTCGCAGGGCTCGCAACCTTCGCCTGCCGCCAGCTCGGGCTACGAGTCCTCCACGCCGCCCACCATCGTGTCTCCCTCCACAGACAACCCGACCACCAGCTCCCTGTCGCCCTCATCCTCCGCGGTCCACCACACAGCTGGCCACAGCGCGCTCTCTTCCAATTTTAACGAATGGTACGTTTAAAATCAGAAACAAAACACCGAACAAAACCCTATTTAAGAGACTGAGCACACACGCGTATACAACACATAACTGAAAGAACCGTGAGCATCAAAACAGCATCCCCACCCACCTCCCAATCCTGTTTTTTTCTAAACCTGCCGATAGAACCAGGACCGAGTGAGAGAAAGCACCAAACCTTTACTTTCTTTTTCTTTTTCTTTTTTTTTGGGGGGGCAAAGGCTTGGTAGCCAACGGGTGGGAGGGTGGGCAAGAAGAAGGCGGCCGCCTGACCAAATGCCGCCAACCCCGAGGGCCGGTTTCTCTTGGGAATCGGAACAGGCTCTCTGGGATTCGGCCTTTTTTTTTTTTTTGCTTTGCATTCTTGTAAATACAGAATTATTAGCTTAAAACTGTACTGTTGGATTCTGTATATAGTTATATCTCAGTTGGAACGGGCGGGTGGGATCGTGGCGTTGTGGTCTTTGCATTGGGGGAGGGGGGAGGGGGCCGGGCGGGAGCGGGAGGGGGGAGGGGAAGGGGGGTTGGGAGGCCGAAAGCCAACTGTTTGTACTGAATGGCAAGAATGTTCTAGTAAATGTGTACCAAAATGTGAATTACTTTGTACGATTACAGTCTCCACGTCGACCTAACAGAATATTATTGGTATTAATGTGCTTTTTTTGTATACAGTGCAAACATTTCGTCCCAAAGTCTAAGTACCTTAGTGCAGTAAAATGTTGTTTCACGTCCTGTCAAGAATTCGTATAGTACGAGCCTGGATCTGCGTGTCAAACTGTTCCATTTGTTTATGTAAAGTGATATTAAAAAAAGATATAAACTATAACTGTCCAGTTGCTTTTGGCAAAAGATACAACCACATAATGTATATAATTCCTAGTTTCCATATTTATCCGCATGTAAAGGGCCGGTTTATTCATGTTACAGCTATTCAATATTTATGGCTAGAAGAACTCGTATGTACACTTTAGTTTCCAGAACTGTTTGGTAACCTTTCGTACCTTATTAAAGATTCTGAAATCTCAGTGATTGTAGTAGGAATTTCTTATTCACTCCCAGCAACCTGCTGCCTCTTCTACCAGCCTTAGTGGGTCTCGGGAAAAGCTCACCAGTCTTCCCTTTCTGTCATTGCAGGTCGTATAAACATGATAAATGAAAGCTACCCTGCTGGCTCTCCGAGAGGGTGTAATTAGTATTTATATCAAAATTTATGAAACAAATTTTCGGCCGCAGTATAATTTAAATGACCTTTGCAGACGTAGAATAACAACCATAAAAATAACAGAAATAGATTGCACAGGCGACATCAATATTAATGTAGGTGAATTGTCAGAAGCTCAGGGGCTGGATCTGCAGCTTTGCAAATGAACTTGCAGCCTAGGGTTCCGCTGTCTCCCAAATTAAATTCCCCCAGCTGAAACCAAGTTGCAGATTTACAATATCATATTTTAAATTGCCATCTTCAATTAAACCATTTATGGCCATAACTAATTTTCAGGATGTCGATGCATGTTTTTCCAGGCCTGCCTTCTTTGTACAAAAGTAAACGTCCATAAAGCGTTTTACTTATATTTCTTCAAACGTGATGCTAATTTAAATTAATTACCTCCTATGATATGTTATTATTCCTATAATTTTGCCACTATTATTAGTTCTCTCAAAAATACATCTAGGGAAGAGAATTATTTTATGTAATTTGATTATCTTTCTATCTCTTTTATTTATTTCTCATTTACTTAAGAAATTCGTTCCATTGGCTGGCGTTGATACAGTAAATTTGTAAATGAGGAGACAATATAAAAAATCTAAATTACTTGTGCTTAATGACTGTAGCAGAACGCCTTTTCTCTAAATCAGATTGTCTTTCTTGCAGTTTAGTTTGATAGATTTGCAAGCTATGCTGCTCCCTCGAAGTTAGCTGCGCTGGTAGGAACGCAAGCTTCTTTGTCTCTGGTTGTAGCTTGCATGATCGCCCCATTAAGCAGACAGCGTAGCCAGAGATCACAAATCAGGGTCTTGGCTGTAGCTGCAAGGGTGTGGATGGGTCAGAGCTGGAAGCAGAAACTGACCTCACCGAAGGCCAGGAGGAATCCAGACTTGGATGTTTAATATATTGTGTGTATTCAGGAAGTCACAGGCCATACTGACTCTGAGAATGAAAGCAAGAGGGAAAAACCCTCAAGAGTATAAGAACCCCTTAAAATACATCTGTTCCAAAGTATACCTTCAACCCATTACAGTCAAAATGTTAAATTCTCTTAAATTTTTGGGAGCTTGTCCTTTTGTTGCTTGCTCTTTGTATTTGTCACTTTTAGTCAACAAAATTTTATTGGGTAAGGAGGGGATTTGCTACACTTTCTGCAGCACATCAAAAAACTAGAGCTGGTGGTGTTTAACTTAAAAAAACTGTTATTGTGATCTATAAGAGTAGATATCAACCTTTCATGAAAAGAGCGCCACCTTGCAAGGTTTGGTGAGATTTAAGGAAGTTGGAACACCTAAGCAGGAATTGTTGCTGGTTCTGAAATTTTGTGAGAGTAGAAGCTGCCTCCCAATGGCTTTGGAGGTGTAAAACTAACAGCATAGTATTTGAAGTGACTCCAGACATTAGGCCCAATAATTAATAAACCTAGAAAAAAGAATAAAAATAGCTCAACTTTCTAGGAAGGAAAAGTAAGCACCTCAAAAAATAATACTTTCCTTTAGAGATCAGAATTTCTGGGAGACTGATATAATATTCATAATAATAACAGTACCTTTGTAACTTTGTTAGGATGTTAACATTTAGGAAGACAGTCAATGAGTGCATTTTTTTCTTTGACTATTCCTGAAAGCAGTTTACCTCAAAATTTGAAATATAAATGTCTCATGATTTGTTATATACCTGATACTCTTTTAAACTTTAATAACATAGTATAATAATGAAATATCATACTGTGATATATGAGTTAAATAGGATATTTTAAATATAAATTTTAGGGATAAATATTTACTTCACAACTACTTCATAGTGTTAAAAAAAAACTTTTAGACATTGAAGGTCAAATAATTTTTTTTAAAAACCCACAAAACCATTTGAGGAGTACTGTGTGTGTGAATAATCACACTCACCAGAAAGGAATTTTTCTAGTAGCAGCCAATATTTATGTTAATTCCTCTTATGCATTCTCTTTTCTAACACTTACCACAAAGAAAAAGTCATTAATGATGTAGGTTGCCTAAAATAATGCTTCATACTTAAATGTAGTCTATTATTTTGCTGGTACCTTTAATGTCTGCTTGTTGAGATGTATTCTTCATACTTTTCTTCATGGGCTATTAGGTTTTGAAATACATGAATGTGAACAGCGAAATATATTGTTAGACCCTATTTAGCAGGAGCTGAAGATGCTGCAAATGGCTGGTTTCTGTGTGTAGTTGTGGATTTTTGATTTAGGCAGAAAGTTGTCCTGGTTCATATTTTGACTGCATTGTATTCTGTTACTATCATATGATAAGAACAGCTAACAAGTTATTAAAAAGTTATATTGTGTCAACAAAAAATGCCTGAGTACAAGCAATCATATTTGAGAAATGAAGAGAAATGAGTTGTGGTATGTGTGTGTGTACATTTATAGAGTAAGCATGTAAATATACAAGCACCATTTATGTGGGGGCTAATTTTCAAACATTTCAGGTCCTTTGTTTTCTTCTTCAAAAGCTACCCCCAACTGCTTTAAGCATTTGCAGCTGATGATTTTGATTTTTTAAAGTCAAGCATTCAAGTTAACCTTTAAGAAGCAAACCACCTCCAAAAGAAAGATGTAACCTTTCAATTGCCCCATATGCTTATCTTTTTTTTTTTTTTTTTTTGCTTTAGCTGACAATGAAAATAACACTAACCTTCTTAGCTGATGGGCCTGGCATTTAGATGTTTTTATTTGTTGATGGGGAAGTTTTCTCAGAACTTTTAAAGGCTGGCAACAGAACTAAATTCCCTAAATACCTTACCCAGCCTTGAAACCTTCTTCATGTTCCCTTTTTGAGGTCAAACTGTGATCAGTGTCCTGGAACCCTTGTGAAAAAGTGCTGGTGGAGTTGGTACCTGAGCATACTGCTTTTCAGGAAGCAGCTTGGGGAAGGCCATGGTCCTTAAAGAGCATCAATTTATGATGGGTTGGGGAGGAACTCACTATATGTGGTTTGGCAAAATCAAAATGAAGGCACTGAGCTTGTGCCTTTGATTATTTGTGAGCTAGGTATGATGTCAGCAGATTCCCAACTCACATTTCTTTCTTTTTTCCAACTCAAAATACTAATTACAAATTTATCTTCTCCTGTCTAGGTATAGAGTTCTTGTTTATAGCATCAAATGTGGTTCTTAGAACTATGTGTTCATATAAGGAAAACAAAGTCTATGTTGTTTTCATAAAATTTGCCGCAGTTGATATCACTGTCTGGTTTTAGAATTCTTGAAAATAGAGTGGCAATGGAAAGATTTATGTCATCTATGCCAGGCAAACCACTAAAGGTTCATATTACTCAGGTTTGTTTTTTTTTTTTTCAACTTTTTACCAACCCATTCACATCAGTAATATGTATCCATTTAAACTGTTTATATATACAGAATGTAAGATTTTATGGGGGTAACTATAGAGCAATCTCTTTTTTCAAATGGTAATCACTAGTTTGGGGTTAGAAATAAGAAAAAAATGTTAATAACTTCCTATAGCATGTCACATTTGAGCCTTTCCCTCAAAATTTTTTGCAACTATAATGGCATAATATTAAAAAAAATATGGGAAGTGTTATTTATCTATATAAGGCTGGTTCGCTCCAGAATGTCTCACCAAGCAAGAGGAAACATGATCAGGCCAAACAAACCAGGGGCTATTTTTACCATGCAAACTGAATTCTGGCATTAGTTCCTAACGTTTATTTCCACTTTAGAGCAAGGACCTGAAACAGTATGAAGTTTCCAACTGATGCTATACCGGAGGTGGGTTTTTCAAGAATAAGAAACTGACTTTAGCTATCTAGTATGGAAAAAAAAAAAACAAACACACAACATTGTTTGGCAATAATACTAGAGACTTACCATTGTCTGTCAGTTGTCCACAAAATTTTGGCTGTCTCTGACATAGCGGGTGTACTTTGTAAGTCTATGCATAAGAATTCATGGGTTGTGAAACTTACACAGTAATATTTTTACCTGCAGCATACACAGGAATCAATTATTAAGCGTGGATATAAACAGATGGGAATGCTATCTTAAAAAAAAAAAAAAGACGTTCAAAGGCTAGCGACTTTAGCAAACTTTAAAAAAGTATGATTATTTTACATCTACTTTTGTATAAAAATCCCCATTAAGCTACAGAAAACATAAGGAGAAAAAGAAGGTGAGAGAAGCTTATATCCTAACTCCTTTGAATTTTTTTTTTCTGTCTATCCGGGAAAATCCTAGCCTCTGGCAAAGAAAACTGAAAGTTGTGGAGGAAGGTATAAACCACGAAAAAGGATCGGGGTGGGTGAGTCTGTGAGTCAAAGAAGATTTTTGTCCTGGAGAATTTCTTGAAAACATATAGACAGAGGCTTTGGAGGTGAGTTTGTGGTGGTGGGATGGAACACCAAGGCTTCCTCACAGCACCTTCATCAAAGGTCTGGCGGTCAGCGTTTGACGGGCCCCCTACACCACCCTGCAACCCAGCGAGGTGCTTTCCAAGTCACTGCCGCGGGCTGGGGCTGTGGCTGGGAGAGTAGTGCGCATGCGCGGCCCTTGGCCCGCGATTCCACGTGCTGATGAATATGCATGAGGCGTCCTCCGCCCACGCGGGCCGCGGAGGAAACAGCTCTGAGGCTTCGGCCTGCGAAAGCCTGTGGCCTGGCTGCCAAAATAGTGCGGCGAGGAAGCTGCACGTGTTTGTTTTGAAACCTCGCGGGTTTAAGTGAGATCAGCAAGCCAGGCAGACAGCGTAGGCTCCAGCAATCGGGTGGGCCCTGCAATTTCCCCTTCCTTAAAGACTGCCCCGGTGGACCACGAACCATGCCGCTTAGAAGCGGTCCTCCTCCTGTCCCCTTCCAGGGCCCTGGCATCATGGTTGTTCTAGTCATCTGGCCCCTCTCCAGTCACAGACCCCACGCCTGAAATGATGGGCAGGGTACTAAGGGTTTTCCTATCACCCACCCTCTTTCTTTGCTCTGATCCAGGCCTGTCTTTGTCTTTCTCCTCCTTTTCCTTTTTCTCTCCGGGTTCCCAGTCCTGTTTCTGTGTCCCCCAGTGCCTACCCACTCATCTGGTGGACTGTCAGCCCCTTGTTTGAACAACTGCTCTAAGGTTTTAACTCGACCTTTCCCAAATAAAACGTCCGCTCACGCACGTGTAAGAGCTGGTGTAGTTCTATTAAGTTCAAAAGTAGCCACTGATGGAGGAACTACTCTGTCGAGGAGACCTGCAAAGTGTAGGGTTTGGGGAGAAAAGCCCAGAATTCAGGCGCTGGGCTATTGCTTTGCTTTCCAGGTGACGTTCTTTGGGTTCTGCACTTTGCATAATATTTTGTGGCCAATGTGCTGACATTCCAGAGCGAGTGCATAAACTGTCTGGTGGAGTGACTAACACTTGTAAGCAAAGGGGAGGGGTTAGTGGAGCGCCCCTGGGTTCCCCCATCCTTACACCAGTGTCCATGGAGTTAGGCTTTTGAGTGTTTCTGTCAAAAGTCCTAGGTTCCATAACATCAGAAAATGGCTCCCAGACAGGTCCCAATCCTCCTCTGAATTTTACTTTCAAGTAGAGGCAGACCCATTCCATGGGGCCCACCCCTTTTGCTTCCCTCACTGCCAACAAGGAGAGGCCTTTTGTCACTGCCTGGTTCTCAGTGCAGCTAACCAAGAGCTTTCACTCCTGCCAGTTCTGAGATCCCAGCGCCATAGCATCATTTCACCTGGCAGCCATCACTAGCCAAGTCTTCAGCTCTGAAACTGGAAGTGAGCTGAGGGGCTTTGGAAACGTTCCTGCTAGGAAAAGGCCTACCCGGAGGCCTCCGAGTCTGAGTCTCAGAGCTAAATAACATAGGGGTGGGTGGATTAGAGCTGCCGGGGACCTGGGCCTGGGGAGGCCTGGCAGAAGTCAACCAACCTGGGTTCGGTCCCAAGGACTCGGTGGAAAGGGGTCGGCGCATCAGAGTTCTCTTGTTCGAGGTCCCGGGAGGACAGTGCACCCCGCGTCTATTTAGGCGAGAAGAGGCCCTCGATCCACCGAACCTCCGTTACAAGGGCCACTCCACAGGAGACTCGCTCCGATTTGGGTCCCTTTGTGTTTTAATATGTTGGGAGGGGGGTGCAATTTTAATTCTTAACTCCACGCTAATTATGAAGACCTGAGTCGGCTCATTCTAAGCAGAAAGCTCAAACTCAGCGTGGGTTCCTGCGTTCTTGCCCCAAAGGCCAAGGCCCAAAGAACCCTTTTCATTTGGCTTGGGACTCGAGGGGAGGGAGGGGCGGGAACGGGAGCGGGCCGGGGTCCGCGAGCCGGCAGCCCTGCGTGGCGGACAGGCCCGGCTTCCCCGCTTGGCCGCCAGAGTCCGTGCGGGCGACGCGGTTGCCCTCTCCGGGCCAGAGAGTTGGGGACGCCCCTTCTCCGCCCCCGGCGCCCCCAGCGCCCCCGGGGTCGGCGCCAGAGACCTGGCGGCCCGGAGGTTCTGACTTGAGGCGGCGAGGCGGGCTCTGGGGCCTCCCCGAGCCAGGCCGAGTTTAGTCTGAGGAAGCGACGGCGGGGGACGCGGGTCAGGGCCAAGGAATCGGGGACCCCAACCGGACAGGCGCTTTCTTCCCCTCCCCCTCCCTCCGCCCCAGTCCCAGCCCCTGCCCAAGTTGCCTGTCTCCGGTAGGACTGACCGTCTGCCCGGCCTTACTCTGCTGCCAACCTTGCCCGAAATCTAGACCCCAGATCCGGTAAGTCGCGTTCTCCCCTCACCCCGCCCTGCCACCTTTCTAGCGGACTCCGCGGGCGGCTGCGTGTGCGCGCGAGCCGCCGGAGGC
Source organism: Tragelaphus eurycerus (assembly GCA_935064755.1). Lineage (NCBI taxonomy): Eukaryota > Metazoa > Chordata > Mammalia > Artiodactyla > Bovidae > Tragelaphus > Tragelaphus eurycerus. The sequence continues at coordinate 19,953,730 of CAKXYN010000006.1, read as the reverse complement.
GCGCGCCGAGAACTTGGGCCCCTGCGGCTGTTGTGTGTGAACACAGTACCCGAAGTAGTCAGAGGTGTCGCGGGGCTCCCCTGTGAGGAGGGAGCGGAGGGGGTGGTCCAGCCTCGCTCCTCTGGATCCTCTTTGTCCCTGTGGACACCCACTAAAGCTATCTTTTAAGAATAAGCTTTCTGCTGGTCTCTAAAGTGTGTGTGTGTGTGTGTTGGGGAGGGAAGCAGGGGGAGGAGAATTGCCCCTTCCCCTAAGCAGTTTCTAATTGCTGAGGTCCCCAACAAAGTTTACTTGTGATTTCCATTCGAATGCTGTGAAGTTATTATCATTACTATTTCAAGTGAAGATTTCTGAGAGTCACAGCTTCTCAGATATACGTGCCTCTGGAGGGCATTTCGACAATTACCTTGTCCACTAACTCCTCTCCCTTCCCACAGGAAAAAAAAATAAACTTAATTTTTCAGTAGTTGCATTAGGACACGTCGTTTACAAGTTCCTAATGTGAGGGAAGAAGGGAAGAAAGAAAAACAACCTTGGCATTTCTCGTTGGGACTCCGCGTGCTCTGTTATTGAAATGTGAAGGGATGGATTTTTGGGGGGAGGGGGAGGCAAGGCGCTGGAAGAGTGCTTTTGAACCGCTCTGCCCTGTTGCACGGGGCTGACCTTTGGCTGACACGGCCACGGAGCGGGCCGTTCGTTAACGAGGATTTGATACATTAGACATTCGAGCTGGGCGTGTAAACCCACACTCTGAATCCAAATTTCGCTCAAATTAGTGTACGAGGAAATGATGTTTTTAAGTCCTGAGGCTTAACCAAGTGTCAGGAGGGCCGATTGCTTCCTGAAAAGGGCAGCGAAAGACACTATGTAAAAGGCACATTCACTGCTCCTTAAAAAACAAACAAAATCAACCCCCCAAATCATCTATGAAAAATTTCCGAAATCCTCCAAGTCACTCCTTTTAAGTGATGCTTATAAATAAGGCTAATCATCTCATTCTAGTGAATTCTGTTGTATTAATTCCTAACACGAGGCCAAGCTGTGAAGACAGTGTCACAGTTATGGACATATATATGTGTGTGCATGGAAATATATACACGTATATGATATATATGTAATACACATTTATATGATTTTTTTTCTCATTAATCGCTAGAGATGTTAGAATGTGACAGTTCATTTCTGCCAGGCAGTGGGGCACATATGGAGGGGAAAGTCACAGATTTTAAAACCGTTTCAAAGTTGACGCGTCTAGATTTCATTTGGTTCGACTCGTGTCCAGACTTCGGAGCCCATCAAGGGAAGGCAGGCTGGCCACGGTGATCCCGGGCCTGGCGCGCGGCGGCGGAACCTGCAGCTCGCGAGCCTCACGGATGAGACTGAAGTTGGGGACTTGGCTGTGACAGTGGAATAGGAAGCCAGTTGGAGGCTGCAGCGGCTCCCATGGTATTTACTGACTTTGGAAAGGTGTGATTTTATTTAAGTTGACAATAGAGCTCCAACTTCAAAAAAAAAAAAAAAAAAAGCACCCCTAGAAAATGTTTTTCTCCTCCTCCCAAAAGCAGAGCTGGCTAAATGGTCTGAATTGGAGAGAGGGGGGAGAAATTTTCTCCCTGCGCAAGTTCCCAGCCATTCTTAGGGTTGAAAGGGGAGGAGGAATCTGTGCCCTGCAGCCCTGCAAAGGCCGATTTCCCTCAACTACCATCCTGGGGGAGAGTTGTAGCAGCCGTGACAGTTTTCTACACCTGAGTGTTGGATTCTGCCTCAGGGTTTTGCTGGGGCTGCACTGGGGCGGTTTCTGGGAACAGAGTTTATTAGGCAAAGCAATTTTTGGCCTCAAATCTTTGCTCTGGGAGTCTGCCTCCAATCCCCTCTTGTCCTCTGAGTGTGGATAAAAAGATGGAAAATTAACTATCATGAAAAGAAAGAGACAGTTTAAAAACAAGGATGCTAGGGGAGAGAAGTGATTCTCCCAGACCTACGATGAAGAAATTCAGACAGGGCCCAGAAGAGGTACAGGATTCATTCCAGGCAGAGCTCTGGAATCCCAGTCCCACGCACAGGCTGACAGGCTCGCATGTCCCCGACCTTTAGGATCAGGGCAGCTGAGCGGGCGGAACACTTTTCTGGATTCAGGCTCTGACCCCCTTTCGAAAAATCACACCTCTGCACAATCTTGAGAACGCCCAAGGTTTGGGAGGGTTACAAAAGCTGGCCTAATGGTGAACAGGAGAGTAGGGGAAGAAGGAAAGGTTGGGAGTGGAGAGACCAGAGTTTGCTGCCAGTCCTCTTCAAGATCGAGTTCATTTTTCCCTGGTGGCGGGTCCCAGGTTTGGAGCATCAGCAACCGGTGCTTGGGAGAGAAGCTCTCCGATCACCAACTGCCAAGTTGTGTCAAGTTTGAGATAGAAAAACGGTGGGTCTGTTTGATTTTAAGGTCCACTTCTGGAGTCAGTGGAAACCATCTAACGTTGACTTTTATAAAGAGTGGAAGGAAGGAAGCCCCCGCAGCTTGCAGACTAGTCTGGAGTTTCTTTGGCCCTCTTGTCTAGACCGCCCACCCACGTCCAGCCCCGGGAGTCTCCACCAGCGCTGCGGCCCTCTGCACGCGGTCCGGAGTCTGGGTGCCAGCTTGTGCTCGGAAGCCGCTGACGCTGTGGTTCTGACTGCGGCAGGACTTTCTGGCGGGCGCCAGGGCTGCCCCTTTCGCCGCTTGGGGGTTTCCTCCGGCCCTGACCCGGGCTCCCTCCCCGAAGCCCCCCACAGCACTAGGCCTGGCCACCCCAGGGGCTGCCCTGGACCTGACGCAGGCAGAGCGGTCGCTGACGTCAGGGGCTCCCAGTGACCCGAACTCCAGCCCCGGCCAGGAGGCGCGCGGCGCGGGCGTCATTAATTACCAGACACTAAATGTTACAAGGGAAGCGCAAGGTTTTTCAGGAGGCAGCTGATTTTGAGAGTTATATATGTGTGTGTATATATATATATGTATATATATGTAAAGGTGTGGGGAGCGAAAAAAAGAAGCGGTGGGGGGGGGGGGAATGGAATGAGAAACAGTGATTCCATTTCTCAAAGCATAGTTAGTAACTTCTCACCCTCCAGTGTCCAGGTCCGCCCCCTGTGTGCACCCTTCTGTAGGTGTGGGCTCCTCACTTTGTAGCTGGTTTGGCAGATTTTCGGTGGAAGTTCTAGTATTTGTTCCTACGGGACTCACATCGACAACTTCCCTGTAGATTCAAGTTTGAGGAGTTTAATTATCTCCAGAACCCAAGGAGGTGAGATAGGGTGGGCATTGGGTTCTAAAGATGGATCTAGGATGTTCGTTATCACCCTTTCTATTTGGTTAGATCTTTAGCCAGAGATCTGATATTATTATGGTTGTTGTTGAGTAAAAAGAGGAGGGAAAACCCCAGGTACACCGACAGGGTCAAGATAAATGAATAGTGAAATTCGATATTAGCAAGGAAACCTTTCACTGGTAATGTCAAAAGCAGCTTTCCTTTTTTCCTTTGTTTTAAAAGGAATTAGGCATGCAATATCTAGCTCAAAATAGAATTTTAAGCCATAATAATTTCTTCAAAATCATGCCAATTCTTGGTTCTAGCTCTAATACATTTTCAAAAATCCTTTCTCCGAGGATCACTGCTGAGTAAACATAGGCAGGGTCACTGTGAGACGTATTCTCTCGGGCCCTTCTTTGCAGAGGGAACAAAAATCGTGCAATATGATAAATTCCACAGGTGATAGTGAAGTGATTTTCTGGGAAAAAAAAAAAAAAAAGAACAAAGTGAACTTAGAGTTAAACTAAAACTCCACCTAAATTAAATTTTTTATGTAAGTGGAAACAATAATCCACAAATACAAATGTCTTAAATATTATATTATTTGCCATAAACAATTTCCTTGAAACTGGCTAGTTGAATTAGCCATTTGGAAGATTCTGAATATAAAAATAAAACTCACATATATCACTGCATATTGTCAGTAAATAACAGCTATCAGAAATATAAAATTATCTTCATACATGTGAATACAGAATGCACCTGATACTACCCAGAGTCAGAACACAAAGCCTCTCTAGTTATATCTATAGGAGGTAGAAATATCCTGAAAAGTACTTTAAATAGCAGGTAATTTGTTAGAGTTTCACTGACTGAAAAAGAATGAACTGAACTTTAATTTTTCTTTTGAAACTTTTAGAACCCTGTAGGCAGCTTTTGATTCAGATCTATGATGATGACCATTTTATTCTGAAATGAGTAATTTATTTTGAACCAATAATTATATGATAAACATTTAACAAGTATATTCTGATTTCTCAGAAGAGACCTAGTTCATAAAATATGAGGAAAAATGGAGTCCATGCTTAATACCAAGTGTAAATATATTTGTAGTATAGAAATTCTATAGAAAATTTTAAAAAGCTTAAAAGGTCATGTTAATACCTGTATTGAATACAAAATTCCAGAAACACACACCAATAAAAATTTCCAGGAATTGTATTAAAAGTATTTGAAAGGAGATATCTGCATACAAAAAGGGAAAAAAAGAATCTCAGGGTAAATAAAAACAAAGGTCCAAGTTCCAACCTTTTTTTCTTTAATTATTATTATCTGTTTTCATGGCTTGTACCTAGATTTTTATTTAAAATTCCAAAAATGTATGTTAACTGTAACAAGAAATATTTGAAGTTGAGGACAACAGTTAGTCAGCATCCAGCAACTTCCGTGCTACTTTACTTACTACTACTTTTATCTACTATAAATATTCCCAGAGAGTTCTGCTCTTTTTTGGTGCAACAGGTTGAAATTTATGGGTCTAAGATATTTTCCAGACTATATGTGTTACACTTTGGCTGAGAAAAACCTTAAGATATTCATTAGATTAAAAAAGTCAGCTAATATTGCTATAGTTCCTGAATCAATTATTTATAGATTTAAGGCAATAATTGAATTGAAGTGTCAAATTTCAAGGTCATTATGTATGTATGTGTATCTCCACATAAGTAATCTGTACAATTTGGATAGTATCCTCTGGGCCTTATGTGATTTTTGGTGTTGCCTCAGTCATGATTTTACTTGCTGACCCGGTAAAGTCAGTTGATATCCTTGACTCTTAGCTTTTTCAGTGTAAAATTAGTGCCCTAGATAAGATGCTTACTGAATTTTTATATAGTTCTTAAAACAATGGTCTTGCTTACTCTTATAGACTGACATTTTAAAAACTTTTAAAGATAGAATTTTTTTTTTGTGAAAAAATTAAATCGGGAAAATTTACTTAACTGATTGGATATAAATGTAATCAGCAATTCCTATTGTAAAACTCATCGCTAAGGTTTTTCTTTTGTGTGTGTGTACTTGAGAGAGAGTCCTGTTTTAGAAATATGCATTTTATTAAACAAGGGGTGGGGGATACAGGAAATCTATCTTTCTCTTTTTCTTAGTTTGAAAAGGAAATAACATACATTCCTAATGTTTTGTTTATGTGAATTACAAGGACCTGGGGCAGAGAGTACTTAGGAGATGGAAGCATTATTAAATTCAGTAGTTTAAGGGCATGCATTTGGGAATTGTGAACTTCAAGTTCTGGTTGTATGCAAATGTATGTAAAATATGTTTGCTGTACATATTAATTCACTGAATTTACAAATCCCACTATGTAAAATAACAAAAATAAGAAGAAAACACAATTCTGCACACTCATTCCTGGATCAGTGTGAAGGGCTAAATATATTGAGTATATTATTCAATCTACAGGTTTTGCAGCTGTTGCTTGTTACTTACCTATAAGCTGACTACACTTGACTGGGCCAATTAATTAATTGATTGATTAATTAAACCAACAAACATTAAAGTCAAGTATGGTAGTTGTTATTGAGAGTGTGGCATTTCAAAAAAAAAATTCCAAATGCTTTCTTTCCTCCAGGAATACAACGGGAGAGACACATAGAATTAAACAGAATTTAAGGTAAAATATGATATTTGTCAGAAGGGAGGCATGAACAAAATATGGTTGGGCAATGTTTGACTTTCTGATCACTTGCTGATTTACAAAATTAGAACAAAATACTGCATCACAAACTTTTCTTTCTCTCTCCTTCATACTCTCCTTTTCTCTATTCCCTCCCTTGCTCTTCTCCCTTTTTTCTTCCCCTCTCCCAGACTCTGGAACCTAAAGCAATATGACATTTGCAAAAGACCTTTCTCAGGGTGGAGGTAGTGGGTTTGTGAGCTTGTTGCTTGAGTCCTCACCAGGCCTTTGTCTTTGGGGGGCAGTTTTGTCTGAGTGCCCATCTATAGCCAGCTAGCCTGGGCTCCCATGGATGAACTTAAGCTCAGTGAATATGGGGCCTTAGAGCTGGGTCAGAGTTTTTCAGGTACCAGAGTGTCCATTTTTCTGGTTGAAGTGGGTCAGGCCAGGCAGAGACCAAATTCTGACAACTCCAGGCAAATACTTGAAAAGAGAACACTGATTGCTTGCAAGGATGTTACACTTTGCAGAACTGTGCAGGATTTCTCTCTCCTCTGTTATTTATTTGATCTAAATACAGGTTCCTTGTCACTAATAAATAAGGCTTTTCTTGTTTTTATGATGGTTCATTTGTTCATTTCTATTCAATTTAAAATTTATTTACTATAAAAGTTTAGCATACTAATTGTTTCATAAATTTTTGATCTGTTCTGTAATGTTAAGCCGTTGAGCTGTGTTTTTCCTTTCCCCGAGGTTGACTTGATTTTCTGGCAGTATTTTCCTGGTAAATTTTGTGTCTTGCTTATAATACTTGATAGTCATCCCATGAAACCAAGGAATAATTAGTTTTCTCCAAAATAGGTTCTATTCAAGTGTTTTAGAAGCTCTAAGGAGGACTAACTTGTAACTAACCAAAGAAGTAAAAATAACTGATCAGGTTATATATTATTCAGATTCTTCTTTTCTTCTTCTTTGTTGCTCTTCTATGGGTTGATTGGAAAGTGGCACAGCCCAGATCAGTCTGATTAGTACTTACTGGCTGTTTGGGTGAGTAGATTCAGGCAGGACGGGTTGCAAAGTGTGTTTGAGGACTTTATAATTTTTGTGTGATTCCTATCCTCTTTATAAAATAAAGTTTTCATTCTGAACGATTTCTAACATATACAAGTAATAAATCTCCATTACCCTACATCAACATTTATCAACTCATAGCCAATTTAATTTTGTCTATATTTCCATCCACCATTCTCTCCCAGGATTATTTTGAAGCACATTCTAGGCATTACATTATTTAATATGTAAATATTTATTATTTAACTATATATAGTTAATATTTGCTATAAAACAGAGTAACTTTTTCAAAGCAACTAGTGTGTTTTTCTGAAACACTGCCTGGTTTGAGCTTTTAGGTTGCTGTACTTGATCCTTTTAACAGTTTTACTTCTAATAACAGAGCCTTTATTAGCCACTGGAATCAAGGAGCTCTGTAGTTCTCAAGAGGAAAAGAATAATTCAGTTGATTATCTTCATAATCAATGAAGATGGAAGCTTCAAGTGGGAAATCTCACAATTCCCAGAGTCTAATAGTCACAGTGGAATCAGAATAATTTACTCAGAAGTTTCTGAGTTTGGAAAAATGTGATGACTATAAATTCCTTTTATAAAAAATAAGATGAACATGTAGTGATATGGAAAAACCATTGTATAAAAAACTATCACCTATATGCCTTGAATTTCAACTTCATACTACCCAAGGCAACCCCCCACCAATTATTTATACAATAATAAATATGAATTCATGCTCTGTGATTTATGTATAAAATTTTCTTATCTTATTAAATTGTATGAAGCCATATGTCATGGTTAATTTTTAAAAAGAGAGTACTGATCCTTTAGAGTTCTATGCCAAACTGTTTATGGATGAGGTAATACAATGTCTAGAATTTGCTTCAATAACTTTGGGGGAGGGGTGGTGAATGAGTGAAAGAAGAATCAAGATTTTTGTTGCTGGGTGATAGGTACTTGATGATATTCTCACTACTTCTATAAATATTTTTTTTTCTTAATAAAATAGTAAAAAAAAAAAAGCCAGGAAAAAATATCCGACTACACTGTCTATCACTTTAAAAATGTCAGCAGAGAAGTCAAAAGTTAGAATGAAAATGTTTGGAATTTAAAATTAAAAAGGTTGAGGTTTATTTCCTTCATCTTGGACTACCTATGTGTATACTTGAAAAAGCCAATGAACCTCTTTCAGTTTGCATTTTCACACCTATAAAATACTCCATCTGGTTTAAATAAATCCCAGTATTTTTCCATATACCCCTATATGTTAGATATAAATTCCTAATGTGACTGAAAGTAGGATCCGGCTGCTCGCCACTCAAAAGTCTATAAATAGGCCAGGTTGATGGAAAGGAAAGTTTGCTTTATTTTGGAAGTTGGCAACCTTGGACAGGGCGGTGAGGGGTGGGGTGGGGCGGGGATGCCTATCCAAAGGCCAAATCTCCCTGGTGACAATCAGGGGGGCAAGAGCTTTTATAGATAGAGTAAGGGGGCTACATGGCGAAATAGTATAGTCAGCTCTGACAGTCATCTTGAAATTGGTCATGCCGTGGTCTGACCTGCATCATCTTGATTGTTTTTAGGTACAGTTAATCTTCAGTTCTAGGGTTGGTTTGTTTCCATATCTTTGAGGTCAGTTCTCAGAATTGTGACAGCTTGTGACATGGCTACAGTCTGGTCATCATGTAGTTAACTTCCCCACCTGGAGTTTTACTTGCAGGATATGAATCAGAATATTATCTATGGCCCTTGAGAATGAACTGAAGGTCTTTGACTGTGCTTAATGACTAAAGTGTTATTTGGTCTCCTTTGACTGTTTTCCTTTGTTTCTGCATCTTCTCACTTCTCTGATTAAACTTATTCTTTGGCTAAAGTTTTTCCACAGACGAAAGGCAGGCTGAGTACATGGGTGGCAACACCATAGAGTCCTGCTCTGTTTTGCTAACACCTTGCTAGCGAAAATGTTGCTTAATAATTTAAACTTGAAGTTACTTGAATGTTTGCTGTCTGGTTGTTCTGAGATCTCTGGAAAGACCTAGTTGTTACTTTCTGTTTGTACTTGTTTTGTGCACTGATTACAATAGAACCGTTCTCAGTATGTGAGGAAAATAATAATAGCTGTAGATTTTAAAATGAGATTATTGCTAGAGCATAATGCTGGGCCATCCACTTTCCTGATGGAGGATGGAGACTCTTGAAGTTCAGGGTTAACCCCTGCCTCATTGTTTCTTCCTTTATACCACATCTGCCCTTCAGACTCTCTGGGCCATTCCTGCTGGAGAGAGAATATAGCATCCTCAGCTGTAATTCATTGTGGAACTTGGAGCTGAATCATGATTTTCAGACTTGGGTTTTCATCACATATCTCTATTTTTAGATTATGTCGCCCTTCCTAATTTTCTAGCCTGGTCGGGAATATTAGGGACGAGGACAAATAAGCCCTTCAAAGTGCAAGTTTACCTTTCTGACTGATCTTCCCATAGATTGGGATTCTACATGTGTTGGCTGTGCCAGGTTTTCCTGCCTTGAACTCAAATCTCCCCTAGGGTACAAAACAGCCCTAGACCTGAGACTGAGCCCTAGACCAACATTAGAAGCAGTCTAGTCCTTTCCTTTCTGGGGCTAGATCCTGGTCCAGTCATCTCCAGTAACAGTGGTTATTCTGACCACACTCAAAAATGGTGACTTTTCTTATCACTGTGCTGTGCTTGCTATGACAGACTTCTGGTACCAAACCATATTTGAACACGCCAAGCTTTGGATGCCATGCGTTGAACTGACTAACCTTCCCTGGTCCAACCTTTACAGTCAAGTTAAACTCTCTCTGGGCCACCATTTCCCAGAGAGTTAGCATCAAAATCATTTGGAGCTTGTTTGTAAAAATTCATATTCCTTGCCTTTACTCCAGGTCTAATGAATCAGGATGTCTGGGTTAGGATGCCCATCAGGACTGTGAATTTTTTTTTATTTTTTATTTCTTTGGCTGTGCCATGCAGCTTGTGAGATCTTAGTTCCTCCACTAGAGATTGAATCACACCCTTGGCAGTGAAATCACGAAGTCTTAACCATTGAACTGCCAGAGAATTCCCAGGAAAGCACATTTTAATTAAATGAAGCTTAAAAATCACTAAAGCCATAGACTTTGCCCTTGGATTTGAGTTTTTTTCTGAGACCAGGTTTTCTTTTCTTTCTCTGATTTCCATTGCTATGATTTTAAATTTGCCTGATTCCTGCACTTGCTAGTATCTTGACTTTAGTAGAAATGTAGAAAAACATAAACAAGACTGGTTCTTGGCATGCAAAAGTGATTGTCTCAAACATACTACTTGTGTTCCCACCAGTCCCCTTACTGCAATTCACTGTCTTCTTCTTGATCTAGTATTAGAGTAAGAATAAGTACACTATGTTAGTAATAATAATGCACATGAAAGTGCCTTTTATGAAGTTTAAAACGCTATATAAGTGCAATGTATTATTTAACAAACAGTTAATGAACTCATAGTCATTTGGGGGCACTGTATAACTTGCCCCCTGAACATAGTACAAAGAAAATGAAGGACATATTTTCTGCCCAAGGGAAGTCTATAATGAGGATAACAGACACACATAATGTTACATGGAAACGATTGGAAAGCAACATAGCTGATTCATACCCCAAATATTCTCTTTAGTGATGCAAATCTGAGTTCCCTGGATGATACTGGGTAACCTTGTGTTTGTGTACCAACATTGTATCTGTTGATGTATCTGTGAATATAAGTAGTCATCTTTCTCAAATGCCTGGTGTTTATCGTATCTATATTTTTCTGCTTTTAAAGTGGATGTGAGGTAGTTAGAATATAAGCTCCATGGGGGTGAACATTTTTCTCTGTTTTCTTTACTGATGTGTTCTCACTACACAGATTATGTCAGCTCCATAATGTTTGTTCAATAAATATTTGTTGTCTGATTATCATTATGGTTGACTAAATGAAGTTAATCAGAAAAGATTGCCAAAAGGTGATGCGTGTAAGGGAGATCTCACAGGTGCCCATAGATGGGTAGGAAATGGTTATAGGTGGAGGCTATGGGATTGTAAGATAAATTGTCTTAGAGGGGTAAATGTCTTCACGATTGACAGCTTTAGTCTGCCTCCTATGGGCTAACCCAGTTACTGATGACTTGAGGTGGTTATAATTGTGATTTTCTGGCTCTGGGGAGGAAACTGCACCCCTCTTTTAGACTTGAGACTGTTACAAAGTGGAACTTAATTTTGTTTGGGGATGTAGGCATGGGAAGGTGCTTTTTGGAATTAGAAAATTTTCTTTCTTTAGGAATTCTGTCTGTTTGCCTACAGAAATATATTGAATGGTGAAATACATGTAGCAAGTCTGACTGGTTGTGGTTTTATTGTAGCAACACCTCCTTTGCAATTTTAGTTTCCAGTCCATATGAGGAAAGACAGGAAGATTTTCTCTTGGAAACTGTAAGTGCAGCTAGTCAAAGTTGAATTAACTACTGACCATGTACTACTTGTACCCAACCGGGATTTTAAATCCATCTGAAATATAATTTGGCAATCTTTTGATGTATATCATATGTGATATTTTAATTGTTAAAAAATTACTTGTGCTTATAGCAATTTAGTTTGTTGTTTGAATCCCAGTACTAAAGAACAGTAATAGTGTGTGTGGGCATATATTTTAAAACTGCAGTTTTCAACCTTTCATTCACTCACTCAACAAATATTTATTGACTGCCTCTTAAGAGTCAGGCCCTCTTCTAGTTTCTAGAGACAGGTGATGAACCAGTCAAAGTTTCTTGTGGAAATTACACTTCAGTGAGTAGACAGGTGATGATAATAAATGGAAAGAACACATACAAATAGAAACTTTGGATAGACTTAAGGGCTGTGTTAAACCAAAATAAGGTGACAGGTTAGAGAAGACATTGAGGGATGGAGAGTCTAGTGTAATCAGTGGCCTTTCTGAGGAGCCAGTGACCTTTCTGAGGAGCCAGTGACTGAGACCCTAATGCTGTACAGGAATTAGCCATGAGAAGAATAAGGGGTGGGAGATTCTGGCTCAGGAAAGAAAGTATAAAGGCCCTGGGGCAGGAACGTCTTGGTGTGTTTATTATACCATCCATTTATCCTCTCCACAAGTATTTGCTCAGTGCCTATTTTGTGCCAGGTACAACATACTCTCAAGTACTAGGGAAATGGTGATGAGCAAAACAGACAAGTTGGGTTCCAATTCTCATAGAACTATGTTCCAGTGGGAAAGACAAAGCAAAAGCTAACGAGAAAAGTATCGGATGATAGTGAATTAATACTCAGGAAGGATAACATGATAGAAACTTTTTTGGTGGAGCCAGAGAATGCCTTTCTGAGTAAGTGACCTGTATATTAAGAAGGTGCAATGTGAAGTACACATTTGTGTCACCTACTCCTTTTGGATATTTCAAATGATGGACTGGGCCCTAGTAATGCAGGCTGAAGATAATGTGTGATTTCTAGTAAACCCGACACTTTCTCTTCCACTGTTGGATGCGTGTGGGAATGCAAGGAACTCCAGCTGTGTGAGTTTATAAAAAAGGGAAATAGTTTGTAAATTTATGTACTTTATTAGTAGTAGCAAATTACATACAACTCTTCTCACCAAGGGCTTGGGCTATTTAGGCTCAAAACAGCTGTTTTAATGGATGGGAATGTATGGCAGAATTAAGGAGCTTTTGCTGAATAAATGTTAAATAATTGCTTTAATAGTGATCAAACTTAAAATTAAATGATGAGGGCATGCAGATTAATGTGAATATGATCAATCCTGCAAAGGCAAGAATCAGACTTGGTTTTTGCCCTCTTATACTTTTTAAAATTAAAAGCAGTGGATTCAGCATTGAGAACCTTTTTTTGTATTTTATATATTTTTTTCAAGTGTTGGAATATTGTCTTAGTTTGTACAATGGAAAATATAGTGGATATTTTAAGTTAAAAGTCTAACATTGTAAAGAATCCAGTTCTGTTTAAAGTAGTTCATGATAAAGGGTGTTTATTGTTAGGAAAGAGCATGAGTAACGAAGCAGAGCTTAGATATGCGGATGGCACTGTAAAGTGGAAGACCAGATGTGTCTCTGTCTCTATATATCTGCACCATCTATTTTGTTCTTCCTTCTCATAAGCTTTCTTTCCTTAATTATGGGTTTTTTTTTTTTTCTGTCTAAAAATTCACTTTACATATGGTGTTGGTCGATAATGGTCTCAGATTCTACATGGTCTCTAGTTTCAGTCTTCACAGTTCTCTGACTTTAATCTCTCCACATCTCTATTCCAAATTCCTGGGAGAGATGATCTGATTTTTTTTCTACCTTGAATTAGATACATACTCTAGTCCAGTTGGCTTCCCTAGTGGTTTAGTAGTAAAGAATCTGCCTGCTGATGCAGGAGATGCAGGTTCTATCCTGAAGATCCCCTGGAGGAGGGCATGGCAACCCACTCAAGTGTTCTTGCCTGGAGAACCCTATGGACAGTAGAGCCTGGCACGCTACAGTACATGGGGTCATAAAAGAGTCAGATATGACTTATCGAGTAAATAATAACAACTGATCCTGTCAGATGTAGCTGGAGTATGGGAACAGCAGATAGGGGCTACATAGTAGTACCTGTGATACATTATGTAATTATTAAGAAATAATCAATCCCCCATTACATAAAAAGAATTAATGACTATATCAGACTTAAAAGCTTAAAACAGTCCTTGTAAAGATAAAGTACCATATTTATAGACTTTCCAGCCACACCAATCCTGAGCCCATTCACCAACCCTCCTACCCCACCACTGCTCTCCGTAGAGCTCAACTAGGTTTGGAGATATGCACATATACTCATGGGCTTCTTATGGGGTACAGTGATGAAGAATCTGCCCGCCAATGCAGAAGATTCAAGAGATGTGGATTTGATCCTTGGGTTGGGAAGGGATCAAATCCCTTCACTCTATTATTCTTGCCTGGAAAATTCCATGGACAGAGGAGCCTGGTGGACCACAGCCCATGGGGTTGCAAAGAGTCAGATGTGATTGAGCACACGCATATACACAGTTGTGCACTGGGGATTTAGCATTTAATGAAATAGATAAAAAAATAAAATGAATAAAAAAATTCTTGCCTGCTTGGAGTTTACCTTCTAGGGTATGCAGAGATAAAACTAAATAAGTGTTATATTTGATAAGCTCATAATTGCTGTCCCCCAAAAAATAAATCCTGAGGATAAGTAGGAAACAAATACAGTGGTCAGAGAAGAACTCCAACTGAGGTGAGCTTTGAGCCAAGACTAGTAAGAGGTCATCTAGAGAAAGGACATTCTAAGCAGAGGGAACATCAAGTGACATGCATGTTCAAAAAACATGAAGAGGTTCTGTGAGTCTGAAGCAGACTGAATGAGGAGAGAGTGGGAATGGTCAGGGTGACTGAGAAATACTGGGAGCTGGGGGAAGGAGGTGAGTGACTGATCATTCAGGTTATCACCAACAAGTTAAAGGCCTTTGGCTTTTATTCTCTGTGGAGTAAAAGACACTGTAAGGTTTTGGGCAGAGTAACCTGATCTGACATAAAAAAAATTATTTATTTGGCTGTGCCAGGTCTTAGTGTGGCATGCTGGACATTTTTGCTGCAGCATGAGCTCTTAGTTGCAGCAGGTGGGATCTAGTTCCCTGACCAGGCCGGGCACCCTGCATTGGGAGCACAGAGTCTTAGCCACTGGACCACCAGGGAAATCCCTGGTCTGACACATTTTATGTGGATCATTATGATTTCTGTGTTGAGACCAGACTGAAGGAGACTGGCAGTGGTTGGATGTTAGGAAGCTGTTGCTATGATCCAGGCAAGAGCTCACAGTGACTCTGACAAAGAAGCATGTAGCAGTTAAGTGGTGAGTAGTCAAGATTGTGGATTGGTTCTGAAGATAGAGCCAATAGAGGTTTCTTATAGATTAGATGTCCATGTGAGAGAAAGAGAGAAGTCAGGGTTGACAACAAGTTCTTCAGGAATGGAGTTTTCATTAGCTGAGATACAGAAGACTGTGGAAGGAGGTTTTTAGTATGTGTGTGTGTGTGTGTGTGTGTGTGTGAAAGTCAGGAATGTGGTTTTGGGAATGTTAAAGATGCCATGGTAAAGAATGCGGGAAATTGGGGTTCAATCCATGGGTCAGGAAGATCCCCTGGAGAAGGGAATGCCTACCCATGCCAGTATTCTTGCCTTGAAAATTCACAGAGGAGCCTGGCAGGCTGCAGTCCATGGAGTCACAAAGAGTCAGACATGACTGAGAACCTAACACTTTCACTTTAGACATTTGAGTGGAGTGGTTGAGCAGGCAGTTGAATTTGAGTGATCAGCATAGTGACAGTATTTATAGCCTTGAGACTGAGTGAGACCACAGAGAAATAAATTTAAAGGTACAAAAGAAGAGGTTTAAAGCCCATCTTTGGCACCCCAATATTTAGAAGTCTTCCTGTGGGCTTTCTAGGTGGCACTAGTGGTAGAGAACTTGTCTGCCAATGCAGGAGACAAAAGAGATGCGGGTTCGATCCCTGGGTTGGGAATATTCCCTGGAGGAGGGCATGGCAACCCACTCCAGTATTCTTGCCTGGAGAATCTCATGGACAGAGGAGTGTAGCAGGCTACAGTCCATAGTGTTGCGGAGTCGGACATGACTGAAGCAACTTAGCACACATGCAAATCCCATCTTTGGCATCCCAATATTTAGGAGTCTTAGAGATATGCAAGAATTAGCAAAGGAGGCTAAGAAACAATGAGAAAGGACATCCAAGAGAGGGTGGTGTCCAGGAAGCCATGTGAAGGGAAGAAAGTCTTTCAAGAAGGAAGGAATGATGGGCTGTGTAAAATATTGATTATAGGCCATCAGATAAGTGAAGTGATCATTTGTCTGATTCCGTGAAGTAGAGGCTATTTGACGTAAACTGTTGCGATTGTGGTGGTAGAGATAAAGATATCTTTGCAGTGGGTTTGAAGGAGACAAAGGGAGAAAAGAACTGGACACAATGAATATAGAAGATGAATAAAATGGTATTGTTTTCTGCAGATTTTTCTCAGAGCAATATGTGCTAGGGAGTCATACTATTCTTTTTAGATACATATTTATTTATGTGTTTATTTGGTTGCCTGGGGTCTTAGTAGTAGCACGTGGAGTCTTTGCTGTATTGTTTTGGTGCATGGACCCTAGTTGCGGGACAGGAGCTTAGTTTCTTCACCGTATGTGGGCTCTTAGTTCACCAACCAGAGACTGAACCTGCATCCCCTGCCTTATAAGGCAGATTCTTAATCGCTGGACCATGCGGGAAGTCCCCATGCTATTCTTTATAGCTTATCTTACTTCTCTTAATCATTCCATAGTTTTCAGTTAGATAAATGACCACAAAGTGTTTAAGATGGTTCTCTATACAGATGGTTCTCTGTTTTAGTAGTAAGAATGTCAGTTATCCCTACCCTCAAACACTAATACAAATGAAATGAAATGTTAAGTGGGAATCCAAAAATCAAAGGAAAGGCCAAAGCATTTTGATTAGTCTATATGGAGACAACAGTGGATCGCAGCCTGGCTACAGTGGAAATTTCATAAGGAAACCAGTAGAAAAGAAAGATTTCTAAACTCATCTTTGACAACTCTCCTTGGACTAGGACCAACACTACACAAGCAAACACAGTTCTCTGAATCCTAAGAGACCCCTTTCAGGCCACAGAGTCTTCTGCCATAATATAATTTTTTCAAAACATGTAAGTTCTCATAATTTGGTTATGAAACCAACTATATAGTTCTCCATTTCCTTTCTTCTAGGTACCACTGTTGTTTTGGTACCAGTCTCCAGGACGAACATCCTTGCCTTCTGATGCTATTCTCTCTACTGTCAAAATAATTCATCCTGTTTTTGAATGCTTGCTAGCTAGAAACCTCTTTTAGTTCCAAACTCTTATGAAGACAGAAGCGGTCTCTCCCCAACCTCCCACATTGCACACCTGTTTATGAAACTTGTAATTAATGAAGATCTGCTAACAATCACACACTCAATGATGTTTCAGGCTTGTGGAAAGAAGCGGGATGGATAACAATCATTGGGGTGGACCTTCAGTTGTTCATTTTGCCAATTGGCTGTAGATTGGCTATTGCATTTTTTTAGTAAGGGAATTTCTGGAAGCTTTACTTACACCATTCAGGCTATGTGACTTGGGAAATATGAAATGATCTGAACTGTAGAAAAATTAAAGAGGAATTTTTCTGAATAGAATTAGTTGGTTGTTGTTATTGTTAGGCCTATTTAAAGAGTAGTAATAGTACATCCCCTACAAATCTTCAGAAAATTTCCCATTTAGTATCTGGGTTGGTTGATTTCTATTTTTGATGGTTTATAAAATGACAGCTTCTGCAGCCAACCTCACTTTAATTGTTCTGAGGATGAGAGCTTGGTCTACTATGAAGGTTGAAAAGTCAGGTATCTGAGGAGTCCAAGACGAAACCAAGCAAAGCAGCCTGGTATTAGAAATCACTGGAGGGAGATGAGAACTGGGGGGGATCAGGGAGAGAAAGCTCTGCTCCAGTCAGTTGCCATGTGAGAATGTCTGCCTGCTCTCAATACTCAAGTGTTTCAAGAGAAGCTAGGAATCTGGATTTTAACATGACATCGTTCAGCTTGGAAATGTTGGCAACAAACTCAATACTTTAAGAAAAGTACTCTGTAACCCAATACATTGCAGGCCAATGCAAACACATCTGCAAGCTGGATCCGACGCCAGGCCATCAGTTTGTGACTTCTGGTCCAGATGGATCAGTGGTGATGGCAATGATTTGAGACTGGTTCTTTCACACTTAAAAACAACTGGTTGCTAATGATCTAAATGTTCTCAATTACAGGTTGTTCTCTATATTTCCTGTTTTTGCAACAAATCTTAAATCACAGTAGCCTGATATTTGAAACCTGCTGGTTAAAAGCAGAATGACCATACATCCAGGACTTCCCAGCTTAGCACTGGCTTAGGCATGTACCAGTTATTATGTATTAATATTGTCTCCTTTGATTCCTGACATGTTCCAGTTTGGACAGTAAATTATATAGACACTTTAATTAAGAGTCTCTTTTATGCCTACTATCCACCCCTTTTTAACTTACTTTTATTATTTATTTATTTATAATAGTGAAGACTTATGTTTAGAATTAGCCAGCAGAACTCAGTTTTAATGATCCCAATTTTGCTGGCAACATCTAAAGCATCATAGTCAGGAGCCAGTTGAACATATGCCTTCTTCTCTCCATCAGGCCTGAGCAGAGTGTTGACTTTAGCCTGTCCATGTCAGAGAACTTCCTCAAAGCCTGTTTAATTTGGTGCTTGTTGGCCTTGACATTGACAATGAGCAGCAGTGTGCTGCTGTCTTCAATTTTCTTCCTGGCTGACTCCATGGTGAGGGGGAACTTTATGAAGGCGTAGTGGTCAAGCTTGCTTATCCTAGGGGGCGCTCTTCCAAGGATATTTGGGCTGCCTCCTAAGCTGCAATGTTTTGGACCTTCAGAAAGCGGATGACCTTTGGATTTTTTTCCTTTCCTTTTTTCTTTCTTTCTTTTTTTTTGGTGGCTGTGAATGCCTTTCAACACTGCTTTCTTGGCCATCAAAGTCTTTGCTTTGGCTATGACACTGGGAGGGCCTGGGCCTTACTTCTTTGCATTTGGTACCATCTTCATGAAAACAGGTCACTTATTTTTTAAATTTCTTTTTTAAAAAGCTATCATGGGTCATTTGAAATATTTAAGAAACTGATAAACATCTTAAACCTCTATGTAGCCATCATCCAGTTTCAGCAATTATCAACTGACATCCATACATGTTTTTTCTATATCCTTAGCCACTCCCTACCCCCTGTAGTCTTTTGAAGGAAATCTCAGATTCCATATTATTTTATCCACAATTTTATGTCTTTTGAGTCAATATTAAATAAGTACCAACTCACCACTAAACACTTACATTTTAACCCATTATGTTTCAAATTGTTTTTATTTTCCCTAGTACCTTGAGTTCTTGGTAGCCTCTTTCTTTCCCCTCTGTCTGCCAAAGTCTGTCATTTTGTTCCTGATTCGTAGTGTTCAGAGTCGAATACTTCTTACTGCTGAGGGAGATATCCATTATTTGTGTCTAAAAACAAAGTATCATTAAATTTGTTATTAAATGTAAAAGATAATATTTTAAATTTTGTTTTTTTAATGCAATTAGTCCATTAATTGCATCCATCTTTAGTTTGCCCCTTGAATAATTTTTGGTGGATTTATGACATTGCCTTGCCCTGCCAGATTGCAGTTCTCTGAAGACCTCTGTTGTCTAACGTGGACTAGTCCTAGGGTCTAATTTCAAGGTTCATTTGATGTTTTGGTGGGAAATGTGTGACTATGTCCTTTGAAAAACTTTGTGAGTTGCTAATGATTGGAGAAGGCAATGGCAACCCACTCCAGTACTGTTGCCTGGAAAATCCCATGGATGGAGGAGCCTGGTAGGCTGTAGTCCATGGGGTCGCTAAGAGTCGGACATGACTGAGCAACTTCACTTTCACTTTTCACTTTCCTGCATTGGAGAAGGACATGGCAACCCACTCCAGTGTTCTTTCCTGGAGAATCCCAGGGACGGGGGAGCCCCCGTCTATGGGGTTGCACAGAGTTGGACACAACTGAAGCGACTTAGCAGCAGCAGCAATGATCAGAGAGAAGAGGCATGACTGTTAAACTTTGATAAATTTATGAAGGACTCAAGATACTTTATATGTTAGAATGTTCTTCATAGTTTAAATTTGTTAGATTAATACATATGAATGCACAGCATATAATATATATATGTGTGTGTGTATATACATACACACACACACACACACACACATTTGGGGGCTTCCCAGGTGGCACTAGTGGTAAAAAACCCACTTGCCCACACAGGAGATGTAAGAGATATGCGTTCAATACCTGGGTCAGGAGGATCCCCTGGAGTAGGGCATGGCAACCCATTCCAGTATTCTTGCCTGGAGAATCTCATGGACAGAGGAACCAGGTGGGCTACAGTCCATAGGGTCGCAAAGAGTTGGGCATGACTGAAGCAACTTAGCAGGTAGGCATATACAATTTGATTATAGAAATAATTGATTCCTCAAATAAGTTAGTTTTATTAGTTTGCATTCTATCTGGGAAACTTGAATAGAATAAAAAGTATTACATTTTTATGCTTTTATTTTTTTCATTTCTATGATTTTTTTCAATAACTTACATTCAGATTTTCTTCTTGAGTGTTACATTGTTTTATTCTTTTCTTCATATGTTGGTAATCCCTGTGTGCATTCTTTCCTATTATTTAATCTTCACATAGATCCAACTTCAATATTTTCAAAGTACATATATTATGCATGGTTTAAAAATGAGAGCTGTGCTGTGCTTATTTGCTCAGTTGTGTCTGACTCTTTGTGTTTATGGACTGTAGCCCGCCAGGCTCCTCTGTCCATTGGATTCTCCAGGGAAGAATACTGGAGTGGGTTGCCATACCCTCCTCCAGGGGATCTTCCTGACCCAGGGATTGAACCCAGGCCTTCCACATTGCAGGCAGATTCTTTACTGTCTGAGTCACTCAGAACTTTATTTATTTCAAACTCAACCAAATGATTAAATGTATTTTTATTTTTAATTTTTTGGCTGCACCGTGCAGCATGGGGATCTTAGTTTCTAACCAGAGATCAAACCTGCGCCCCTGCAGTGGAAGCATGGCATCCTAACCACTGGATCACCAGAAAATTCCATAAATGTATTTTTAAGGAGCATATACCTTTCATGTGTGTGCTCAGTTGCTCAGTCATGTCCGACTCTTTGTGAATCCATGGACTATAGCCCACCAGGCTCCTCTGTCCCTGGAGTTTTCTAGGCAAGAATACTGGAGTGGGTAACCATTCCCTTCTGCAGGAAGCTGACCCAGGATTGAGCCCATGTCTCTTGTGTCTCCTGCATTGGCAGGAGGATTCTTTACTACTGAGCCACCTGGGAAGCCCATGTACCTTTCATACTACATTGAAAGTGCCTGAAGACCAGAATCTCAATCTTTTATATGTGTATCAGTAAATCAACATAAAGTTGGAATATGGTAGACTCTGTTGACTTAAAATGTAGATAGGAAAAATCATGTTTTATTTTGTTTCATATACTAGCTGATCATAATATAAAGACATATGTAAGTGTTATGGTCTTATGCACTACAAATATTTAGAATATTAGCACAATTAATGGAATTTTAATAAAGCATAAAAAAGGTTTAGCCAGAGCTCCACTATTCAATAAATCAAACTTCTTTCATTAATCTATTTTCCTTCCAAATTGCTACTTACTTATAAGGCACATAGTTTTTTTTAAAAGAAATATTTTTTAAAGTTGAAGATAATTGATTTACAATGTTGCATTAGTTTTTAGTCTATAGCAAAGTGATATATATATATATTTTTTTTTTTCAGATTCTTTTCCATTAGAGTTTATTACAAGATATTGAATATAGTTCCTGCGCTATACAGTAGGACCTTGTTGTTTATCTTTTTTTATACAAAGTAGTTTGTATCTGCTAATCCCAAACTTTTAATTTACTCTTCCCCCTCCTTTCCTTTTTGATAACTGCAAGTTTATCTTCTATGTAGGTGAGTCTGTTTCTGTTTTGTAAATAAGTTCATTAGTATCACCTTTTAGATTCCACATATAAATGATGTCATATGATATCTCTCTTTCTCTGTCTGACTTCTTTCACTTTCTAGATCCATCCATGTTGTTGCAAATGGCTCTTTTCAGTCTTCTTGATAACCGAGTACTGGTCCATTGTGTGTGTATATATATATATATGGCACAATTTTATTCCCTTATGTATAGATGGATACTTAAGTTGCTTCCATGTCTTGACTGTTGTAAATAGTGCTGCTGTAAACATTGGAGTGCACTTAGCTTTTTGAATTTGAGTTTTCTCCAGATATATGTGAGGACAAATTATTGTTACACAGCTATAATTATTGGCATGGATGCTGCTGCTGCTGCTAAGTCACTTCAGTTGTGTCCGATTCTGTGCAACCCCATAGACAGCAGCCCACCAGGCTCCTCGGTCCCTGGGATTCTCCAGGCAAGAATACTGGAGTGGGTTGCCATTTCCTTCTCCAATGAGTGCATGCATGCTAAGTCGCTTAAGTTGTGTTTGACTCTGTGTGACCCAATGGACAGTAGCCATCCAGGCTCCTCTCTCCATAGGATTCTCCAGGCAAGAATACTGGAGTGGGTTGCCATATACTTTGTTTTAGAAATCAACTTTATTAAGGTATAGGTCACACATAATAAAATGTACCTATTTTTGGTGTACATTTTGGAAAAGTTTCAAAAAGTTTTGACAAATTTATATACCTATGTAGCCATGGAGAAGGCAATGGCACCCCACTCCAGTACTTTTGCCTGGAAAATCCCATGGATGGTGGAGCCTGGTAGGCTGCAGTCCATGGGGTCGCTAAGAGTCGGACACGACCGAGCAACTTCACTTTCACTTTTCACTTTCATGCATTGGAGAAGGAAATGGCAACCCACTCCAGTATTCTTGCCTGGAGAATCCCTAGGATGGGGGAACCTGGTAGGCTGCCATCTAGGGGTCACACAGAGTTGGACACGACTGAAGTGACTTAGCATAGCATAGCATAGCATGTAGCCATATCTACAATCAGCATATAAAAAACATTTCATCACTCCATCCCAATCAATCTCTTTATGGTCCTGGATCCAGGCAAACCCTGATGTACTTTGTGTCACTGGAGATTAGTTTTGCTTTTTCTAGAGTTTCATGCTATTGCAAACATGATATATGTTCTTTTATATATGACTTCATTTACTCAGCATAATGTTGTTGCTTATATCAATTATTCCTTTTTAGTGCTGCTCAGTATTCAATTGTATGAATATACAACAACTTATTTCTACATACGGAGAAGGCAATGGCACTTTTTCCAGTACTCTTGCCTGGAAAATCCATGGACAGAGGAGCCTGGTGGGCCGCAGTCCATGGGGTCGCTAAGAGTCGGACATGACTAAGCGACTTCACTTTCACTTTTCTTTTTAATGCATTGGAGAAGGAAATGCCAACATCCACTGGATCATGGAAAAAGCAAGAGAGTAACAGAAAAACATCTATTTCTGCTTTATTGACTATGCCAAAGCCTTTGACTGTGTAGATCACAATAAACTGTGGAAAATTCTGAAAGAGATGGGAATACCAGACCACCTGACCTGCCTCTTGAGAAATCTGTATGCAGGTCAGGAAGCAACAGTTAGAACTGGTCATGGAACAACAGACTGGTTCCAAATAGGAAAAGGAGTACGTCAAGGCTGTATATTGTCACCCTGTTTATTTAACTTATATGCAGAGTACATCATGAGAAACGCTGGACTGGAAGAAACACAAGTTGGAATCAAGATTGCTGGGAGAAATATCAATAACCTCACATATGCAGATGACACCACCCTTATGGCAGAAAGTGAAGAGGAACTAAAAAGTCTCTTGATGAAAGTGAAAGTGGAGAGTGAAAAGGTTGGCTTAAAGCTCAACATTCAGAAAATGAAGATCATGGCATGTGGTCCCATCACTTCATGGGAAATAGATGGGGAAACAGTGTCAGATTTTATTTTTCTGGGCTCCAAAATCACTGCAGATGGTGACTGCAGCCATGAAATTAAAAGACGCTTGCTCCTTGGAAGGAAAGTTATGACCAACCTAGATAGCATATTCAAAAGCAGAGACATTACTTTGCCAACAAAGGTTCGTCTAGTCAAGGCTATGGTCTTTCCTGTGGTCATGTATGGATGTGAGAGCTGGACTGTGAAGAAGGCTGAGCGCCGAAGAATTGATGCTTTTGAAGTGTGGTGTTGGAGAAGACTCTTGAGAGTCCCTTGGAGTGCAAGGAGATCCAATCAGTCCATTCTGAAGGAGACCAGCCCTGGGATTTCTTTGGAAGGACTGATGCTAAAGCTGAAACTCCAGTACTTTGGCCACCTCATGGGAAGAGTTGACTCATTGGAGAAGACTCTGATGCTGGGAGGGATTGGGGGCAGGAGGAGAAGGGGATGACAGAGGATGAGATGGCTGGATGGCATCACTGACTCGATGGATGTGAGTCTGAGTGACCTCCGGGAGTTGGTGATGGACAGGGAGGCCTAGCATGCTGCGATTCATGGGGTCGCAAAGAGTCGGACACGACTGAGTGACTGATCTGATCTGATCTGATCTGATGGTAAATATAGGTTTTATTTTGTATAACTTACAGAATATACCATTTTAGTTTCTCAGCAGAAATAGAATACCATTCCTTGTGAGAAACGGAGCTGCTCTACATCCTCGGGTGACACATGCATGCATGCTAAGTTACTTTAGTCGTGTCTGACTCTTTGTGACCCCATGTACTGTAGCCCCCCAGGCTCCTCTGTTCACAGGATTCTCTGGACAAGAATATCACAGTGGATTGCCATGCCCTTCTCCAGGGGATCTTCCCGATCCAGGGATTGAAACCTCTCTTACCTCTACCTGTATTGGTGAGTGGGTTCTTTACCACTAGTGCCACTGGGGAAGTCCCAGTGTGACACATAGTTATTTTTATTTTCTCATGTAATGTAATTTTGCAATGCTTTTTGGTCTTCATAGTTAATCTTTATATTTTGATTATATATACATATATTTAATTGAAAAAAATTGTTAAAAGGTAAAAATGCTATTCATTTTCTAGTTACTGATACAAGTATCCACTGTCTTACTATACCTACAAATTTTCTGGCCAAGACTGGCCCTGGATAAGATTTGGAAACAAGCAAAGGTTTTGCTTTTTCTTCTCTTGGTGTCCATCTCTGCTTCCTGCACCTCTTCATTCCAGGGTGAGTTTTCACTACAAGTCACACCTCTCTCTCTGGTTTTCATCACATTGGAACAAAAGCTTTTATACTTTAGACTCCTGAGTTTGTATTTAATGTACTAATATCTTTAGTGGTAGAGATTTTCGGTCAAATATGTGGTGGTTTAGTCGCTAAGTCATGTCCGATTCTTGTGACCCAGTTGTCTGTAGCCCGTCAGGCTCCTCTGTCCATGGGATTTTTCAGGCAAGGATACTGGAGTGGGCTGCCATTTCCCTCTCCAGGGTATCTTCCAGACCCAGAAATTGAACTTGAGTCTCTTGCTTTGCATGAGGATTCTTTGCTGGCTGAGCTATGAGAAAAGCCTGGTCAAATGTATAAATGCTCCTTAATCATGTATTGTTTGAAGACTTACCTCTTCTTCTATAAAGTTAGTTCTGACAGTACATTTGGTCATTTCTAGATTTTTTTTCTGACTGTTGCAGGTATCTAAGTCTTATCCTGCAAAGAGTGCATGAGGCATCATGAGTGTGTGCATGTGTATAAACCAACTTGTGTTTTATTGCCCTGGAAAAATGTGTCCTTCTTCAATATCTTCATAATATTCTTGTGTAGGATGAGTTGGGGAGGAGTTTTACACTTTTCAAACTTTTATCAATTCTCTAGTCCTTACATATCCTGTTATTGCCTAGCTGAGTGGATAAAGTGTAAGATTGAAGAGCTACTCTGCCAGAATGACCTTTCATTCTCCCAGGTGGCTTGAATCAGATACTGCAATGGAGCCACCAGGGAAGCCTAATCCTCAAATACTCAATCACAATTCTTAGTCACAGGCTAGGTCACAGCCAAGCAATCAGCCTCAGGGGATGGTCATGTTCAAGTTCAGCTCATTAGTACCAACCCAGGCTAATGTCTTGTTTTTGTTCTCATAGTTCTGTTAGGAAAGTGCAGGATTTAGACTGCTTTGAAAAATTTAATCCTGTTTCTCCAAGTTTTTGACTGTGAAATAACAGCTAGAGAGGGATGGGCTCTGGAGTAAAAATGACCCATGTGTATGTACTCCTTCTCTTTCTTTTCTTCCTTTCTTGTTTATTTTCTCATTTGTGTATTTATTATTGAAAAAGAAGATAAAAGAGCATGATACAATTTCAAACAAATTTAAGAGTATGTGATGGAAAGTAAGCAGTCTCTCTGTCTCAAAGTCTCTAAACTCCTTTCCTGAAGGCAGTCATACTTGGCATTTTCTAATGTGTCCCTCCATAAAATTTCTGTTTATAATCAAGCACATATTTGTATTTAGCCCTTTAATTTAGATTC
Organism: Tragelaphus eurycerus; assembly: GCA_935064755.1. Classification (NCBI taxonomy): domain Eukaryota; kingdom Metazoa; phylum Chordata; class Mammalia; order Artiodactyla; family Bovidae; genus Tragelaphus; species Tragelaphus eurycerus. Next base: position 19,927,472 of record CAKXYN010000006.1, on the reverse strand, counting down.
TGTTAGAAAGCTCAGATGTATCTGGCTTACTTTCACTTGAATTGTGTCTTGAATATTGTTTGAAAACAGCACCTATAGATCAGCCTCATCTTTCTAGAGACCATGTTTGGCTATCTAGTGTTCTATTGTTTTGTACATACATTGATTATTGGTTCAATTACCTATAATTGAATAGGTATATTCAATTGGAGGGAACTTATTTCCAGTTAAAAAATTCTTTTTGGTTATTAAGGAAAATAGCCAAATACTGCAGTGAGTATTCATAGAGATTTATGGGGATAATTATTGGAGACATCCCTGAAGTAGATATCTATGTCTAACATTTAAGTTTTAATAGTAATTGCCAAATTGTCCTTCAATGAAGTTGTGTCAACATATCTTCCCACTAATAACCTTTGAAAATGCTTGATATCAGACTGTTCACTATGAAACTTTTCCAACTTTGCCTACAAGTTCACTTTTCTTCAATAAATCAGAAACTCTCTTCTTTTCTCCATTCTCCTGCCACCTTTAATTTTCTTATTTTTAATCATGGAATAAGGTCATGTATGGATGTGAGAGGTGGACTGTGAAGAAAGCTGAACGCCAAAGAATTGATGCTTTTGAACTGTGGTGTTGGAGAAGACTCCTGAGAGTCCCTTGGACTGCAAGGAGATCCAACCAGTCCATTCTAAAGGAGATCAGCCCTGGGATTTCTTTGGAAGGAATGATGCTAAAGCTGAAACTCTAATACTTTGGCCACCTCATGCGAAGAGTTGACTCATTGGAAAAGAATCTGATGCTGGAAGGACTGGGGGCAGGGGTAGAAGGGGACAACAGAGGATGAGATGGCTGGATGGCATCACCAACTCGATGGACGTGAATTTGGATGAACTCTGGGAGTTGGTGATGGACAAGGAGGCCTGGCGTGCTGCGATTCATGGGGTTGCAAAGAGTCGGACACGACTGAGCGACTGAACTGAACTGAACTGAACTGAAGATGTTGACGGTTATAACTTATTAGAATTAAGCATCAATTCCAGATGTTGACTGTGCAGTCACTCCTCATAAGGAGGAAAGCAGTGTTTCTCTGGGCCTAGATTCAATTTCCGTGCTTCAGTCCCTCTTTGCTTTAACTCTGCCCACATGCTGGTATGTGGCAGTGTTAACTGGGACATTCTGCCTTTTGAATCTCAGGTAGAATGTACATCCAACTCATTTACCACAAAATTAAAAAAAAAAATGAAGGGAATGAATGCAGTCGTTAGAGTTGTTGTGAATAATTTGAGTTAAATGTAAATGCAGAAAGAAAATAGGAAAAGTACTATTAAGTATGTTTTGCCCTTCTCAATGGAATACAATACAGATTTACAATGTTATTTTCACAATCTATTTAAAAGCTGTGAGATTGAAATATGAATATGTCAGGTAAATAAATACTAATTTACTTTTAAAAATCTGTACTTTATTAAAATATCTTTATGCATATTTTAAAGTTAAGACTCTGCTATGTAGATGTAGAGGTAAAATTCCCATTTATTGTCCACTGAATGTGAGGGAAATTGGATTTGTCAGGAAGCTGATTGATATCTTGAAGTGTTTTGTTTTCAGTGACTGGCACTGCCGAGTTACAACCATCTATCATCTAACAGGTAATTAGTCAGATTTCTCATCATGAGCCTTCAATCCTGCTGTTTTATTATTGAAATACCACAAACCAGTAGGCAATCTGAATGCAGATAAAGTTCTCTGCCATGGTCTTAAGGACAAAGATAACATTTTGTGATTCAGCAGTAGTGGGTTTGAAGAAAAGTCACTGAAATGTAAGTTTGGGTCTTATAAGAAAATAAGCATAATAAAAATTTAATTTGGTACCTGGCTTGTCCTCCAAAATGACAACTGAGAAAGTAGCTATTTATAAAGCCACCTAATGTTCTAATATGAATTTATTTCACTATAGCATTTTATAAGGAGAACATTGATAGCATGAAAAGTGGAATTAGATAAATAAAGGAGGTTCTGAATAGCTTTCATCCATTTTTTTAAAATATTTTGAGATGGTAAATAAAAATAATCTGTAATTAATAGTAGCTAATCATATGAATAGTCAAAGCTATGATTTTTCCAGTAGTCATGTATGGATGTGAGAATTGGACTATAAAGAAAGCTGAGTATGGAAGAATTGATGCTTTTGAACTGTGGTATTGGAGAAGGGTCTTGAGAGTCCCTTGGACAGCAAGGAGATCCAACCAGTTCATCCTAAAGTAGATCAGTCCTGAGTGTTCATTGGAAGGACTGATGTAGAAGCTGAAACTCCAATACTTTGGCCACCTGATGCAAAGAGCTGACTCATTTGAAAAGACCCTGATGCTGGGAAAGATTGAAGTTGGGAGGAGAAGGGGACAACAGAGGGTGAGATGTTTGGATGGTATCACCAACTCAATGGACGTGAGTTTGGGTAAGCTCTGGGAGTTGGTGATGGAGAAGGAAGCCTGGTGTGCTGCAGTTCATGGGGCTGCAAAGAATTGGACATGACTGAGCAACTGAACTGAACTGAACTGAATCATATGAAAAGTTTACTTCTTTTCAAATATTAAAAAAACCTGGAAATCCTAAAGATGAATTACTTGATCACACTTACATGTGTTTTGTGCTAAAATGGCTTGCTCCTGAAAATTGGTGCTAATACTTTCGAGGTTTGTAAATTTCAAGCAATTGATTCACATTATTGGTATCCCAACAAGAATGGTAACTTCATAACAATGAATATTATTTTCTTGATTTCATTCAAAATTTTTTATTATCTTTCAGAAAAATGTATCTCAAAATACTTCAGCTTTCAAAAAGTCACAGACACCATAGCCATTTCCATTGCTTCTTAATGATATATATATATATATGTCTCTTCTTTCAAACATTTTATGTGGGAATGAATATATTTACATGCTATCTTAAACCCTGGTTAAATAATAACTTTACTCCACAAAGTAATGTATATGTAGCACATACACATTAAAATTCACTAGATGAGCAATATTTTAATTGAATTACATAGTTACAGTTTCTGGTAAATAATAGATTTTACCAGAGAAGATTTTTACATAATTGATTTTGATTTTAAAATACAAATTAAACTCTAGTTCCGTGTGCACATTAAACACATACTTTACAAACAGTATATAATGTGGGCATTAAACAATTCTCATGCAATATGTAGAATATAATAGCACATATTATCAAGATGTTTAGACTTGTTTAAAATATGGCACTATAATTTTTCTTATCTTTATTAAAATTATTGCAATGTACACATATCTTTGTATTTCCTTAAATAGCATAAGCTTTGGTTCTACATGAATATTTCATAAAAATCTTTTTATATGAAAATAAATACCAATTTATCATAAACCATGATTTCTTTTAGTATCTTCAGTTCAGTTCAGTTGCTCAGTCGTGTCTGACTCTTTGTGACCCCATGAATTGCAGCATACCAGGCCTCCCTGTCCATCACCAACTCCCGGAGTTCATCCAAACTCATGTCCATCGAGTCGGTGATGCCATCCAGCCATTTTATCCTCTGTCATCCCCTTCTCTTCCTGCCCCCAATCCCTCCCAGCATCAGAGTCTTTTCCAGTGAGTCAACTCTTTCAATCACGTGGCCAAAGTATTGGAGTTTCAGATTTAGCATCAGTCCTTCCAAAGAACACCCAGGGCTGATCTCCTTCAGAATGGACTGGTTGGATCTCCTTGCAGTCCAAGGGACTCTCAGGAGTCTTCTCCAACACCACAGTTCAAAAGCATCAATTCTTCAGTGCTTAGCCTTCTTCACAGTCCAACTTTCGCATCCATACATGACCACAGGAAAAACCATAGCCTTGACTAGATGGACCTTTGTTGGCAAAGTAATGTCTCTGCTTTTGAATATGCTATCTAGATTTGTCATAACTTTCCTTCCAAGGAGTAAACATCTTTTAATTTCATGGTTGCAATCACTATCTGCAGTGATTTTGGAGCCCCCCAAAATAAAGTCTGACACTGTTTCACTGTTTCCCCATCTATTTCCCATGAAGTGATGGGACCAGATGCCATGATCTTTGTTTTCTGAATGTTGAGCTTTAAGCCAACTTTTTCACTCTCCCCTTTCACTTTCATCAAGAGGCTTTTTAGTTCCTCTTCACTTTCTGCCATAAGGGTGGTATTATTTGCATATCTGAGGTTATTGATATTTCTCCTGGCAATCTCCAGAAATTGGAATAATGTTAAAAAATTAAGAAGTTTAAGGGAGAGACTAGCATCTGATAATACCAATAAGCTAATACGTATAGAGTTTATGCTGTGTATCAAGCATTGCTCTAAAGGATTTACATTTAAACCTTACAAAATCCTAGGAGGGAGGTAAAATTTATTATCCCCACCTCTCAAATAGGAACACTGAAGCAGGAAGGAGAGTAAGTAGCTTGTTTGAGGTCACACAGGTGATAAATTGGCCAAGTTGTGGTTTGACCCTAGGCTGTCTATTTTTAACCACAGACAGATGAAAATAAGTTGCAGAATAACGTGATTGGCATGGTATAAAGGCCTCAGACATAGTTATTTGTTTCTTCATATGAAATACATGAAAATAATTGCAAGGAAAGATCTGGATGTATACATGTCACATAGAAATGAAAGGTTAGGGGTAGCTCAAGGAGACTTTAAATTCATTAGTAGTAATAGTTACCTCCTTTGGGAAATGTGGAACCACTTGGGTTTATGCCTCTCAGTTTCTTGGTACCAAGATAGTGTTTATTCCTACTTTCTTTATCAGTCTTGAACCTAAGTAGATTCTTATTGAAAAGGCTTCTTGGATGTAGTTAGAAAAATAATACTTAAGGCTATTGATTTAGATCAGTCACTTAGGTCAATATGTCCCACAGTTGTAATACAATTTTAGTAAAGGAAAATTTCATTAACACAGTTTGTTATGGATGGGCTTTATCCCATATAAGGTAATATCACATCACTTGCTACCTACTCACAAATTTGGGTTTGTAATACCTGCCTAAGATATAAAGAATTTTCATAAATTGAGTTTTGGATTTTGCTCCAATATGCTCTATTATGCTAGTATTTTAAGTATTGTGTGGAGGGAAATACTAATTCAATCAAAGGATACTGCTTAAAAAACTTGCCCATGCAAATATCCTTGATTATTAATTCATTGAATCATAAATAAAATATAAGTTAAATTAATTTTGACTTTGCATTCAGTTTCATCTTAAGGCCACATTCTGCCCTTTTGCAAACCAGCTGATGTCCCTGAAAAAGGTTTGCAGCTGTTTCCATAGCCAGTGCTGTAATGACTCACCTGCTAGAACTGCTCTGTGCTCCTTGTGAAAAGCCCCGTGGCAGGATATGGATTTCTTTAAAGGCTATTACATCCTCAATGATGGGGGTGTAAAGGATAAAGCAGAGGAAGACGGGAAGAAGAAACCTTAGAAATGTTCAGATAAGTCTTCAAAATGGCAGTGCATTGAGAAGTTAATCTGCTAGTTATCTGACCTCTGCATCTTTACAGACTGCAAACCTGATCTGAAAAAATGTTTTGTGCAAAGTTTCTATGAAATTTGACATCTGCTTCAGACTAGGACTACTAGACACTGTTTCTCACTAATGTTTTCCTTCTAGTGAGATTTTTGTAGTAAAATGTCTCATTAATGTTCTCATATTTGGAAAAGGATGTGGTTAGAGCTTGTTTCAGCACATGGACATTATACTGTATGGTTATCATCCCTCATTTCTAAATCGATTAATTAGATAAATATTTATCTAACATGGGCGTACAGCACTATCTTGATGCTGGGTATGCAAAGGTGAGTAAGTCCAGATCCTACCACGAAGGTAATCTGGGCTGAGAGGACAGAAATACAACACTGTTGTTCTTTGGCTGCTAAGTCGTGTTTGACTCTGTGACCCCATGGACTGTAGCCCTCCAGGCTCCTCTGTCCATAGGATTTCTCAGGCAAGAATACTGGAGTGGATTGCCATTTCCTTCTCCAGGGGATCTTCCTGACTTACTCAGGGATTGAACTCATGTTTCCTGCATTGAAGGTGGATTCTTCACCACTGAGCCACCTGGAAAGCCTGAGACATAACATATACAACCACATATTAAAATGTGAGAAACACTATCCTAGCATATGAACAAAAAGAAAAACTCTCTAAAGGTAGAGATGACAAATTCTCCTTTGAGTGGGGAGCACAATCAGAAGTTTTAAAAAAGGAAATAACATTTGAGCTAAGCTTTGAGTCCATGAATGTTTGAAGCATGGGGATGATCAGAGCTGGGTATGAAGTCTACAGACATAACCATCTATGTAGGGAAGATGGTTGTGATTAGTGTGTTGAGGAGGGATGAAGTGGTTCAAAATTTGAAGTGTGTAGCAACTGTGATGTTAAGGAACCACGTAGAGCTGGATTTGGGCAGTGTAGGGGAAGGAAGGCATGAATCGAAGATTTTGGAAGTGTGTTTCATGGGACATGGTGAAGAGTTAATGGTGGTGGTTGAAGAAGGAGAAAGGATGAAGAAGAAGAATCAAGAGTTAGTCTCAAGAACCTAGTATAGATTACTAGCAGATATATTCAAGGGAGAGATTATAGGTTCAGTTTTGTGCATGTAGAGTTTGGGTTTTCAGCAGATTATTCAAATGGAAATGTCATGCAGGAGGTTCAGAAGATGGCTCTGATGCTCAGGAAGGAGCAGCCAGTTCTGGAATTGTTTATATTAGGACTCATCAGTGTACAGGTGACGTTTTCCAGAAAGTAGCTCTTTTTGAGTCCTTCTCTAAGCCTTATTTCCTCAGGCTTCATTCAGTAAATATCTTCTTGTAAGTAGAAAAGGAATAATAATAGTACCTGTACTATGAGTTTTTGATGAGAAGAGTGGTGGCAGAGTGCATAAAGCATCATGCCTGAAACCTAGTAAGTGCTTAATCCATGTTAGTGATTATTGTGGTTGTTTGTTTTATTCGCTTAGTAGCAGGGACAGTAGAAGGCTGGGGGTGCTGAGTATAATGCAGTCCTACAAGACATGTAGAGAGGATGGGCATGAGGAAATGGGAACATACATAAGGGAGATAGTTTTTTTTGAGATGGGTAAAATGATATATCCATAATTTGATGTAGACAAGGGGAGATTATTAAACATACAAAAGAGAGATGGAGAAAATCTTGGAGCTAGAATCAGGCAGTTTAGTGGACATGTTCCTAGATGCTCACCTAGGGTCTAGTATTTATGGTTGGGGCTTGAAGGTTTAGAAACAGTTTCAGTGGGAAATGAGTTTCCCAGATGGTACTAGTGGTAAAGAACCTGCTTGCTAATGCGGGAGATGTAAGAGACATGGGTTCCATCCCTATGTTGGGAAGATCCCCTAGAGATGGAAATGGCAACTCACTCCAGTATTCCTGTCTGAAAATCCCATGGACAGAGGAGCCTGGCAGGCTACAGTCCATGGGTCACAAAGAGTTGGACATGACTTAACAGCTAAACAAGAACAAAATTTCTAGTTTGAAGGAATACCTCCAACAGCTCCAAAGGAACCTAAGTGGTAGTTTTTGAGGTTTCTCAGGTGGTGCTAGTGGTAAAGTACCTGCCTGCTAATCCTGGCGACCTAAGAGAATTGGGTTTGAATTCTGGGTCAGGAAGATCCCCTGGAGGTGGAAGTGGCAACCCACTCCAGTATTCTTGCCTGGAGAATCCCATGGACAGAAGAACCTGGTGGGCTACAGTCCATAGAATCACAAAGAGCTGGACAAGACTGAAGTCACATAGCACATCAGTGGGAAATGGGAATAAAGGCTGTCTTCTTTTGTTGATTAGTCTTTAAGAACTTACCGATTTCACAGAACCTAGGTTTTCTTCTCGGAGAAGGCAATGGCAAGCCACTCCAGTACTCTTGCCTAGAAAATCCCATGGATGGAGGAGCCTGGTGGGCTGCATTCCATGGGGTCGCTACCAGTCGGTTGCGACTGAGCGACTTCACTTTCACACAACGGAGAAGGAAATGGCAACCCACTCCAGTGTTCTTGCCTGGAGAATCCCAGGGACGGGGAAGCCTGGTGGGCTGCCGTCTATGGGGTCGCACAGAGTCAGACACGACTGAAGCGACTTAGCAGCAGCAGCAGCGGTAGGTTTTCTTCTCCATTAATTAATACCTTGGTTCCTCCAAATTCACTGCAGATGGTGACTGCAGCCGTGAAATTAAAAGACACTTGTTCCTTGGAGGGAAAGTTATGACCAACCTAGACAGCATATTCAAAAGCAGAGATGTTGCTTTGCCAACAAAGCTCCTTCTAGTCAAGGCTATGGTTTTTCCAGTAGTTATATATAGATGTGAGAGCTGGACTGTGAAGAAGGCTGAGCGCTAAAGAATTGCTGCTTTTGAACTGTGGAGTTGGAGAAGACTCTTGAGAGTCCCTTGGACAGCAAGGAGATCCAACCAGTCCATCCTAAAGGAGATCAGTCCTGGGTGTTCATTGGAAGGACTGATGTTGAAGCTGAAACTCCAATACTTTGGCCACCTGATGTGAAGAGCTGACTCATTTAAAAGACTCCGATGCTGGGAAAGATTGAGGGCAGGAGGAGAAGGAGACAACAGAGGATGAGATGGTTGGATGGCATCACCGACTCAATGGACATGGGTTTGGGTAAACTCTGGGAGTTAGTGATGGACAGGGAGGCCTGGTGTGCTGCAGTCCATGGGGTCACAAAGAGTCGGGTACAACAGAGCAACTGAACTGAACTGAACTAAAAAATTGTGTTAGGACAACAGGCGAAAACTGGATCACAGTCAATAAACCCAATTTTTCACATTTGTGTCTTATTTGTGTCTGTTGCCCATTTTGCTTGGATTACCCCCTCTGTCATTAATCCCATTCTCTTCCTGGTGAAATTATACTCATCCTTCAAAACCTAATTCAGCTGCCAAGGGCCAGAAGTAATGAATTCTCTTTGATTTCCCCAGCTGGCTCAATTAACCATGTCCTCCTGTATGCTTTTATAGCACAGATTTTATGTACCCCTGCTTTAGCCCTCCGGAGAAGGCAATGGCACCCCACTCCAGTACTCTTGCCTGGAAAATCCCATGGACGGAGGAGCCTGGTAGGCTGCAGTCCATGGGATCGCTAAAAGTCGGACACAACTGAGCGACTTCACTTTGACTTTTCACTTTCATGCATCGGAGGAGGAAATGGCAATTCACTCCAGTGTTCTTGCCTGGAGAATCCCATGGACAGAGGAGCCTGGTGGGCTGCGGTCTATGGGGTCGCACAGAGTTGGACACGACTTAAGGTGACTTAGCAGCAGTAGCTTTAGCACTTATATCATGTTGTTTTATAACTTGTTTGTTTGTATATCTGCCCTTTTTATTATACTGTGAGCTCCCCAAATCCCAAGTATTGGTGTGTATACTTGACATCTGCTGCTACAATGCCAAGCCCATCAGATCAGATCAGATCAGTCGCTCAGTCGTGTCCGACTCTTTGCGACCCCATGAACCGCAGCACGCCAGGCCTCCCTGTCCATCACCAGCTCCCGGAGGTCACCCAGACTCGCATCCATCGAGTCAGTGATGCCATCCAGCCATCTCATCCTCTGTCGTCCCCTTCTCCTCCTACCCTCAATCCCTCCCAGCATCAGAGTCTTCTCCAATGAGTCAACTCTTCGCATGAGGTGGCCAAAATACTGGAGTTTCAGCTTTAGCATCATTCCTTCTAAAGAAATTCCAGGATTGATCTCCTTCAGAATGGACTGGTTGGATCTTCTTGCAGTCCAAGGGACTCTCAAGAGTCTTCTCCAACACCACAGTTCAAAAGCATCAATTCTTCGGCGCTCAGCCTTCCTCACAGTCCAGCTCTCACATCCATACATGACCACAGGAAAGACCATAGCCTTGACTAGGCGAACCTTTGTTGGTAAAGTAATGTCTCTGCTTTTCAATATACTATCTAGGTTGCTCATAACTTTCCTTCCAAGGAGTAAGCGTCTTTTAATTTCATGGCTGCAGTCACCATCTGCAGTGATTTTGGAGCCCAGAAAAACAAAGTCTGACACTGTTTCCACTGTTTCCCCATCTATTTCCCATGCAGTGATGGGACCAGATGCCATGATCTTCGTTTTCTGAATGTTGAGCTTTAAGCCAACCCTTTCACTCTCCACTTTCACTTTCATCAAGAGGCTTTTTAGCCCCTCTTCACTTTCTGCCATAAGAGTGGTGTCATCTGCATATCTGAGGTTATTGATATTTCTCCCGGCTATCTTGATTCCAAATTGTGTTTCTTCCAGTCCAGCATTTCTCATAGAAGTCATTCAATCCTAAACTCACATATTTCTTGGAATTATCATGTTTATTAGTTTCCTTATTAGATTATAAACGCGTAGAATCTTTGATTGCTTCCAGTTTATCTTTCTATCTGCTTTAATACTAGCACATTTTCTTGTAATTTGGAGGTCCTGAGCTATGTTTATTGAATGGAAGACTGAAAATTCAGACACTGAAAAATACACTTAAGCTTCAGGTTATTAGTACATAATGCTAAAAACCTGTCCTTGAAGGACTATAGTATCTTATAGAATTCTCTCCTTTTAAATGATTTCCAACCTAAATTTTCAACCTTGGGTTAATTTTCCAAAGAGATTATTTTGTGAGTAATGGTGATTTAAATCTCATAATATGTTTAATGCTCAGACAAGCAAATCCTTTTAACATCAGTTGAATTTAAATGTGCAATTTTTTTTCTTATTTCACTCTCTGAATATGAAACAGGGCAACCTTTATCCTATGAGAGATCCAGATTTCTGAGCTGGGGTTTATTGGTTATAGTGAGTGATGATGAAGAACTTTGCATGAAACCGTCGAGGAATTATGATATTCATATACGAGGAACAGATGATGTTTGTGAACAACAGATATTATTAGTTGCTTTCCGCAAACTGTTTTCCAGAGAGAAGCCAGAAAAGCCCTGGCCTTCTGATGGGAGGGACAAAGAGCCTGGGGATGTGCCTGAACATTTGAGAGCTTCCAAATGTTCTCTGATGATCTTTTCAGGGTTAGCTTTTTAGCTAGTCTGTTCTCTACTAGTTGTATTATTAAGAGAAAATGAAAAAAACCTGAGGCAGGGTTTTTATTTTTGAAGTAGTTACTGCTGGAATCTTCAAACTATTTAAACTAGTTGTTAAGTGACACTATTATTTGAAGTAATTGAGGCTGTCAAAGGCTGCAGCTGTCCCTTCCATAAGCAGTTACCACTCTGAGGTGTCAGAGACCAAGGGAATGGAGATTTTTATTATTGGTTTTATTTTTAGCTTGTGTCAGTCAGTCATGCTGACTGAGGGCTGACACTAAAGCCAGCCTATAATGAGATGTCATGATTTGATACTTTTATGCATTCACCTTGGGGCAGTCATTATACCAAGTGAACAGCTCACAGCATCTCTTCGTGTGGCTCCTACTGCCATCTCTGGCTCCCGCTGACCCTGCAGTCATTTTTCGCCCTCTCCTGCCAGCATCGTCTCTAGCCAGGGCTTTCCTACCTCACTTTTCCCTGCTATTGCTGATGGCTCCTGGCTCCTGGTGACTCTAATGTCTGAAGCTAAAGGCTGTTCTTTCATTGAAGTGTCGTTTCCCAGAGTGTAGCAGAGAGCTGTGCACAGATTACTGTGAAAAGGCACACCTGCCTTCTGCTCCCGCCTCCACTGGCAGAAAACAGAGCTGCAGCCCACTATAGCTGGTCCGATGGGCACTCAGTCAACTGCTGTGTCCAGCTGTACGGCAATCTTTTAAGCATCATGATACTTTTAAGATTTTTTCAACTGCTATCTATTATCTTTCTGTATGAGTTCTAATCGAAATGATTTCTAGTTTCTTATTTTGTGCTTCAAAGGTTGGCAATAAAATATTTCTTATGAAAATCATTCCAGTAAGAAAATAAATGTGATGGTGCCAAAGGATGTTTCCTTGTCCATCAGTAGTAGAATGAATAAATAAGTTTTTGGTGATTACAAATAAGGCTGCTGTGGAAATTATTAGCCCTGTCTTTTAGTGAATACATATGTATACATTTTTGTTGGCCATGTACCTTGAAGTAGAATTGTTGGGTCATAGGTAAATGCATATTATTTAAACAGATACTCAATTTTTCATTTAACTTCCTACCATATATATTTTATTGATTACTTATTACATGATCTTTAAAACTAGTTTTTAATAGTTACACAATATTTCAGTAAGTGGTTATGATGCAGTTTACTTAATCTTTTTCTTTCTGGTTCACTAATTTGCTGGCTTGTAATTTCAGAACTCCTTAAAAAAGAGTTTATAAAGTCTTTATTAATTTTGGATATAAATATATTTACTTGTGAAATGTCTAAATGACATCCTAGAAATGGTAGTCGCAGTATACATATGCACTTATTTACCATCTGATTTAAACCAGGTGCTATATTTATGAGGATAACATTAATGTCTTAAACACTCAGAAACTTAGCACCTTGTGGCTGGGTCAGAATCAATTTCTCTTTCCCTCTTACTGTTTCTCTCTTATCCTTTAAAGCACAATTCATAGGATACATTACACTGCATTGTACCTAGATATTTTGCACCTAGCAACACATTCAGAGATTTTTTTTTTCATATCAGTACATGCAGATTTGCCTCTTTTAAGGGGCTCATGCCATTTTAATTAGTTGACTTATCAATTAGCATATTACTCCATTAAATAAATATGCAACAGCTAAGGTTGAGTAATCAGTAATAAACAACCAAGACATAATCTATAGATTTTGGTAGGCATTTTCACTGTGGAAGAGGTTTTTTAGGCTGTAAACTGTGACTTAAATATTTAGTTCATCCTCACAAAATGGCAAAAAATAACTCTTTAGTTTATTCTATTTTTTCAGTGACTGGCACCTTCATTGTTTATTTCTTTCAACAAATAGGGGAACTAAAATTCTGGTGTATTATTCAATTAAACCAAAGAAACACAGCAAGTGGTATCCAAGCTGGGATTACAGTTCAGGGGCTCTCCTGGTTTCATGGACTGCTTATTAAGTCATGTTTCAATTAGTGCATCATTTCATATTCCCTGGTGTCTCATGCAAATGCAAAATGTTTAAGTTAAGGAGATTATGTTTTTAAGAACTCCAAATTGCATTTTAGCATAAATTCCAGGAAGCAGACTCACCTTCAGAATAAAAAAGGATTTTATAAGAAGAGGATCAGGCAGTTAGATATCTAAGGTCAGAATGACTGCATTTTGTCCCCTTTTCTGAGAGTATTTGGAAATGTCTCTGAGGCCCAGATGCAGAGCTCATGGTATGAAAAATTCAACCATGGACTTGGAGTATGCTCAGATTTAGAAGCAGTATGTTTTCTCTTTTTCCATCATTCTCTTTTGTGCTGGTTAGATGAATCTTTATGCAGCCACAGATCTAAGTCAATGCAATGTGCATAGCAGGGACCTTGTAAATACTTTATCAAATTGACTTTTGGTTTGGCTTATTTCTGCTTACAAGTTCATATTTTTAAGGTTTTATCTGCTCAACATCCATTGGTGTATTTGCTTAAAACATTATAAAAAGCATAATATCTCAAGATAAGTAAGGTGCTTAATATTTAAATCAATAGAAATATGTTAAATGCTTCATGACTGACATGACAGTGCATAGAGAAATGTTAGTATGACCTTACTAGAATTTGCTGAGCTACTGTTTAAACAAGTGAAAACAGGTGGTGGGAAAGATTTTTTTTTTACTGCATCTACAAGTAATATATGTACATTGATATAGGCTTGTAAATCTGAGATGTGCACAGTGCACTAATGTTCAGTTTTATAATTTCTTTCAAAAATAATTATACTCTGCTGCTAAGGGCAGAAGCATGCTAAAATCAGTTTTTTATGCTTTCCTAGTCACAGGATGCAAACCATCATACACACATACCCAATACTTACCATATATTAGAGAATAAGCCAGTAGCTTTCATATACTGGATGAAACACATATACACACACTCAGAATCTTTTTCTTCTTAAAAACAATGACAACAACCAAGTAGTGTTATTATTTCAACTTGTCAACCACTCGAATGCTTTGTTTATTAAAAACAAATAACTTTTTCATCAAACAAATGATGTATTTTGCTACTATGAGTAATCTAGCAATCTGTTTTACTTTTGTTATAGAAGAAAAATACTTTATTTAAATTCTTGAGTCAACTCTGCAAATAGGCTACATAACAAAAAAACCCCTCATCATATTAATAACATCATAGAATTTTCTTGGTGAAATTTATCATTGCAACAGTGAATTTTAGCATATATTAAAGAACATCTTGAATAAAGACTGAGACTCCTGCCAAATAAATATTTCCTGATCAGAATTAATCACCTTATACTTTTATAATTAATCAAGAGAAATATTTTAGAAATGCCAAACAAGATATATACGTCATACTTACTCTTTTAGCTCTGATACTCTGTGCTGAATAAAATTTACGTAAAGAGGATATCACTTTCATTAAGGGCACAGAGAATCACTGAGTGTGATAATAATGTGAATTTTAATATTTCACAATTTTGAAAGAAAGAGGTAAGTTACTGTTTTTGTACCTAAACATGCTTTTCGTAACAAACTATTTACAACATGATACATCTTTTTCCCACACTGGTGCAGTTACAATAAACATTTGTTTTAGTTACCGAGAATAGAACCTAGTGAGCCAGTTTTATCAGAACAAGATTTATTACAGGGTGTAAAATGGCTTGCTGAATCTTGGGAAGGACTCAAGAGACAGACTTCAGATTGAGCTTCAAGGAACACCTATAAGAGCCATATTCCTGAACTGGGCTGCCAAGGGAGTTGCTGACATTGCCATGACCTTATTTAATTGGGAAGCTGCAGTGGAACCACCCAGCTCCATGCTACCTCTCATCCAGTTTCCACTAACAAAATGGAGGTCTCATATTACTTCTCCCCCATTTACTTCAGACCCAGATTCTAGTCTTGCATGAATACATCTGATGAGAGAATGCAGTATCTGGAAAACTAATGGCAAGGGAGTCTGAGAAGTTCATTTTTTTAACTTTTTAGCACACAAAGGCACATTAGAAGGAGATTGGGAAAGATTCAACAAAGCAATTTACATGATATGCCATGGAAAAGAACAGTAACATACAGAGAACAGTAACACAAAGGAATATGTAAGTTAAATAGCTATTAAAAGCTTAAATAATGGCAGGTGTAGTTCTTTAGTTTTAAATTTTCATATTTAGGATGTTGATTCATATTCACAGTTTTCTTTGTTCTTGTATAGAAGTTCAAGTCCCCAATCCTCTTTTTTTAAAAAAATTTTATTGGTATATAGTTGCTTTACAATGTTGTGTTAGTTTCTACTAACACAAAGTAAATCAGCTATACATATACATATGTCCCCTCTTTTTTGGATTTCCTTCCCAAATAGGTCACCACAGAGCATTGACTGAGTCCTCATTTTGATATTCAAAGTTTCCCAGAGCTGGTTTTTCCATAACCACTCAGCATACTCACCATCATGACTCATTAACACCAACCTTTAGTTTCATTTCCCAACACCTGCTATGTACAGCTATACTTCCACACTCATCTGGTAACATCCACTTTGAAATGTTCTCTTTCTTTCTGTTTCTGGATGCATTTAATTCTTGTCCAGATCTCAAAGGTCAACACAAATTTTATTTCCTCAGTGCAGACCTTGTCAATATCCATTTTACAACATAGTCTTTGGTTTTCTAAAGCATAAAATGATTAGGGAATGGTACATTTTTCGTTTTATAAATGAATTAATCAAACCATAATTGACTTAACCTGCACATATTTAAAATGTACATTTTGGTGTTTTGATATATATGATTATATCTTTGAAACCAAGATTTCCTCCTGCCCCTCTTTTTCCATTTTTTCTTATTTTGGTAAAATACACATAATATAAAACTTACTATCATAACCTTCTTGTGTGTATAGTTCAATTTTATTAGATACATTCATATTGTTGAGTAACAGCGATATTTTCTTAACTGTCCTTGTAATAGCAATAGCTCTATGTATGTCACAAGTTATCCTGCTTTCTGTATTGGTATGATAGACTTCTTGGTCATCAGCAATAGAAATTGACTCTGGCTATCTGGATGAAAATCAGGGATTCATAGAATCACAGAAAGGCTGAAAACTAGGCCAGAAAGTGAACAAAAACAAGGATTAGGCAACTTGGAATGAAAGTCTCTCAGTCGTGTCTGACTGTGAGCCCAGCTACAGCCTGCCAGGCTCCTCTGTCCATGGAATTCTCCAGGCAAGAATACTGGAGTGGGTAGCCTTTCCCTTCTCCGGGTGATCTTCCTGACCCAGGGATCAAACCCAAGTCTTCTACATTACAGGCAGATTCTTTACTGTCTGAGTGAAAGTTGCTTAGCCATGCCTGACTCTTTGCAACCCCCTGGGCTACACAGTCCATGGAATTCTCCAGGCGAGAACACTGGAGTGGGTAGACTTTCCCTTCTCCAGGTGGTCTCCCAACCCAGGGATTGAACCCAGGTCTCCCTCATGGCAGGCAGATTCTTTACCAGCTGAGCCACAAGGGAAGCCCTCTTTACCATCTGAAGTGAAGTGAAGTGAAGTCGCTCAGCCATGTCTGACTCTTTGTGACCCTGTGGACTGTAGCCTACCAGGCTCTTCCATCCATGGGATTTTCCAAGCAAGAGTACTGGAGTGGGTTTCCATTTCCTTCTCCAGGGAATCTTCCCAACCCAGGGATGGAACCTGGGTCTACTGCATTGTAGGCAGACACTTTACCATTTGAGCCACTAGCAAATATTAAAAGAATAGTCCTACCCATGCTCTCCTTATGCTGCAAAGAAATTTGAAGTCCAGTAGTGGCACCCCACTCCAGTACTCTTGCCTGGAGAATCCCATGGATGGAGGAGCCTGGTAGGGTACAGTCCATGGGGTTGCTGAGAGTCAGACACGACTGAGTGACTTCACTTTCACTTTTCACTTCCATGCATTGGAGAAGGAAATGGCAACCCACTCCAGTGTTCTTTCCTGGAGAATCCCAGGGACGGGGGAGCCTGGTGGGCTGCCATCTATGGGGTCGCACAGAGTTGGACACAACTGAAATGACGTAGCAGCAATCTCTATATGGTTAAGTTGCTTGTTCAGGACTTGAAGTTCCTTGTGTGAAGCTGTATTTCTGATTGGGGAACCTAAGTCAAGCACATGATTACTGGCAGGACAGGGGCAGGGAGGGCTCTGTTCTGCTTCCTTGGACTTCCATGGTGGGAGGGGTCACTACCTTAAAGACTACACACAATAGGGGGTACACCAGATGGGGGTTTTATCAACTGTTCATGCGTCTCTTAACTCTCTTTGGTGATTATAACCAAGGCCTTGGATATCTCTCATTTTCCAATCATTGGAAATTTCTAAACATATTGTAGTTGTCTGTATACATTTTCTGAATCAATTTAAATAGCAAGATATTATTCTTGAGTTTCTTAGAGGTTATGTTCAGCTAATGCTCACTAGTTCATTTAGAATAAATAAATAAATAGAGAGGGTCAATGACCTAAGATTGCTGAATGTCTACTCCTTTGTCCAGTCCCATTTATGGTATATTTACTCATAAATATACTCATGGTTCATATGAGTTCATGCTCAGGTTTGGTTCATGGTTTGAACAGGACCAACCATCAAGGACCTTTTGAATCAAATACATACATGGATGTTTTGGACAGAAACAAAATATCCTACAAATATAAGGACCTTTCAGCTTAGACCAAAAGTCTTATGGACATTTTGGACAAAAGATGGAGAAGCTCTATAAAGTCAGCAAAAACAAGACCAGGAGCTGACTGTGGCTCAGATCATGAACTCCTTATTGCCAAATTCAGACTTAAATTGAAGAAAGTAGGGAAAATCACTAGACCATTCAGGTATGACCTAAATCAAATCCCTTATGACTATACAGTGGAAGTGAGAAATAGATATAAGGGACTAGATCTGATACATAGAGTGCCTGATGAACTATGGATGGAGGTTTGTGACATTGTAATAGGAGACAGGGATCAAGACCATCCCCATGGAGAAGAAATGCAGAAAAGCAAAATTGCTGTCTGAGGAGGCCTTACAAATAGCTGTGAAAAGAAGAGAAGTGAAAAGCAAAGGAGAAAAGGAAACATATAAACATCTGAATGCAGAGTTCCAAAGAATAGCAAGGACAGATAACAAGGCCTTCCTCAGCGATCAATGCAAAGAAATAGAGGAAAACAACAGAATGGGAAAGACTAGAGATCTCTTCAAGAAAATTAGAGATACCAAGGGAACATTTCATGCAAAGATGGACTCGATAAAGGACAGAAATGGTATGGACCTAAGAGAAGCAGGATATATTAAGAAGAGGTGGCAAGAACACACAGAAGAATTGTACAAAAAAGATCTTCATGACCAAGATAATCACGATGGTGTGATCACTGACCTAGAGCCAGACATCCTGGAATGTGAAGTCAAGTGGGCCTTAGAAAGCATCACTATGTGCTGTGGGGAGGAGGAGGGACGCTGCAAACAAATAACACTGGCATGTGCTCGCAGTGCCTCAGCCCCACTGGGCCTGCCCCCACTCACGGTTTGTGTACCCTCCCTGCCCACACTGCTCAGGCTCTAGGTTGCTCCACCAGGAACCATCCGAGGCCAGCCCCGGGCTGCATGCACCTCCCACGTCTAAGCTGCTCAGGTTCAGGCACTCGGGTAGTCCTAAGAGGTGCAGACTCTATTGGACCTGCGTTTTGTGCCCTTCTCAGGTCCAAGCAGTTCAGGTGATGAAGTGTTTGGTGAGCGCGGTCACTGCGAATAATCACCTCCCCGCCGCTTGGTTTTCTGGGTGTACAACCAGCGCACCTTCTCAGGTGGATGTTGACTGTCCAGAACCCCAAGAAGTCTTAGGGGCATACATACTGAGGAAACCAGAATTGAAAGAGACATGTGTACCCCAATGTTTGATGCAGCACTGTTTATAATAGCCAGGACATGGAAGCAACCTAGATGTCTATCAGCAGATGAATGGATAAGAAAGCTGTGGTACATATACACAATGGAGTATTACTCAGACTTAAAAAGAATACATTTGAATCATTTCTAATGAGGTGGATGAAACTGGAGCCTATTATACAGAGTGAAGTAAGCCAGAAAGAAAAACACCAACACAGTATACTAACGCATATATATGGAATTTAGAAAGATGGTAACAATAACCCTGTATATGAGACAGCAAAAGAGACACTGATGTATAGAACAGTCTTGTGAACTCTGTGGGAGAGGGAGAGGGTGGGATGATTTGGGAGAATGACATTGAAACATGTATAATATCATATAAGAAACGAGTTGCCAGTCCAGGTTCGATGCATGATACTGGATGCTTGGGGCTGGTGCACTGGGACGACTCAGAGGGATGGTACGGGGAGGGAGGAGGGAGGAGGGTTCAGGATGGGGAACATGTGTATACCCATGGCAGATTCATGTTGATATATGGCAAAACCAATACATTATTGTAAAGTTAAAAATAATAATAATAAAAAAAGAAAGCATCACTACAAACAAAGCTAGTGGAGGTGATGGAATCCCAGTTGAGCTATTTCAAATCCTAAAAGATGATGCTATAAAAGTGCTGCACTCAATATGCCAGCAAATTTGGAAAACTCAGCAGTGGCCACAGGACTGGAAAAGGTCAGTTTTCATTCCAATCCCAAAGAAAGGCAATGCCAAAGAATGCTCAAACTACCACACAATTGTACTCATCTCACAGGCTAGTAAAGTAATGCTCAAAATTCTCCAAGCCAGGCTTCAGCAATATGTGAACCATGAACTTCCTGATGTTCAAGCTGGTTTTAGAGAAGGCAGAGGAACCAGAGATCAGATTGCCAACATCCACTGGATCATGGAAAAAGCAAGAGAGTTCCAGGAAAACATCTATTTCTGCTTTCTTGACTATGCCAAATCCTTTGCCTGTGTGGATCACAATAAACTGTGGAAAATTCTGAAAGAGATGGGAATACCAGACCACCTTACCTGCCTCTTGAGAACCCTGTATGCAGGTCAGGAAGCAACAGTTAGAACTGGACATGAAACAACAGAATAGTTCCAAATAGGAAAAGGAGTACGTCAAGGCTGTATACTGTCACCCTGCTTATTTAACTTATATGCAGAGTACATCATGAGAAACGCTGGGCTGGAAGAAGCACAAGCTGGAATCAAGATTGCTGGGAGGAATATCAATAACCTCAGATATGCAGATGACACCACTCTTATGGCAGAAAGTGAAGAGGAACTAAAAAGCCTCATGATGAAGGTGAAAGTGGAGAGTGAAAAAGTTGGCTTAAAGCTCAACATTCAGAAAATGAAGATCATGGCATCCAGTCCCATCACTTCATGGGAAATAGATGGGGAAACATTGGAAACAGTGTCAGACTTTATTTTTCTGGGCTTCAAAATCACTGCAGATGATGATTGCAGCTATGAAATTAAAAGACGCTTACTCCACAGAAGGAAAGTTATGACCAACCTACATAGCATATTCAAAAGCAGAGACATTACTTTGCCAACAAAGGTCCATCTAGTCAAGGCTATGATTTTTCCAGTGGTCATGTATGGATGTGAGAGTTGGACTGTGAAGAAAGCTGAGCGCCAAAGAATTGATGCTTTTGAAGTGTGGTGTTGGAGAAGACTCTTGAGAGTCCCTTGGACTGCAAGGAGATCCAAGCAGTCCATCTTGAAAGGAGATAAGTTCTTGGTGTTCATTGGAAGGACTGATGCTAAAGCTCCAGTGCTTTGGCCACCTCATGCAAGAGTTGACTCATTGGAAAAGACTCTGATGCTGGGAGGGATTGGGGGCAGGAGGAGAAGGGGATGACAGAGGATGAGATAGCTGGATGGCATCACCCACTTGATGGACATGAGTTTGAGTAGACTCCGGGAGTTGGTGATGGACAGGAAAGCCTGGCGTGCTGCGATTCGTGGGGTCACAAAGAGTTGGACACGACTGAGTGACTGAACTGAACTGAAATATCAAGGACCTTTTGACATGGACCAAGTATTTTATGATGTTTTGAATGGGTCCAAATGTTTGCTAACCAAGTTTGTGCTATCTGTGAATAGAAATACTTATATTTCTTCCTTTCCAATTTGAATGTTTTTTATTTTTGTCTTCCTAATTGCTCTGCTAGAATTTCTAGGACCATGTTGAATAGAAATTGTGAAAGCAACCATCCTTGTCCTGTTCGTGATCTCAAGGAAACACTTTTAGTGTTTCACCATTGAGTGTGATGCTAGCTACACCGATTTTTTAATAGTTTAGAATATTCCATCTACTTCTATCTCTCCTGCCACTTTTGACTATTTTGGGAGGTTCTAGTTTCTGTGGTCACTTTTTAGAAACTCAGGCTAGTCACATGTTAGTTCTTTGTTTTGTGCTTTCCAGAACGATCATCTTCATTTCTATCATTTCCATCTTTCTGTCCATATCCTTTTTATTCTAGGGGAATTTCTTAATTTTGTTCTATACATTACTGATTCCATTTCTCAATTACTGGTTCAGTTCTGTTTTTCTCCAATATGAATTTTTATTTCATCACTGATCTTTAATTCCTTTGTATTATGTCCATAATGTACATACAGTTTTTTTTCTTGAGTTGTTCTCTTATTATGATCTTTTGTTTCTTTTCATAAAGGCAACATCTTTTTGCACTTCATTTTACATTTACAAGTACAAAGTGTATTTATATACAGTGACATACCTGAGAATGTCAAGCAATTTTTAAAAATTTTGTCTTGAGTACTGTAATACAGCTATTTCCCTCAGTATCTCTTTATATTTGCAGCTGCTTTTAAATATATTTGTGTATTTTTTTTTTTTTTTGGCTAATACCTGTCTTGCCTATTTGACTTTAAACTTAATACAGGAAGCCTGTGTCTAATTTCTTTCCCCTTCTATGTCCAGTGCCTCACACAATACTGATTACATAGAACAAGTTCAAAAAATATTTCTTGAACAGATGAGTAAATAGTTTTAGAATTTTCTCTAGCTTTCCTTTATTCATTGTGTTTCTCAGAGACATCAAATTAAACTTGTATATGTATTTATCAATATGACAAGATCTAGCTACACTCAAGATTTTAAACATGGTTAGTCCTGGACCTATTCTTATCTATATGGATAGTAGTTGAATTTTTTTCAGATCGGAAGTCAGAAGGAAAATTCACATTCTATTACCTTTTCAGAAGTAAAGAATCTGCCTGCAATACAAGGACACAGGAGATGCATATTCGATCCCTGGGTCTGGGAGATCTCCTCGAGAAGGAAATGGCAACCCACCCCAAGTATTCTTGCCTGGGAAATCCCATAGACAGAGGAGCCTGGCGGACTACAGTCCATAGAATCGCAGAATTAGAAATGACTGAGTGACTCAGCACACACATTCCCATTTCTAGCAAAAATTTTCCCTATATAATTCTGCTCTCAAGGTACCTTCTTATACCTCTTCCATTTGATCTTAGTTCCCTGCCCTAATGGAATACATTTCAAAACTGCAAATCCCAGCATGCATTGCTTCCTGGCTTTCGCTTGCAAAAGCTTGCACACATCCCAAGAGACAACTTGCCACTCCTCATCCTTTCAAATGGTGTATAAGTGGTGTGAAGTATATATCTGGGGTGTAGGGATGAGGAGAAGTTTCTCCGTGTGTGGTATATAAATAGGTTTCTGAATAATTAAAAATGAAACATCTTAAGCCTGCAAAGAAATATATACCTGATATCCAGGTTGCTACAAATTGTGGGTGTCTAAATTAGAGAATAATCAATATATAAAAGTATGAAAGTGTTAGTCGCACAGTCATGTCCAACTCTTTGTGATCCCATTGATTATAGTCCACCAGACTCCCTGTCCATGGGATTTTCCAAGCAAGAATACTGGAGTGGGCAGCCATTCCTTTCTTCAGGACAGCTTCCCAACCCAGGGATTGAACCTGGACCTCCAGCATTGCAGGCAGATTCTTTACTGTTTGAGCATCAAGGAAGCCCAATCATCAATATCAGATCAGATCAGATCAGTCACTCAGTCATGTCTGACTCTTTGCGACCCCATGAATCGCAGCACGCCAGGCCTCCCTGTCCATCACCAACTCCCAGAGGTCACTCAGACTCACATCCATCGAGTCAGTGATGCCATCCAGCCATCTCATCCTCTGTTGTCCCCTTCTCCTCCTGCCCCCAACCCCTCCCAGCATCAGAGTCTTCTCCAGTGAGTCAACTCTTTGCATGAGGTGGCCAAAGTACTGGAGTTTCAGCTTTAGCATCATTCCTTCCAAAGAAATCCCAGGGCTGATCTCCTTCAGAATGGACTGGTTGGATCTCCTTGCACTCCAAGGGACTCTCAAGAGTCCTCTCCAACACCACAGTTCAAAAGCATCAATTCTTCGGCGCTCAGCCTTCTTCACAGTCCAGCTCTCACATCCATACATGACCACACGAAAGACCATAGCCTTGACTAGATGGACCTTTGTTGGCAAAGTAATGTCTCTGCTTTTGAATATGCTATCTAGGTTGGTCATAACTTTCCTTCCAAGGAGTAAGCGTCTTTTAATTTCATGGCTGCAGTCACCATCTGCAGTGATTTTGGAGCCCAGAAAAAGAAAGTCTGACACTGTTTCCACTGTTTCCCCATCTATTTCCCATGAAGTGATGGGACCAGATGCCGTGATCTTCATTTTCTGAATGTTGAGCTTTAAGCCAACCTTTTCACTCTCCACTTTCACTTTCATCAAGAGGCTTTTTAGTTCCTCTTCACTTTCTGCCACAAGAGTGGTGTCATCTGCATATGTGAGGTTATTGATATTTCTCCCAGCAATCTTGATTCCAACTTGTGTTTCTTCCAGTCCAGCGTTTCTCATGATGTACTTTGCATATAAGTTAAATAAACAGGGTGACAGTATACAGACTTGACGTACTCCTTTTCCTATTTGGAAACAGTCTGTTGTTCCATGTCCAGTTCTAACTGTTGCTTCCTGCCCTGCATACAAATTTCTCAAGAGGCAGATCAGGTGGTCTGGTATTCCCATCTCTTTCAGAATTTTCCAGTTTATTGTGATCCACCCAGTCAAAGGATTTGGCATAGTCAATAAAGCAGAAATAAGATGTTTTTCTGGAACTCTCTTGCTTTTTCCATGATCCAGCAGATGTTGGCAATTTTATCTCTGGTTCCTCTGCCTTTTCTAAAACCAGCTTGAACATCAGGAAGTTCACGGTTCACATATTGCTGAAGCCTGGCTTGGAGAATTTTGAGCATTACTTTACTAGCGTGTGAGATGAGTGCAGTTGTGTGGTAGTTTGAGCATTCTTTGGCATTGCCTTTCTTTGGGATTGGAATGAAAACTGACCTTTTCCAGTCCTGTGGCCACTGCTGAGTTTTCCAAATTTGCTGGCATATTGAGTGCAGCACTTTCACAGCAGCATCTTTTAATTTTGAAAGAGTTCAACTGGAATTCCATCACCTCCACTAGCTTTGTTCGTAGTGATGCTTTCTAAGGCCCACTTGACTTCACAGTCCAGGATGTCTGGCTCTAGGTCAGTGATCACACCATCATGATTATCTGGGTTGTGAAGATCTTTTTTGTACAGTTCTTCTGTGCAAAGAAGGTCAGGAAGGGCGGCGGTGAGGAGATACCCCTCCTCCAAGGTCAGGAAGGGCAGCGGTGAGGACCGGCACACTAAGCACGGCCGAGAGGAGCTACCCAACGACCGAGGTCAGGAAGGGCTTTGGTGAGGAGATACCCCTCCTCCAAGGTCAGGAAGGGCGGCAGTGAGGAGAGACCCGTTGTCCAAGGTAAGGTGCGATTGCTGTGCTTTGCTGTAGCAGCCGGGAAGAGATACCCCACGCCCAAGGTAAGAGAAACCCAACTAAGACGGTAGGTGTTGCAAGAGGGCATCAGAGGGCAAACACACTGAAACCATACTCACAGAAAACTAGTCAGTCTAATCACACTAGGACCACAGCCTTGTCTAACTCAATGAAATACTCATTATATCTTCCTTTAAAAGGTAATCTGTATTTCCCAAGATGAAGTATAGATTGTTAGAAAACATCAGGACAGTTATATTCCTTTAGCAATTCATAGTTCATGGGGTTTTCACCCTAATCTTGATATGAGGTGTTTTTTTATTCAGTCTCAATTTTAGTTGTGGTGTGGGATTTGGTGTGTGTGTGGGTGTTTTTTCCTGTATATTTTAGTGGGAAATAGGGAAACATGTGTGGGTGATTGTTTTCTAGATGTCATTATAAATTGAAGATACCTGAATTCTGTTTTCAAATTGATAGCTCGGAACTACCTGGAAAAAGAGTAAATTCAGAGTCCTCCAAACCTTATTTGTGAATGAAATGTGGCAGTATCACCAGATAATGATCAGTGAGAAAACTACAGGCTCTCAGGAAGTAAAATGTGGAACCATGGGCCAGAATATAAGTGAAAAATTGTAAACATTTTCTTCATTCTGAGTCTGGCTAAGTGTTAACATGACATCATATTAGCAAAAGGTCCTAAAGGGTTTCTGCTAATTACTAACCTATGTATCTCACTTTCCCTCATGGAAAGCCAATAACATCTGTAATTAAAGCTAGGTTTTCTGAACAAATATCTTTGAAATTGGTTATCTTTTCTTCAGTGGCTTTATGACTTACAGCACAAGATATGGTTTAGTAACTTAAATCAAGTATCGTCAAGGCATTAAAAACTATTTCTCTGCCAGGGCTCTGTCATTCTGGTCTCTGCCATGGTCACAGTCTACCTTGCCCCCAACCAGCACTGGATGACATAGCTAATACCACAGGGTGGGCCTTGATTTCTAACCACTGCCATTATTTATAGATATTTATAGATGCAGAATGGAGAAGGCAATGGCACCCCACTCCAGTACTCTTGCTTGGAAAATCCCATGGACGGAGGAGCCTGGTAGGCTGCAGTCCATGGGGTCGCAAAGAGTCGGATACGACTGAGTGACTTCCCTTTCACTTTTTACTTTCATGCATTGGAGAAGGAAATGGCAACCCACTCCAGTGTTCTTGCCTGGAGAAATCCCAGGGACGGGGTGCCTGGTGGGCTTCTGTCTATGGGGTTGCACAGAGTCGGACACAACTGAAGCGACTTAGCAGCAGCAGCATAGATGCAGAAAGCATCTATAGTTGCTCTATATGACTTTATTGGAACTTTAGATGTTTATTTCTCAGTTATCAGAGTTTGAATTTTGGGAGAAATTTGTTGCTAATATGGTAAAATTCATTTATGAATTGCAACTTGGCATGAAGTTGGAAGACATGATATAGATTGTTGAATGATCCTAAAATTTTAGTTTAAGATCCCTTAGCTTGGGCTATACTAATTTTTAAAATTTTCAAATATAATTTTGTTAAACATGTTGTGGTAAGTAGTGATTGAATGTGTGAAATAAAAAGCTCCTCACCTTCAAGACAGAATTTCATTTTCTTGGAGAAGGAGCTACTTTTCATTTTTCTCAAGTCTTAGCACGTTTGAAGAAGACAATGGCAACCCACTCCAGTATTCTTGCCTAGAAAATCCCATGGACAGAGGAGCCTGGTAGGCTGAAGTCCAAGGGGTCGCTGAGAGTTGGACACGACCAAGTGGCTTCCTACTTTGACTTTCCACTTTCATGCATTGGAGAAAGAAATGGCAACCCACTCCAGTGATCTTACCTGGAGAATCCCAGGGATGGGGAGCCTGGTAGGCTGCCGCCTATGGGATCACACAGAGTTGGACACGACTGAAGCAACTTAGCAGTAGCAGCAGTAGCATGTTTGGCGGACAAGGAGATATGGTCAGTTAGTACTGTTAATGGAAGTGTTCTTGGGGCTTATAACCACTGACAAATCCCCTTGGGATATAGAGAGTGACATGAAAATGAGCCAACCAATATTGAACTCTTTCCCAGTGAAAACTAAATGATGGTGTGATACTGATAAACTTGTTTGTCAATCTGAAAGAGCGTCTGATAGTTGTTTGCATATTTGCGAGCTGAGCTCTGAGTGGGA
The DNA here is from genome assembly GCA_935064755.1 of Tragelaphus eurycerus. Classification (NCBI taxonomy): domain Eukaryota; kingdom Metazoa; phylum Chordata; class Mammalia; order Artiodactyla; family Bovidae; genus Tragelaphus; species Tragelaphus eurycerus. The sequence continues at coordinate 19,900,341 of CAKXYN010000006.1, read as the reverse complement.
GAATGTGATCTCTACTAGGCATCACTGTGAGCAACCCATATGCTGCTGAATTGCATACACAATACTTGCTCAGAAACCAGGTAGGGTCAGGGTGAAGAGTTAAGTGTGAATGCCACCATTTTACAAACCAAGTAAGAGGGGCAGAAACTGGCTGTGAAATTCCCTAGGGTACATCACAAATTAGGGACAGAATTAGAATGAAATTCATAAGCACTGAGTTTCCAGTCTGTTGCTTAGTCACTGAATCCTTCCTCTATTCAGCCTTCAGTCATGGTTCTCCCTTTAGATTGAAAGACAGATTTACTTATGAAAGTTGGTGTATATAGTGTGACGGGAAATGAGCAGGAGCTAGAATCCAAGTGACGTTTCCAAATGTAACCGTTGTGGACATGGCCAAATTTAGGCAGTATATACATTATTCATTACTTGAGATTAATCTTTCATTTTAAAGAGTTTGCATACTTTCGAAGAATTGGCGTTATAGTAAGGCAAGAAAGAACAATTAAAGAATAATTGCTGATTATAAAAAAATCATTTAACTGAATTTACTTCTTTGAACTCATACATATAATTTTTATTAAATGTATTGTATTCTAATTTATCAATCTTTAAACAATGCTTTGAAATTTAAAAATTGTAATTGTAATAATTATTATGAAGGTTGGAATTTAATGGTTAGAATTCTAAAGGACTGGCTGCTACTCTGGATGAGTAGTACTCTGAAATTGAATATACAAAATATGACAAAAATTCATGGCCTGTCCTACAGTTCTATAGAGGTTTAATAAGTATTTGTTGAAAAAATGAATGTATATACATGTACATTAATAGTGCTCTATTTTATTTATATGTGTGAACAACCATAATTGGCTCAATTGGCTAGGAAGAAACTAGAAATAAATACCAAAATCTTCAATGGAATTTCTTCATCTCATAATACTATGTAATAGTAGTCACCATTTATTATATACCTACTGTTGTACACAATGCCATACAGATGTAAATTCTCTTTATAACACCAGCCAAGAAAGATGAGCAATTTCTCAAACATACAGGTGAGGCCTAGAGAGTTGAAGTGATTTTCACAGGCTCATATAACTAGTAAGCTGTTGAATTTGAACCTATTTATTTAATTCCAAAGTTGTTCCACTTTCAATCAGGGCAGGGGAATAATAAACTTTGGTTTCTGAATCTCTGTAATTTCACAAAAGATTGGATGCTATTAAAAGACTAATGGATGAAGTTAGTCTCCTACTAGCCCAATTCAGTGACCTATTGTAGTAAATTCTAGAAATTTATTTCTCTATAGATACCTGGCATAAATATCTTTTATAGAAGGAAATTTCTTTTTTAAAATTAACAATAAAATAAGAGTGTAGTATTCTGCATGTTGTAGGTTGGAAATTTACCCTCTGCTAAACTGTTCTGGTCTACCTATCACTTTAAAACAGTATTGACATATACTTTAAATTGCATAATTTAAAAGTGTACAATTTGGTAAGCATATGCATGTGAAGCTATCACCACAGTGTCCATCACCTCACTATCTTCATGCTGTAATGCAAAGTCCCCTCTCATCTTTTCTTGTCTTCCTCTTGACCCCCAGAAAACTACTGATCCATTTTCTTTCACTACACATGATTTTGTAGTTTCCAGAGTTTTGTATAAATGGAATTGTACAGTGTATATTCTTCTTTTTTGTTTGGATTCTTTTTGCATAATTATTTAAAATTCCTCCTTTGTTTTGTATATATCAAAAGTTCATTTCTTTTTACTGTTGAGTAGTATTCCCTGGCGGAGAAGGCAATGGCAAGCCACTCCAGTACTCTTGCCTAGAAAATCCCATGGTTGGAGGAGCCTGGTAGGCTGCAGTCCATGGGGTCACTATGAGTCGGCCGTGACTGAGCGACTTCACTTTCACTTTTCACTTTCACGCAATGGAGAAGGAAATGGCAACCCACTCCAGTGTTCTTGCCTGGAGAATCCCAGGGATGGCAGAGCCTGGTGGGCTGCTGTCTATGGGGTCGCACAGAGTTGGACACGACTGAAGCGACTTAGCAGCAGCAGCATTCCCTGGTGAGGCTTCCCTGGTGGCTCAAATGGTAAAGAACCTGCCTGCCAATGCAGGAGATGTGGATTCGATCCCTGGGTCAGGAAGATCCCCTGGAGGAGGACATGACAACCCACCCCATTGTTTTTACCTGGAGAATCCTACGGACAGAGGAGCCTAGAGGGCTACAGTCCATGGGGGCAAAAAGAGTCAGACACGACTTAGTGACTAAACAAAAATAGCCAAGTATTCCATGATATGTATTTACCACAATGTGTCTATCCATCCTCTTGTTGATAGATATTTAGGTAGCTTATAATGTTTGGCTATTACAAATAAAGCTGTTGTGAACATTGCTCTACAGTTTGCTATACGGACATACACTTCGTTTTCTCTCAGTAAAATACGTAGGAGTGGAATGGCTGGATCATTTAAATTTTTGAGAAATTACCAAGCTGTTTAACAAAGTTTTACCTTTCTACAGTCCCACCAGTAGAGCATGAGAGGTCCAGTTACCTGTACTCTCCTCTACCTGTGGAAAGGTCAGACTCTTAATTTAAGCCATTCTGGTCTACCTACCATTTTAAAATGATATTAACAAGCTAAAGAATCTTTTCTTTTTGGTGGTGTAAATCTTCAAACTAGGGTAGTATTAGGCTAAAAATGTCAAAAGGATGGGCTTCCCTGGTGGCTCAGTGGTAAAGAATCTGCTAGAAATACAGAAGCCTTGGAGATGTGGGTTCAATCCCTGGAAAGATCCCCTGGAGGAGGGCATGGCAGACCACTCCAGTATTCTTGCCTGGAGGATTCCATGGACAGAGGAGCCTGGTGGTCTACAGTTCATGGGGTCCTGAATAGTAGGACAGGACTGAAGTGACTTAGTAAGCACATAGGCATGTTAAAAGGCTTTAGCCTTTTTTGATTTTAACAAATGATGCTAAAGCTGAAACTCCAGTACTTTGGCCACCTCATGCGAAGAGTTGACTCATTGGAAAAGACTCTGATGCTGGGAGGGATTGGGGGCAGAAGGAGAAGGGGACAACAGAGGATGAGATGGCTGGATGGCATCACTGACTCGATGGACGTGAGTCTGAGTGAACTCCGGGAGTTGGTGATGGACAGGGAGGCCTGGCGTGCTGCAATTTATGGGATCCCAAAGAGTCGGATACGACTGAGCGACTGAACTGAACTGAACTGAACTCTATAACATATTCAATTTTTAAAACATTTGATTATGTCATGAGCATTTTTATTTCATGGTTTTCTAATTAAAATGACAGTTCCTAGGTTAGAAAAAATGTTATTTATAGGTCCTTTTAATGGCTTTCATGAAGTTTTATAATTTTCCTATGCCGGTCTTGTATATTTTTGGTATTCTAGTTTTAGTTACACTGAAAGTTTTTCATTATTATAAATATAATTTTTAAAATAATATTTTACATATAATTTATTATACATTTAAAAATATAGTTGATTATTTTATTTTCATTCAATCTCTTTGAAAAACCCATTTCTTTCAATAGTTTATCTATAGATTCACTTACATTTTCTACATAGGCAACCACTGTGGTTGTAAATGACATTTTTTCCCATCTTTTCCAATCTTATAACCTCTGATTTATGTGGAAAATTCTGAAAGAGATGGGAAAGCAGACCACCTGAACTGCCTCTTGAGAAACCTATATGCAGGTCAGGAAGCAACAGTTAGAACTGGACATCTAACAACAGACTGGTTCTAAATAGGAAAAGGAGTACGTCAAGTTATATTGTCACCCTGCTTATTTAATTTATATGTAGAGTATATCATGTGAAACCCTGGGCTGGAAGAAACACAAGCTGGAATCAAGATTGCTGGGAGAAATATCAATAACCTCAGATATGCAGACACCACCCTTAGGGCAGAAAGTGAAGAGGAACTAAAAAGCCTCTTGATGAAAGTGAAAGAGGAGAGTGAAAAAGTTGACTTAAAGCTCAACATTCAGAAAACTTAAGATCATGGCATGTGGTCCCATCACTTCATGGGAAATAAATGGGGAAACAGTGGAAACAGTGTCAGACTTTAGTTTTTTGGGCTCCAAAATCACTGCAGATGGTGATTGCAGCCATGAAATTAAAAGATGCTTACTCCTTGGAAGGAAGGTTATGACCAAACTATAGCATATTCAAAAGCAGAGACATTACTTTGCCAACAAAGGTCCGTCTAGTCAAGGCTATGGTTTTTCCAGTGGTCATGTATGGATGTGAGAGTTGGACTGTGAAGAAAGCTGAGCACCGAAGAATTGATGCTTTTGAACTGTTGTATTGGAGAAGACTCTTGAGAGTCCCTTGGACTGCAAGGAGATCCAACCAGTCCATTCTGAAGGAGATCAGCCCTGGGATTTCTTTGGAAGGAATGATGCTAAAGCTGAAACTCCAGTACTTGGGCCACCTCATGCGAAGAGTTGAGTCATTGGAAAAGACTCTGATGCTGGGAGGGATTGGGGGCAGAAGGAGAAAGGGATGACAGAGGATAAGACAGAAGGAGTCGGACAGAACTAAGCAACTGAACTGAACTGAACTGAACCTCTTATTTCTCTGTTAATAGTATATTACACTGAAAATAAATGCATTTTTGAACGAACTGATCATTAAGATTCTTTCCCTAGTGTTCATTTTGGATCAAACAGACAGATGATATGGTGCCCTTTGAAGACATGAATTCTTGTTTGTGCTACTTATTGTTTGTGTAAACTTGAGCAAGTAATTGTTTAATTGAGTCTCAGTTTCCTCATATGACAATAGGGATAATGAAAACATTTGCAAACAGTTTACTGAGATGCTGTGAAGAGCAAATGAAAGATAATATGTGAAAGGAATTATTGTAAATTGATATGCAGAGATTAAATTATATGTCCATTATGGAGGAGTTATTGCATCTGTCTCTTTGGAATTGTTTTAAGGGAGCTATTTTATCCATAAATAACTGTCTAAATAGTCATATGCTTGTTAAGAACTTCTCTTTTTATTTAGTGATTGATTTGAAGCCAATTAGAAGAAAATTTAGCTTGACAAATTAAATAATGAAAAAAATCATGTCAATTTGATGTTTCAGCAAAAAGGTGAACATTTGAGAAAAAGCAAATCACATTAACAAAGGTATTGTATATGCGGGTGCTTTCGAGAAAGACTGCCTTGTCTTTATTTAGAAATCAGATCATATAAAAACCTAAAGCATCAAGTCTGGTCATTCTAAAAGATATAGCTTGAACACAATAATCATCATTACACTTACATTTTGATAGTCTGTAGGAGGTCTACTCATGACTATGTATGGCATTTTAAAGTAATTTTTTTATAATGAAAAATGTATGTGAGAAATCTGAATGGTGACATACTCTAGCTAAATGAACCAGTTAACACTGAATTACTCATAAAACTGGCCATCATGAAATTGTTCTGATCTTTGAAGTAAAACTTGCATTCTGATCAATGAACATTCACTCTTGTTGATCAAAGGCAAACCAGTTATCAAAAGAAGAAAGAAAAACTAGATCAAAAGGTGAAAAACACATGGGAATAAACCAAAAGAAAATATCTCTCATTCCTAGATCATTAGTTAATCATGTGTTTTTTAAAAAATATTTAAATATTTTAGTCATTGTAAGATACAGTGAATTATACTAGTTTTCACCCATTTAGACCCATGAACAGAATCTATGGTGATCTGTATATTAGATAATAATTTATAAATGTGACAAATAGAAAGCATACTTTGCAATTGTGTAAAAGAGGTAATCTTGCCACTCTGAATCTACTCAGAATTTATAATTTACAGTATTTTCCAATTGCTATTATATGACCATGTAACATGGATGAAATAGTTGAGCATTAACTTTAAAATTTTGTCCATGACTCTAATGCCATGGTAGATACTATTCAAGCCAGCGGCACAGAGTTCTTACTTTGAGGGTGAAAAATCCTAACTTTTTCCTGAATTTGAGCTACTTCTGACCTATTAAAAGTGGGTATGTAAAAGTGTGTTGTGGGAGTAGAAGAGGAGAGCGGGGAGATCTGGAAGATGTCGTGACCAGAAAGTCTTCGATCACAGAGAAGGGTAGAGCGGCCAGCTGTGTTGCAGAAAGTCTAAGATACGGAGAAAGTTGTGCTGTCATGGCTTGCGTGTTGTCCTTCAAGACTTCTAGATTAATGGGTAGATTGGAGATAGTTGTTGAAGAATTTTATCTGGGGAGAACCTCAAACAGAGCATCTCTATAAGCGAACTATGGAATTTTGTACTGTTCAGTCACTCTTTGTGACCCCATGGATGGTAGCATGCCAGGCTTCCCTGTCCTTCACTATCTCCCAGAGTTTGCTCACACTCATGTCCATTGAGTTGGTTATACCATCCAACCATCTTATCCTCTGTCACGTCCTCCTCCTCCTGCCCTCAAACTTTCTCAACATCAGGGTCTTTTTCAGTGAGTTGGCTCTTCACATTAAGTGGCCAAAATATTGGAGCTTCAGCCTATATATCTTCAACCTTTTCTATCATTTCCTCCAATTTCTGTAACTTAACTTTTTTCAGTCTTTCATCTGCCTTATTTCTACCATTAATTGGCTTGCCATCTCTTTCTATAATGGTTTACCAATGCCAACTCTCACTACTTTGATGATGCCTGCATGGAGTTAGGTATTTTCTTCTCTACTTTGAATTCTCATCTCTGTCTCTGTGCCTGATTCATACAATCATGAATTCATAGTTCCTGAATCGTTTCAGTTTTGCTGAGTTAAATCCCCAGCTCATTTCAGTCATGGATCAACCACCATCCTGTCTTAAATCATGCTAACATTTTGAAAATCTGATATCTTAAACTAACAAATACCCTAATTGTAATTTCCTCGATTTCATATCTTTCACTCCTTCAACTTCTGCTACCATCCTACACCTCTGAAATTGTTCATCCCCTTCATTATGCCTTCTGATCGTTTGACTTCTTAATTGTCTATATATGTTTCCTGCTCTGTGTCTTCGTTTATGTGTCTTTCTGTGCAAAATACTATCCACCTATTGAAATACCCGTCAGCATCCAAAGATCATTCTGAGGGTTGTCTGCCTGAAGCATTCTCTGGTCTCTTTGGTTGCAATTACAAACCTTTACATTTATAGAGTGCTTTCTCCTATAATATTTTATTTTATGATCTCAACAATCTTGTGAGTTCTGCAGTTATTGCATCCATTTTACAGGTGGCAGACCTGGATCTATAGATGAGGTTTTACCCTTTGTTCAGTGCTTTTTCTGCTAACCTAGCCTGCCAGAAGCAAATCCTCAGAATTTGTTTGGTATATCATTTGCACCATTCAATAACACTTAACGTACAGTGGCTTATTGTGTAATTATTTTTATACATGTAGGAGCTCCTGTTTCTATTTTTTAAGTTCCAGATAATGTCTTAATTTCCTTTAGAGTCCCAAAGCAGCTGCCCCAGTGCCTTAAACATGGAAGATGCTCAATATATATTTGTTGAATAGATGAACAAATTAATTAAAGGACATTACAAAAGATAGAGAGTTGGAAGCCAGAGCCAAGATACAGGGCAGCATGCTTTTACAATAGTATTTTGTAAGTAAAACAATTGAGGCTTAAAGAGGGCAAAAGGTTTCTTGGGGTCACATCACAAATTAGGAACAGAATTAAAAAGAAAACGCAGAGGCCCTGAGGTTCCACTCTGCTGCTTAGTCACTGAATCTTTCTTCTTTTCAGCTTTCAGTCATGGCTCTCTCTCTAGATTGAAAGAAAGATTCACTTATGGAAAATGGTGCATATAGTGTGACGGGGAATGAGAGACTGGCCCCATGACATTTCCATACCCTTAACAAGATCAGCTGTGTTTAGCATCTTTCTTTATCAGTTTTGTCCACTTCATGATCTTTCAGGTTTAAATGTGCTCCTTACTTCAATTGATTCCCATAAATATGGGGATGTTATGAAGATTAGTGATGCAAGACACATAATATCCTCCAAGGTCTACAGAAGAAGGGTATTACATAAATACAAAAACATGATTATTTCTGTCACTCACAACAAGACTAAGCTCACCAACACATAGTTCACAGGCTGCTGAGCCATCAGCTCATGATATACATTTTTTTCTCTATGTGGATTAAAGTGGAAAAGATTTCCCTTGGGGATATTTGGACCATTTATTCCAATTAAGTTTTATTTTTTCTGAGGGGGAACAGTTAGTTAGTGGTGGTGGTGGTAGAGGGTTAGAAGTGAAATTAATTTTGGGTTCAAATATGAATAGATTGCCAAGCAAGAAAACCAATATAGAGAAATAAATGCAAAATTAATACCAACTTGTAAAGAATGTGGACTTGTTTGTCCCTTGCTTGCATTTCATGTGTTACTGGGTTTATTCTAAAACAAAATACTATCAAATGCATTGAATTCAGTTGAACTTAGAAGAAGAACCTGAGTCTTCTTATTTCATATCTTTCACTCCTTCAACTTCTGCTACCATCCTACACCTCTGAAATTGTTCATCCCCTTCATTATGCCTTCTGATCGTTTGACTTCTTAATTGTCTATATATGTTTCCTGCTCTGTGTCTTCGTTTATGTGTCTTTCTGTGCAAAATACTATCAAATGCATTGAATTCAGTTGAATGAGCTCTCTATAATTAATAGAGGCATGAAAAAATTTAGGTTTGGTTATAAGAAACATTTTATGGAAAATAGTTTTGTATGAAATCAATGTTATCATTTGATTTGTTGTGATTCATACTTCTGAATCTGCAAGGAATGTAATTACATGACTTAGTGGTCAGATAATAGTATTAAGTGGTGGAAAACAGGGTTTACCATTTTCTAGTTTTGTTTCATGTACATATTAGTATTTTTTCTTATCCATAGTGGAAAAGGTGACTTTCCATAGTTTGATGATCTGGTTTGATGGCTCCATCAGGCAAATGACCTTAGAATTTACTGCCAAGAAGATTGCCTCAACATTAACTAGGAAAAGTGAAACTCATTATCTGACAAAGACATGCTCCTAAAATTAGAACAGTGACCACTAAATGTCTGAATATATCTGATCCACATGGTCAATGATCTGGGCATATATTTGCAGCTAACTAACTCTGGCATGTTCATGGGAAAGCTAAGCAGCTCAGAATCATCTAAAGCATTGGAAGTTTTATGGAGGTTTTTCTGCAGCCAATATGGGCAATTGGAAGAGTCTGCTTTGCACAGTTCCCAGGATGATATTAAACTGATTCTATGGTGTGGAAATCTGGGATCTCAGGTGAACCCTTGTCTAAGTACTGCACGTGAAACCCAGTTGTTCCTGGGGATAGGGGGTCCTGGCTTTGCCCCCTCTCCTTGAGTTGGTAGGCAGTTCTTCCATAGAAGGAAAATCTTAGATAGGCTTTTCAGGCATCATAAAAATTGTTAACAGTTTTATCTGCTCATCTGGAATGCAATGCCCCTTCTTATTTTTCTCCAGCAACTAATATCTCCTTCAAAAAGTGTGTCAGATTATTATCATTTTTTGTGTGTGCCCGATTATTTTTATATTCTGCCTCCATTTTTTAACTGCATATTTCCTCTAAGAAACTGAGGCAAAGGGAAGTGAAATGAGCTGTCCAAGATGAAATAGACTGTCAAATCTGGATTTCCTGGATTCCAGAGACTGTGGTCCTTCTCATGTGCTACCATTCATCCAGAGTCTGAGTGTGAGATGTGATTTTTTGGTTCAAGAACCTGAACTCCATCAATTTCTTTGAATACTCATATGTTTTATCACTGGATCCAGTTTGAAGCTAGAATGGCAGTAATAGTCATCTATATTAGCAGCTTAGACTTGGTGGAATTACTCTCCCTGCCTCTAACTTTTATCAAAAGAGATCACAAAAAGTAGCAACAATAGACTTTCTTTTTCTCGGTTCCCAGATTAAATTTCACAGGATAATTTCTCTTGGAATTTAGAAAGTGTTCAAATTTTCTTCTGTGAGGAATTAATGTGCTTTCTACTTTCAATTAATAAAAATTATACACCTTTACAAGTATTTTTCACTGACTAAAGCTCAGAGTTAAACTGGATATTTTTTCATATGAACTAAGTAATATTTTTGGTGAAAATATTTAGTTTTTCTTTTTGGTTCTGTTTTTCTAATTTATTAAGTGTACTTTGCATGTTCTTTGCTTGAGCCATCTTGCTGCTGCTGCTGCTAAGTCACTTCAGTCATGTCCGACTCTGTGTGACCCCATAGACGGCAGCCCACCAGGCTCCCCCGTCCCTGGGATTCTCCAGGCAAGAATACTGGAGTGGGTTGCCATTTCCTTCTCCAATGCATGAAAGTGAAAAGTGAAAGTGAAGTTGCTCAGTCATCTCTGACTCTTAGCGACCCCATGGACTGCAGCCTACCAGGCTCCTCCATCCATGGGATTTTCCAGGCAAGAGTACTGGAGTGGGGTGCCATTGCCTTCTCCGTCAGCCATCTTAATTCATATCAATAACTAAGAGTAAACATAAAGAGAATAGAACTTAATCCTTCTTCTACCTTTTCTCTTCTTATGCTCTCTTCAAGAGAAATTATAAGCTGTACAATGTGTTCTTTTATAGAAGAGGATCTGAATTCTAGGTAAATATTCTAGAGAGAATGACCATGTTGAAGATTAAGAATCCAATAAATTCATCCACTGCATTTTGAGTATAGACTGTCTTAGGTACTGTGGGATACTAGGCATGGGTGCATGCTAAATTGTTTCACTTGTGTCTGACTCTTTGCCACCCTGTGAACTGTAGCCCACCAGGCTTCTCTGTCCATGGGATTCTCTAGGCAATCATACTGGAATGGGTTGCTGTGATCTTCCTCAAGGAATCTTCCTGAACCAGGGATTGAACCCATCTCTCCATCACTGGCAGGCAGGTTCTTTACCATTAATGTTACCTGGGAAGCCTGTGAGGTACTATAAGCTTTAATATAAATGAAAACATAGCCTTTGACTTTTCCAGCTTGCAAACTAGAGTGCAAAAGAATTGCCACAGTGTATAATTAAATTTATAAAAAAAACTAAAAGGACTTAAAGAAAATTTAAAATCTCTAGAATGTATTATGATAGTGATATTTTAAAACTTGAAACCATCCAAGATAATAATTTAAAGCTTTTATTTTTGAAACTAAATGAGAATATCTCAGCAACATATTCTAATATGTGATTAACCTTGCATTCTAGTGTTCAGTTCTTTATACTGAGCTTTTTATCCACTGAGAAATTCATCAGTGTTGTTCCATGAGCAACATAATATGAATAGGCATGGATATTGCCTGGATATTGTAGCCTGCAGATTTTGTATATTTTTTTGGCTTATTAACCTTACTTTCTCTATTCAAAAAACATGTGGGAATGCAAGCAAGAGTGACATTACTTTAAAGGTAATTCTTGAATCTGCTATCGTTTATATGAAAAGTGAATTGTTTACAAACCCCAAACTAATTTTGACTACAATATATCCAGAGAATTTCTATGCTGCTGCTGCTAAGTCACTTCAGTCGTGTCCGACTCTGTGTGACCCCAGAGACGGCAGCCCACCAGGCTCCCCCGTCCCTGGGATTCTCCAGGCAAGAACACTGGAGTGGGTTGCCATTTCCTTCTCCAATGCAGGAAAGTGAAAGAGAAAGTGAAGTCGCTCAGTCGTGTCCGACTCTTAGCGACCCCATGGACTGCAGCCTACCAGGCTCCTCCATCCATGGGATTTTCCAGGCAAGAGTACTGGAGTGGGTTGCCATTGCCTTCTCCCAATTTTTGTGCTACACAGGGTCAAAATTATTGCATTTTTATTTTGCTCCAAATTCAAATTTTGAAGTAAAAATTCTTTATTACTATGAGAAATACTTGATCACTGTCTCTCTTACGAGGGCTTCCCTGGTGGCTCAGTGATAAAGAATCTTCCTGCCAATACAGGAGATGTGGGTTAGATCCCTGGGTTGGCAAGATCCCCAGGAAAACCCCTGGAAAAGGAAATGGCAACCTACTCCAGTATTCTTGCCTAAGAAGTCCCATGGATAGAGGAGCCTGTCGGGCTGCAGTCCATGGATTTGCCAAAGAGTTGGTTTGTGTGTGTATGTGTGTGTGTGTCTGTGATAAGAGCACTTAAGATCTACTCAGGAAATTTCAAGTATAGCATATGTTTTCTTAATATGTATAGTGTGTATATGTTATTCCCAAATACAATCTAATATTATTAAGCATAGGCACTATGCTGTACATTAGATCCCTAGAACTTATTATTCATTTTATACTGACATTTTTGTATCTTTTGATCAGTATCTCCCTATTTTCCCCACCTCCCAAACTTTGATGACCACCATTATACTCTCTGGTTTTATGAATTTGATTTTTTATAATATTTCATATATGTGATACCATACAATATTTGTCTTACTCTGGCTACTAACTTTACTTGGCATAATGTTCTATGGGTTCATCTATCTTGTCACAAATGGTAGAATTTCTGTCTTTTGAATGCTAAATAATATTCATTGTGCGTATGTCTACATATATCACATTTCTTTGTCTTTTTATCTGTTAATGGAAGGTTGTTTCCATATTTTGGCTATTGTGATAAACAATAGCCAAACAAAATTTTGGCTATTGTGAAAGATATTGATTTCATTTTCTTTGGAGATATATATATATACACACACATACATACACATATATATACATACACACATTTACACACTCCACATTTACACATTGCCACTCCAATAATGGCAATGGTGGATCATAAAAATGGAATTAAGCTATTTTTAATTTTTGAGGAACTACTATATTGTTTTCCACGTGGCTTTACTAGTTAACATTCCCACCAACAGTGTACAAGGGTTCCCTTTTTCCCACACACTCACCAACACTTATCTCTTATCTTTTTTATAGGAGCCATTTTACCCAGGTAAGGTTTTTATAGTGTTCATCTAAGCCACTAGATCCAGGAATCTGTATTTTGATAAGCTCCTAGGATGATTCTTCGGAGGAGGAAGTGGCAACTCATTCCAATATTCTTGCCTAGAGAATTCCATGGACAGAGAAGCTGGACCCTCACTCCGTGGGGTCTCAAAGCGTTAGACACAACTTAGTGACTAAACAGAAACAGGGTGATTCTTATGGATCAAGGATGCATGAAATCAATGACTTAATGCATGTATAAATTATTCTCGTTTTAGCAGAAAAATAGCTCCTATAATATTAAAATTAATATATTATTTTAAATTATTTTAAATATGAATTCACGGTTAACTCTAAATTTAGTATTTTGGACTCCATATTTAGCATTTTATAATTCAGAAAAGTCCGGAACCTTTTGAAAAGTCATAAAAATTGAATCATTTTACTTACTTTCATTAAAAAAAATATGTCAAAAGATATAGTCCATGTCTTTTGTGAAAGTGGATATTTTTATGATTATGCAAGATTCAATTAAAAGAGTATATACTTTTTACACAATCCTTGGGGTGAAATATATCATTAATATATCATTGTTCATTGTCTTGATGTTGACATCTATATGTTCAGAGTTAGTTGTCTTGATGTTGACTTCTATATGTTCAGAGTTAGTTGGCTGCAGGACCAGAATATTTGGTTTATATCCATGGATCATGCAGGGAGACTTCAACACAGCTGCTGAAAAAATAAATGCAAAACAAGGGAGAGACTATAACTGAGCTGGCTACTTAGAAAAGAAAAAGAAAAGAAAACCAGATTCAGTAATTTTCTCTGTCTTTAGCTTAAGGGTGCACCAAGTGTTTACAATTACTTGTTTGGCAAACTGGAGTTTTGCATATTTCTCATGGTTCAGGAGGCAAAACCATATGCTACTTATAATAATGGACTTTTTTAGGGCACAAAGTTATCATATTCATGTCACAGGAAATGTTTACATAGGAGCAAAATACTCTAGAATCAGAATAAATCAGTAACATTTTGGAGTTCAAACTTCCATATGCTTCCTTGGCATAATAAAGAATAATTCTGTTGCTGTATAATACACTTTAATTAAAAACAAAACTTTTCTACAAATCATGGAAGTTCCCAAATAGTGCAGACAGATGTATCATTTTGCTGTATCATAAACATTTATCATTTTTAAGTGGAAAAAAGAATAGAAGCTATAATGAAGATGTTGTGTACTTTTTTGTCTCTGAAAATATCAATTTATTCTGATCAATTAAAATAGGATTTGCTGTGGATTTGATTTTAGGAGTTGTGCCATGTCAGGCTGCATCAGGAGAAATTGAGCTATGTTGTCTAGGTGATACAGAGGTATCTAAAGCATTTAATTCTTTCAAAAATTATGAATTGGGGTTTTAGTTCTTAAAAAGACATTGCTTATTTTTCATGTTGGCAAGCTTGTGTTCTTTAGGTTTCTTTTTACCATAAATACGATTTATACCAATAGCTGATGATTTTGCTATTATTTAAAAGCTTGTTTCACAGTTATTTTGATGCTGTTCAATGAAGAAGGTTCAGCAGTAGTGCATATAACAAGATATTTTCAAAATAGGGTCCTGATTATGATCGGAAATAGTCAATATGCTTGTGAAAGAATTCCGTTTTATGTGATGAGTGATTTAACGTACATGCTGATTATTTTTTGTGGAAAAAACTCATTTGAATTACTCAGAGATAACCAGAATAATGGAGTTAGTTATAATCATTTTTGCAAAATATACTCTTGCACAAAAGTGAAAGAAATAATAAAATCAATGTTTCTTTTTAGAGATTTCAGCTTTACGTTACTAAAGGGACTATTAAAGAAATGATTATTGAAATACTTCTTGTTTGCAAATAAAGCATGATTGAGTTAAATCATCTGAACCTAGGATTTAGATTATCATCAGTTTTCCCAGACTGTTTAGATTAAAAAAACTCTTGGATTTTTTTTTTTTTTCATTTTGAAAAAGTAAGTGGTCGAGCTGCTAATTTTATTTAAAAAGGATAAGACTCTCTATTTAGATCCTTGTTTTTAATAATAATTGCAAATAAGGTAAAAAAAATCAATATTTCATATACTACCACTCCCCCTCAATGATATCATGTTTTCAAATAGAAAATACAGGATTTCATACTGTATCTCCAAACGGTAGATGGAGGAGAGCACACAGCTTCCAGCTTCCAGGGTCTTATATTTTGAACTCAGTAGCAGTAAAACCATTTTCATGGTTGAAGGAGTACATAGGCTTGAATCTGTTTTCAAGGTAGCTAAGACTAAACATAATATAAAGTTTTTTTTTTTTTTTTTTGTACTACAGTTCGCATTGCACCTGGAAGTAAATAGCTAACTAGAATAGACTAATGATGTGCTCACTGTCGCCAAGAGCTGTGGAGTAAGTACCTCTCCCTGTCTGGGTTCTCCAGTGAACTCTTAAACCCTTGGCTTTTAATTCAGCAACACACTCCGAGGAGCGTGTCCCCTGCTCTTTATTACATTCCAGGGGCAGCTCCATCAAACTGCATCACCATCGCTTAGCACAGCATTTACTCTCTCTAATAAAAAAACACTCCAGGTGCTATATTGAATGGATTATTACCAACAGAGGATCCCAAAATTTGGTTTATGCCCTCCTCTTGCAAGATTCAGGGCAGCCTGAGGTCCCAGATGTGCTTTATGAATGCCAACATGACAACTGAAAAAGATGGAGCTGGATGTACAAAGATGGTCAGCAGAGAGCAACGTTCCATATTGTTGGCTTAGGAAACCATTTCAGGAGAAACAAAGATGGTTACTAAGCCTCTTTGTGAAAAAGGGTATCAAAGGCAAGATGGTTGATAAAGGGAAAAAGAGAGACAGCAATAGCAAGAGTGAGAGAGAAAGCAAGCCAGTGAGTGACAGAATACCAATAGGACCTATAGGATTGAGATAATTCCTTACACGTAGCAGTTACCTTCAAAAAAGGACTAAGTACCTGATTCCATGCTAGAAAGAATACCAAGCACTTAATAAAATATATCAATGAGGGATTCACAGACCCTTCCAAGATTATTTAAGAAAATATTAAATATTTAAGAAAATATTTTAATATTAGCATAAAATAATCAAATCCTGGTAAATTGGACAGTATATAAATTTTCAGTGATAAATATTTATCTCTAAAATAGAATTTTGTGCACAAAATGATTCTTTGAAGTCAAAGATGAAAATCTAACATGGTGCACAATGATCTCTCACTTGCTTCCTCTTTGCCTCCTTTACCAGTCTCCTTTTTAAAATTCTCCTGTCTCCACACTTTTATGTTTCATTACTAGTAAATAGCCCTATTATTCTCCACACCTGCTCATTTTTTTCCCCATTTCTGCGGTTTTGCATGTCATCTCTTCTGCATTTGGAACTTCAGTTTCTTTTTTGTCTGTCTAACGCAGGCTTTATATTAAGGTTCAGATCAAGGGGTGCCTCCTCTGGGAAGCCTTCCTTTATGTCCTCACTTCTACCCTTAATACTCCCTGCATTTCTCCATTGCATTATTATTGCATTTTTTTGGGGATGTTTTTCTTCTCAACCAATCTCTCACTTGTTTGCTTACAGAGATTGGACTGGATGCATCATAAAATTCCATGTTCCCAGAACTGAGTGGCTGTTCAGTAAATAATTTTGGAAAGAATGAATGACTGAAGTGACTTCAGTAACTTGTATACCTACTGTTAGGGAAAGTCAACTCAGATAATTTTATGAAAGGAAATGTTTTGAGTCCCAGGTTTGCAATACTTGTGGGCTTCAATTCAAAGCCTTTAACTGCTGGATAGACAAAGCCAGGGTTAGAAATATACTCTTAGTATGTAGGAAAATATTGAAATGACTATTCTAACAGAACCAGAAATGTTTGTACATACTGCAATGAGTCATTCAGAAACTGAATTGCATTTCAATTGATATCTCTTTAGAAATAAAGTAGCTTCTGTCATTCATTCACATATTTATTTTTGAGAAATTATAATAAGCCAACTCCTAGGTTAGGCTCTGTGGAAACAAGGCTGGATACAACACATGTTTTGTCTCTGAGGGTTCACAGTCTGGTCAGAGATAATACTATGGCTAGCAGACAATTCTATGGGGATGAAAGATTTTGAGTGATGAGAATTTAGCCTAGTACATGAAGAAAAATCCTCAAAGAGAAACAGACAACTTAAATTAAATCTTCAGACTAAAGCAGGATGGGAGAAGATGGCAAGCCGAAAGTTCCCAGGAACCCTCAAGGTGGGCAAGAGTTCAGATTGGGTGATTTATTTTTCTGAGAAGGATTTTCATGGAAGAAAGAAAAGGAAAATGGTGAGAAAGACTGCTTGAGACAGATTATGGTAGTGGAGGTAGAAGGGTTACACCTTTGTTCCCTATAGGTTTCTGACACTGTTCTGAACTAAGCCTCAGTTTCGTCATCTGTAAAGTGGATATAGAGGAAGGATGATGTAAAATCTCTAGGCAAAGTAAGAATCAGACAATAATGCAGTATGTAAATGAAAAGTGCAAGTATTAGTTGCCCAGTTGTGTCCAACTTTTTGCGACCCCATGGACTCTAGCCTGCCAGGCTCCTTTGTGGGATTCTCTGGGCAGGGAATCTTCCTAATCCAGGGATCAAACCCAAGTCTCCTGTACTGCAGGCAGATTTTTGACTGTCTGAGTCACCAGTTTTTAACAAATTAAGACATTTTAGCTTACTTTTGGGAGAAGGCAATGGCACCCTACTCCAGTACTCTTGCCTGGAAAATCCCAGGGACGGAGGAGCCTGGTAGGCTGCAGTCCATGGGGTCGCTAAGAGTCAGACATGACTGAGCAACTTCACTTTCTCTTTTCACTTTCATGCATTGGAGAGGGAAATGGCAACCCACTCCAGTGTTCTTGCCTGGAGAAACCCAGGGACAGTGAAGCCTGGTGGGCTGCTGTCTCTGGGGTCACACAGAGTCGGACACGACTGAAGTGACTTAGCATAGCGTAGCATAGCTTACTTTTATGCAGAGACTATAAATACTTTGGAGATTGTTGGCTCTTAATAAGGTGCCCCTGACAGAAGACCCTCTGAGGCTCCCCCACCCCCCCCAAGCAGTGCTTGCTGGCTGAGCTCAAGAGCACTGCATGGCTCTCTCTTCTTGCATCTGTAGTTCGAGGTCTTAACCTCTTCTCATTATTTTAATGATGTTTTTATGTTGAATTTAACTGTAAATCACATTAATAGAGTTTTGACTGGTATGTCAGAGGGCTTAAAAACTGAGTCAAAGTCATTCTAAGAGCTAAAGAATTTGTCAGGTCTGATGTATTTAGTTGAGATAATCCATCCAAGTGTGGAGATGTCCGAGAGATGGGGCAGGATGGTGTCTAATTTGCTCAGGATTTGAGGAGTGCAAATGAACTCACAGTAGAGCTTCTGCTCCGTATTAGCAACAGTTCAAAGGATAACTTGTGGCTTTTGTCAAGGATATTAAGCAAGGCTAAAATACCCCTGTAAAGCAACTAATTGCATATTATGTTCAAGTTATTTTCTGAAGAATATCACACCATAACATGGCATAATTTAGGAAGCATTAGTGAAATTCTGTGTGTTCCTTAGATTTCATTGACCTATTGCGGTGATGACAGACAGACATTCATTTTTCTGTATTCGGAAATCATACCTTTAGAGGTCAGAAAACCCATTTGTGAGGTTTTTATTGTAAAACAGGTGTTTAAGCAAGAACAATGTAAAAAATTATCTATAACTACTGGTAATATTTTGACATGTATAGTATTTTCACTCTTTTGAATAAATGCTATTAGTCAGGATGTCTCAACTGCTGAAACAGATATCCTCTAAAATATCAGTGGCTTAACATGAGAGTTTATTTCTTACTCCAGAGGGCATTGCCAGCAGTGAGGGTAGCAGTGCAGGGGTGCTGTGCTCCATGCAGTTGTTCAGGGCAGTGCTGGCACGAAAGCCTGATACTGGAGATTCCTACCCATTGACCTCCAGCCAGGGGAGAAAGGGAGAGGATAGCAAGAGACGTGTTTATAATTTCAGACCAAAAATGGTGACCCACATTTCTGGTTACACAGAGCAGTGTGCCCAGCCTGGAGGGAAAGCAGGTTTGATGTACATATTATCTCTTTGCCATAGCAAATATGTAAACATACTCACATACTATTATACATTCGGTTTACTCTACATTCTATATGTACAATATTGTTGATTTATTTGGTCATTATGTCTTCTTTTTGTTATTTATATCATCGTTGTTTCATGGTACTGGAATTTATTTTTCTTATTAAACATTTTACTTATTACCAGTTTTCATGAGTGAATGCAATATTCTATTAACATTTTTACACTTTTGCTTACTAGCCAAGTTGCTTTCTTAAAAAAATCTCCAGAAGTAAAATTGCTCTATCAAAAGGTATGTAATTTGAAAAATAAAAGACTTTTGACACTTTACCAAATTTTCTCCAGAAATTAATATTCCTACCATCAATGAGTGTGCCAGTTGCTGACATTTTCCTCTAGAGTAATGTGGCTTGTAGGTGGAAACTGAAAATTGTACTTACAGTGTACTTTTTATTTTGTTGTGAATTAAAGAATTAATTCTGGAGAAGGGAATGACAACCCACTCCAGTATTCTTGCCTGGATAATTGCATGGACAGAGGAGACTAGGGGGCTACAGTTCATGGTATCACAGAGAGTTGGACATGACTGAGTGACTAACACACTAAAGAATCAATTATCATGTACTTATTGAGCATCTTGACTGGCTTGTGCTATCGGGATCTCAAGAAAACTAAGTAGGGTTGTTTTTATTGGGAAACAGTACTCTATTCTATATATTTAATGCAAAAAAGGAGTTTTGGTTTCCTGCTTCTCTCCAGTTCAGTGATGGATGCTTTGGGTTTTATTGCAGTTATCGAAAGAGGCAGGGAGAGTAAGGGTGTTTCTTAAATATGAAAGATGAGGCACTTAGGCTATTTGTTGTTGTTGTTCAGTCATCAAGTCATGTCTGACTCTGCAACCCTATGGACTGCAGCATGCCAGGCTTCCCTGTCCTTCACTGTCTCCTGGAATTTGCACAGGTTTATGTCCATTGAGTTAACAATGCTGTCTAACCATCTCATCCTCTGTTGTCCCCTTCTCCTCCTGCCTTCAATCTTTCCCAACATCAGGGTCTTTTCCAATAAGTCAGCTCTTCATATCAGACGGCCAAAGTATTAGAGCTTCAGCTTCACCATTAATCCTTCTAATGAATATTCAGGGTTGATTTCCTTTAGGGTTAACTGGTTTTATCTCCTTGCAGTCCAAAGGACTCTCGAATCTTCTTCAGAAACACAATTTGAAAGCATGAATTCTTCAGTGCTCAGCCTTCTTTATGGTCCAACTTTCACATCTGTACACAATTACTTAAAAAACCATAACTTTGACTATGATATAATAAGTTCAAATGAAAAAATAAGGTATTGAACTTTATTCTTATTGTGATAATGAGTTCAAAATGATTTCTGAGTACAAATGGCCACAAGTCACAAAATTAGGTCAAGGCAATCCTAATAACCTAAGGAATGTCTAGAGAGGACCTCAGAATCATGCCTCAGATTTGCCTTCATATATTCCTTGAAAAAATAGAGTATGTAATTACATTACTGTTGTAATTAAGTTATGAATCCCCATGGCTAGTAGTAGCTACAGTTAAGGAGTTGATAAAGAATCCATCTGCAATGCAGGAGACCCTGGTTTGATACCTGGGTCAGGAAGATCCCCTAGAGAAGGGATAAGCTACCCATGCCAGTATTTTTGGGATTACCTGCTGGCTTAGATGGTAAAGAATCTGCCTGCAATGTGAGAGACCTGGGTTCAATCCCTGGGTTGGGAAGATCCCTTGGAAAGGAGAATGGCTACCCACTCCAGTAGAACAGAGGAGCCTGGCAGGCTCCAGTCCATGAAGCTGCAAAGAGGCAGACAGGACTGACTGACTTTCACTTTATTTCACATAAGCTTTCTAACTTTTTATCATTATTCTGATGATGATTTTCTAAGTAGTTAATGATCATTATGTGCTCATTTTAAAATATAATGTTTGTATATACCCTGAAACCACATAGGTTGGTTTTATTTCAGTGATAACTCTATCTTTTCTTTCATTATTTAAAATTATATTGGATTTAACTTTTAAAATTATGAATTTCTCAGATTTAGATTTGTTGCTATGTTTCTGTGTATATTAAATGGGAATAATTTATTATGAAATTTATTAATTATATTGTTTTCCTATTACAAAATATATAAATTTTTAGTGAAAGTAAGACTGTGTCTCCCTGAGATGAAATGTCTATAGACATGCTATTTCCATGAAATGGAAATATGGGCCTTATTGTTAGATAGGTGAGTTGTAAGTATGTAGATATATACCTCTGTGATATATAAACATTTCTATGAACAGATAAATTGATACATGTTGTTAGAAATCTGAAACTTTTCAAATAAATACTCTAGTTTCTAAATACTCAGAATGGTCCTAACAAAGTTAAAAGAATGATTGAGTAGTTTTCAAACTAATAGGCACATGAATTGGAGCTGAGATACTAGTTACAACTGTCCTTCCACACCTGTGGGGGTTTGGTTCCAGGAACCAACCTTTCAGTAGATACCAACATCCGAAGATGCTTAAGTCACTTACATAGAACAGTGTAGTATTTGCATGTCATCTGCACATATTCTTCCATGTTCTTTAGATCATCTCTAAATAACTTGTAATATCTAATACAATGTGAATGCTGTGTAAATAAGTGAGGGCACATGGCAGACTCAAGTTTTGCTTTTTGGAACTTTCTGGTATTTGTTTCCTGAATATTTTCTATCCTGAGTTGGAGAACCTGTGGGTACACAGAGCTAACTCTATAAATGACAGCAGACAAATAAATCACAGGAAAAAGACATCCCATTGCTTATAAAATACCTAAGCCAAAATTCTCAATGCCTAAACTTGTCTCTCAACTGCTTGATAGCTTCAAAAACTTTTTTTTTAAACTTATACTCACCTGAGGCCATTGACTCAACTAATTTATGGAGCACACATTGTATGTGAGATACGTAATCAGTTTTCTTAGCCCTTCATAATCCACTGGAGAAGACAAATAGAGAACCACAATTCAAAATGATATGTTCTCTCATAGAAGTAAGTACTGAGTTCTCTGAGACTGAATCTAGAATACCCAAAAGGACTTCTTGAAGGAGAAGTTTGGGCTTCTCTTGTGACTAGGTGGTAAAGAAAATGCTGGCCATTGCAAGAAATGCAAGAGATGTGGGTTTGATGCTTGGATTGAGAAGATCCCCTGGAGTAGGAAATGGCAACCCACTCCAGTATTCTTGCCTGGAAAATCTCATGGACAGAGGAGCCTGGCAGGCTACAGTTCATGGTTTGCAAAGAGATGTACATAATTTAGCAACTGAACAACAACAAAAGGCTCTTCTGACCATTTGAAGACAAAGACATCCAGCTATTCAAGTTTCTGATTAAGGACTTTAAAAAGTATCTGAAGGTAGTCTGTAATGAACCATAGTGGTCTGTGTAGCTTATCATCTTTTGGCTTCAATTATTTTTGATGTTACTATTCCAGACAATCCTATTTGCAAATCTTATTAAAGTGTATACATCCTAACTTAGGAAAACTGTATACTGTGTAAATATTAATGATTATGATGATGTGTGAGAATCATCAACATTTAATCATTTATAGTTAATTCTATGATTTTACAAGTGATCACAATTAGGTCCAAATAGACTTGTAACTGCTCAGGTCAAGGGGGATTTGAAGGACTTGAATTGGACTGAGAGAACATCAAAAAGGACCAGAGAATCTGCAATTTAGGATTGGAGTTGCCCGAGGTCAGGAGGCGGGAGGGTCTCTATAAAGGGCTCCCAACAGCTGGGTTGTAAAAGGTACAGTTGAAGCAGTTGGAAGGGAGACTGGGAAGGCCTGAAACTGCAGAAGAATGAGGGTGAAATGAGATGTGCTTTGCTCAGGACAATAAAAGAAAGGCAGGAACAGCTGCAGGGTTTGGATCTGAGATGCACGGCAAACTCAGTGAACGGCAATGGGAAATGTATATATATATATGTATATATATATATCTGAAGACACAGAAAACAAATGCTTAGGAAAAACTACCATACTTAGAAAGTTCTGAGCAATGCACTGGAGGAATGAGGATTAAAAGCCAGAGAGAATTGAATTGACAGTTTTTTTTTTTAAATTTTAATTTTTTAACACCAAAAAAATTTTGTATTGGTATGACAGGTATTTTGATTATGCCTTAACGTTAGTAATATTCTGTAAATACCATGCTAAGAAATACTTAGAACTCTACACTGGCCACCAAAATGTTCTAAGTGAGTTTGGTATATTGTAAATTCTTAATTGGGGCATTTAAAACATTCTCCTGTCTATTGATACTTGGACTAGTAGGAAATCAATTTAACTTACTCTTCAGTAGTTTAAAAATATTAAAACATTTCCATAATTTTGAGATATTTTTCATCATAATTTTAATAGGTACAGTAGTCAATTAATTTTTTCCTTCATTATTAACAATGAGCTTTTATGAAATTGCTGCTTGGTGCAAGAACTGATTTATATCTCTGGGTCATTAGATTTGATGATTTGAATTTAAAGGGAAAATAATATTAATCCTCCCAAATATCTTCAAATTATGTAGCATTGCCATATTTTTTCTCTTCTTTTTTTCACTTCATAATATAGTCTGGCAAAAAGTAAGTGTGATCTTAATTGTTAGACTTGTTTATTCCAGGGAGGAACCAATGGAGCACTTATAGTAATTAACATATTTTCTCTGGTCTTCTCATTTTGTTAATGATATCTTATTGAAGGATGTGCAGTAATTACTGCCCACTGAGGTACATACGCTGAAACAAATTAATGGCCAATGACCAATAATGATTACACTTGTAATTACCTATTGTGAAGTATAAGCAGAAAAAAATGACATTAAAAACAATGTTCTCTGAAGCTAAAATTAAACTGTATTGTTAAACTGTCCTCAAAATCACATTAACAGCTCAACAGAGAAATGATATTTCATGATTTTATCATTATCCCCACCAGTTTCATGTAAGTTACAAGAGACTTTTTTTTTTTTTTTTTGCTGTTTTACATCCTGAAGAATAGTACATTTGTTTATTTTTAGGTATGATTTTGGGGTATTTGTGGCACATTTATCTTAACATGGGCAGCATAATTTTCAGTGATTTCAAAAAGTTAAACTATTTTTTTTTTATGCCAGAAAGCAATATTTCCTTCTTCATTCTCAAGGAGATTTTCTTTTTCTTCCCGGTGACTTCTTTATACCTACTTATGCTTAAGAAATTCTGGGTCACTTGGCACTTTTAGCAAGATCAATACTTTTAATGCTCAAACTTCATTTATCTCATTGGTTTATCAAAATAAACAGTAATTTTCCTGTAATGCTGCCCACTATAACTTGGAATAGAGGGTGGTGATAAACGTTCACACAATTTCCATATGCTACAATTTGATTTTGTAAAGTTGAGTGGTTTGAAACTCCTTTTTCTTTAGACTGCCAACAACTTCAGCAATCTACTTTATACATGTGGAAAAAAGAATGAATTTTACCTAAGAGTTAGCATAATACAGTATTGCGGTTCTTCAGATTGAAATAGAGGAGATCAAGGATCTGTGTCACTAATGAGCTGGCAAGTCACTCATTGTCTCTGGGCCTTGATTATTTGACTTGAGTAATGGGAGCTTTGTATTAGATCCTGTGCAAGGTCACTCACAGGTGTTGATGTGCTATGGTAAGCTTTGTGATAAGAATCATAGGATACTGGGAATTCTCTTATCTCTGGTTACATAGTTGTATGGAAACATTAAAATTTTTAGATCATTTTTATTATTTGTAGTTCAGTTAACAAGTCAGATTTGTTTGAACCTTTGATTCTCAGTCCTTATCAAATACTTGGACGTTGAACAGAATAATAAATTCTTGTTCACCTGTGTAGGAAAAATGACACTAACATCTAAACCTGGATAACTTGAAATGTATACATTTTCAAATAAACTTTAAAAATAAAATTTAGGATGATATAATTTTTAGTTAAAATACTTAGTAAAGTGTAATGATTTTATTTATTATAGTATCTTATTCCTAATGAGAATTTGAGTTCCTGCAGGATCAGAATTATGTTTTTATGTATTTTCATACCTGTTAGCACATGTTAGTGTTCAAAAGATATTTGTTGAAAGAAGAAAAAAACGTGGCTGTCAATATATCTTTCTGTTGCTGTGTCGTTTTAAACTGTTTTCATGGTAAAATGTCTTTTCTCCCTCAAACAGGAAGTTGACTTTCTTTGTGGCAACTTAAATGTTCTACAGTGAAACAATTAGGCTTGGTTCTTTGAGTTCAGGTTTATTATTTGGATATGGATATTACAATAGAATTATGATCTCAGTGTTATGAGTTGAATATCACATCCAAATTACTTTTTTACATATGAGGAAATTGGACATAATGAGGATGGAAATTGCTAGATTATTATCTAAAAGCTCTGCCCCAGAGACTTTAGTCTATCTATTAAAGCTTATTAATGTCTTCTTTAGGATCCACTTGCAAAAGATGAGAAAAGTTATCCAGCTGTAAGATTTTTCAGGACCTCGTACTGCTTTTAATTTTTCCTTTCAGTTCATGGGAACTGGTCTTATACGCCTGGTTGAACTTGGTTTAGAATTTTGACAGTTTTTTATTTGCGTCCCATTTGGATGTTTTTCAAAATGTCCAGACTATTCACATTACATCTGAATAAGCACTACCTAATGGCTTAATTCAAATTGTCTGACATATCTCTAATTAGTATTATTAATGCTTACAGATTATTCTTAATAAAATAAAGCTTTCTGGTTTAATTTTAAAACAAAAATTATAACAGAAAAAAATTAAATAAATATAATGTGGAAATTATCATAAGTTTTACAGAAAACTTTGTTAAAAAAAACTAGCTTTGATAGAAAACTCTTTGTTGGGGTAAAATGAGAAACGACAGAGTAGGAAAATAACTATCTTATGATACAATGCCCACTCTTATCTATTAATATGTTTAGACTTAGCAACATTGGCAAACTGAAGGTTATAGAGATGTATATAGAGAATCCTTAGCTGGTCTTGCTATCTTAGTAATTACCAGTAAATTTTAATTATGTCCAAATACAGTATATGCCTCACATCTGTAAGTATTTTGGCAATTAAAAAAAGGCAGTTCACTAAAATATTTAGATTTTTTTCTAGTTCCAACTTAATGGTGAATGAAAAACAACAGTTTCTGAGAAAATTGTTATTTAAAAGAGTGGAAAAATAAAATACTCATTGTATGGCTCTATGTTTCTAGCCACGAAATCATAATATGCTTTTGTTTATTTTGCTCAGTGTCATTTAAAAAAGTTATTTAAAAAGTAAATAAGGCAAGAACCTGAAATTTATTTGATTTTACAAGGCATGACTTTAAAAACGGGAGGTTACAGGCTCTTGTACTATGGGCTTGTCTCTCCAGCTAAGCTGCTTCATGATCTTCGGGTAGGATATTTATCATTCAGAGGCTCTTTTTCCTCATCTGACATTCTAATCTTTCCTTGTCTTGAGCAGCACTAAAGTCCTTTCGGAAACCTTTTGCCATGTGTATATTGATACTTATGGTTTTAGTTTATATATAATTTAGTTTGCATTTAGTTTGTATATATATGATATATAGCATTACAAATCCTCTTAAAATTTATATGAATATTTATCATTTTTCAAATATATATGTATTCATACCTTGCATAATAAAGAAAAATAATGCAAAGAAACAAATTGTTTTCCTTATTTTGTTCATAATTTAAAATCATTCCTACCACATCATTTTTTTCAGTGATGCGTGTGTTGGAATTATGGTCATCGGGATATCACATTCATTATTTTTTTTGGAAACATTTCAACAACTCTATTCAAGGACTGATGGGATCGTGTTTACAGAGGCTTTTCAAGGCATCTGTTCTTAGCCACAGCTGAGAATGGGGCCCACCATGCAGACGGGAAGGATCCACCTAGAATTTGTTGAATTAAGTCCTTGCACCTGGATATAATTGTTGTGCCGCTGTGCTGGGGTTTTCTTAAGCTACTGGTAAAACAAATTAGCTCAATTTAAACTGGCATCCAGTAGAGAAGCAACAACTCACCTCATATAATGTTTTTCAAATAATTATTTTTGTATTGCCAGTTTTATCTCATGAATATTTTCCTGGGGGCTGGGTGAGAAAAAAATGAAGCTAAATCAGAGTCATGATAAAAATTCTACTAATGTTGTAGGCTTTGGTATCATGGCAGTATAATTCAGATATGGGTAAATATGAGATTGTAATTTCAGTTCAGCTGGATTTTTCCCTCACTACACAAAACATAAATTCAGATATTTAGTTGTGATGTAGAATTTAAGAAATATTCTCATATCCATATGCAAGTTTCATAAACCATTGCTATATTTGCTGGGCCTTAATGACAACAATTTTTTCTAGATAGAGAAGATGCATGTGAGAATCGTGATAAACAATAGACAAGATTAATTTGTGTTTGTCAGTAGAAGTCATGAAACTCATTTGGTTATGCATTCTTGAGTCATTTATACTTGGCAACCAATTTCACAAGTTTTCTACAAATTTAATAAATTCAAAACTTAAATGGCTGATAAGAATGTGGTTTGTGTCAGTAGAACTATGGACTGATACATGCATGTATTTCTGTGTGCAGTTCATGGGCACCAGTTAGGGGTCAGGCAGCATTCTCAGCACTGAGAACACAGAAGGGAAGTGTGAGAAGTGCTGCCTTCCTGCAGTTTATCTTCTAGTTTGGGAGACAGATCCTTAATCCCCCTCCAAAAAAGAAAGAAAAAGAAGGAAGTTTAGAATATAATTTCATTTAGTATTATTAAATTCTATGAAGAATGTAATGGGGGTTAATTACAGAGTACCAAAAATGCTCAGTTAGGTTGTCTGAGAAAGTTTTCTCAGAGAAAGACTTCTTTGAGAAAATTTTTGTGTTGCTATGTATCAATATATATATTGATTGAGGGCAGAAGGAGAGGAGGGCATCCAAGGATGAGATGGTTAGATCGCATCACTGATGCAGTGAACATGAGCTTTGGTTAACTCTGGGAGATGGTGGAGGAAAGGGAGGCCTGGCATGCTGCAGTCCATGGGGTTGCAAAGAGTTGGACATGACTGGTGACTGAATAACAACATATGTATCAATAAGCACATAGACTAGCTAATTACTGTACATATTTATTTCTTAATATCCCTTCCAGTGTCTTACACAATGTCTAGCATAAGATGAGAGAAAAATACTCCATTTGATTTGAGATGGAAGGCATCTAGCATTTAAAAGTCTATGTACATGTGTGGGCTTCCTAGGTAGCTCAGTGGTAAAGAATCCACCTGTCAATACAGTCCATGGGGTCCCAAAAGAATCAGACATGACTTAGCGACTAAACAGCAACAGCAGCAAAAGCAATGCACAAGTGTAGCTACTTAGATATGTGTGTGCTAAGTTGCTTCAGTCGTGTCTGACTCTTTGCAACCTCTCTCTCCTTGGGACGCTCTAGGCAAGATTACTGGCATGGATTGCCATGCCCTCCTCCAGGGGATCTTCCCGACCCAGGGATCGAACCTATATCTCTTACATCTCCTGCAATAGCAGGCAGGTTCTTTACCACTAGTGCTGCCTGGGAAGCCCAGCTATATAGATATAGATATCTCCCAAGTGTAACATACAGAACACAATAGATCAATGTTATATATGATTTATAATAAAAGTTTGAATGTAAAGCCTTACAGAGCCTTTCTTAACTTTTTTCTTCAACACTGTCTCTTTTTCCCCATCATAATTAGTTCAGTTCAGTTGCTCAGTCATGTCCGACTCTGCGACCCCATGGACTCCAGCACACCAGGCTTCCCTGTCTATCACCAACTCCTGGAGCTTGCTCAAACTCATGTCCATTGAGTCGGTGATGCCATCCAACCATCTCATCCTCTGTTGTCCCCTTCTCCTCCTGCCTTCAATCTTTCCAAGCATCAGGGTCGTTTTTCACTGAGTCAGTTCTTCACATCAAGTGGCTAAAGTATTGGAATTTCAGCTTCAGCATCAGTCCTTGCAATCAATATTCAGGACTGATTTCCTTTAGGATTGACTGATTGGATCTCCTTGCAGTCCAAGAGACTCTCAAGAGTCTTCTCCAACACAACATTTCAAAAGCATCAATTCTTAGGCGCTCTGCTTTCTTTATGGTCCAACTCTCACATCCATATACGACTACTGGAAAAACCATAGCTTTGACTAGATGGACATTTGTTAGCAAAGTAATGTCTCTTTTTTTTTTAATATGCTGTCTAGATTGCTCATAGATTTTTTCCAAAGGAGCAAGTGTCTTTTAATTTCTTGGCTGCAGTCACCATTTGTAGTGATTTTGGAGCCCCCAAAATAAAATCTTTCACTGTTTACATGGTATCCCCTTCTATTTGCCATTAAGTGATGGGGTCAGAGGCTATGCTCTTAGTTTTTTGAATGTTGAGTTTTAAGCCAGCTTTTTTCACTCTCCTCTTTGACTTTCATCAAGAGGTTCTTAAGTTCTTCTTCGCTTTCTACCATAAGGGTGGTGTCATCTGCATATCTGAGGTTATTGATATTTCTCCTGGCAGTCTTGATTCCAGCTTGTGCTTCATCCAGCCCAGCATTTTGCATGATGTACTGTGCCATATAAGTTAAATAAATAGGGTGACAATATACAGCCTTGGTGTACTCCTTTCCTGATTTGGAACCAGTCTGCTGTTCCGTGTCTGATTCTAACTGTTGCTTCTTGACCTGCATACAGATTTCTCAGGAGGCAGGTAAGGTGGTCTGGTAATCCCATCTCTTTAAGAATTTTCCACAGTTTGTTGTGATCCACACAGTCAAAGGCTTTAGCATAGTCAATAAAGCAGAAGTAGATGCTTTTCTGTAACTCTCTTGCTTTCTATGATCCAACTGATGTTGGCAATTTGGTCTCTGGTTCCTCTGCCTTTTCTAGATCCATCTTGAACATCTGGAAATTCTCAGTTCATGTACTGTTGAAGACTGGCTTGGAGAATTTTGAGCATTATTTTGCTAGTGTGTGAGAGGAGTGCAGTTGTAAAGTAGGTTGAACATTCTTTGGCACTGCTTTCTTTGGGATTGGAATGAAAATTTTTTCCAGTCCTGTGGCCACTGCTGAGTTTTCCAAATTTGCTGGCATATTGAGGGTAGCCCTTTCACAGCATCATCTTTTAAGATTTGAAATAGCTGAACTGGAATTTCATCACCTCTGCTAGCTTTGTTCACAGTGATGCTTCCTAAGACCGACTTGGCTTTGCATTCCAGGATGTCTGGCTTTCGGTGAGTGATCATACCATCATGATTATCTGGGTCATGAAGACCTTTTTTGAGTAGTTTTTCTGTGTAGTCTTGCCACCTCTTCTTAATATCTTCTGATTCTGTTAGGTCCATACCATTTCTGTCCTTTATGGAGCCCATCTTTGCATGAAATGTTCCCTTGGTATCTGGAATTTTCTTGACGAGATCTCTAGTCTTTCCCATTCTATTGTTTCCCTCTATTTCTTTGCATTTATCTCTGAGGAAGGATTTCTCATCTCTCCTTGCTAGTCTTTGGAACTCTACATTCAGATGGGTATATCTTTCCTTTTCTCCTTTGCTTTTAGCTTCTCTTTTCACAGCTATTTGTAAGGCCTCCTCAGACAACCGTTTTGCCTTTTGGCATTTCTTTTTCTTGGGAATGGTCTTGATCCCTGCCTCCTGTACAATATCACGAATCTCCGTCCATAGTTCTTCAAGCACTCTGCTGTCAGATCTAATCCCTTGAATCTATTTGTCTCTTCTCCTGTATAGTTGTAAGGGATTAGATTTAGGTCATACCTGAATGGTCTAGTGGTTTTCCCTACTTTCTTCAATTTAAGTCTGAATTTTGCAATAAAGAGTTCATGATCTGAGCCACAGTCAGCTCCCGGTCTTGTTTTTGCTGACTGTATAGAGCTGGTCCATCTTTGGCTGCAAAGAATACAATCAAGCTGATTTCAGTATTGACCATCTGGTGATGTCCATGTGTAGAGCCATCTCTAGTGTTGTTGGAAGAGGGTGTTTGCCCTGACCAGTGCGTTCTCTTGGCAAAACTCTTTTAGCCTTTGCCCTGCTTCATTCCGTACTCCAAGGACAAATTTGCCTGTTACTCCAGGTGTCTCTTAGACTTCTTACTTTGGCATTTCTGTCCCTGGAATGGATATCTTTTTTGGGGTGTAAGCTCTGAAAGCTTGTGATGGACAGGGAAGCCTGGTGTGCTACAGTCCATGGGGTCACAAAGAGTCGGACACTCTGAGAAACTGAACTGAACTAGAAAGTCTTGTAGGTCTTCATAGAATCATTCAACTTCAGCTTCTTTGGCATTAGTGGTTGGGGCATAGACTTGGGTTACTGTCTACTTGGATTACATTATGTCTCCTACTGTGGGTAAGGATCTCTTAGAAGAAATGGAGTAGCCCTCATAGTCAACAAGAGTCTGAAATGCAGTACTTGGGTGCAATTTCAAAAATGACAGAATAATCTCTGTTCATTTGCTGCTGCTGCTAAGTCACTTCAGTTGTGTCCGCCTCTGTGCGACCCCAGAGACGACAGCCCACTAGGCTCCCCCGTCCCTGGGATTCCCCAGGCAAGAACACTGGAGTGGGTTGCCATTTCCTTCTCCAATGCAGTAAAGTGAAAAGTGAACGTGAAGTCGCTCAGTCGTGTTCGACCCTTAGCGACCCCGTGGACTGCAGCCTACCATGCTCCTCCGTCCATGGGACTTTCCAGGCAAGAGTACTGGAGTGGGGTGCCATCTGTTCGTTTACAAAGCAACCATTCAGTATTACAGTAATCCAAGTCTATGCCCCAACCACTAATGCTGAAGAAGCTGAACAGTTTTGTGACGACCTGTCACAATAACTTGTATCCATTTCTTTTCTAGCACACTTCACCCCACAGTGTTGTATACCAATATCTTTTCTTTCATAATTTTGCTCCTTACAGATTTTCCTTCATATACCTTTTTATATCCAGGGCCTTACACCACATCTGAAAACAAGTACAATGTGTTTTAATTTAAAAGCATAATAAAGAGATTTCAGTTAACATGCTCAGAACTGATTCCATAGGAAAATTTCACTGACTTATTGATGATCTGAGTGTAAAATGTTGTAAGTGGCAGAGATGAATTCCAAATTCTAGCAACCCAGCTAGCTGACCTGTGCTTATTATTGACAACAGACTTTATAGCAGAGTTTGATTAACAGTGACAATACTACTGCTGCTGATGGAAATAGGTACCATTATTTGGCCCTTTCTAATGTCAGATATTGGACACTCCATCCATAAATTGTTCTCTAAAATTCTGACTCTGAACCAATGAAGCAGGTGTTATTGCCCTGCCCTGCAGATAAGTAATTGAAACTCAGAGAAAATGAAAAACTGCTCCAAAAACAAGCTAATCATATATTAAAATAGACAATAATAGTAATGTGTATTTCAAGTTATATTTATGAAATGTATGATGTATAATAGAAATAGTATAAAGTTTCAAAAAAAAATTTTATAAATTGGCTGCCATATATATATATGTACATATATATATATGTTTGCATTGTTACATGGGAGTGGGATAATCTTTCCAATGCTTGGTGAGGAAAGGATGTGAAGGGGCAGGGATATGTATTTTGGTAAAGTTCGGGATGGTAAATATACGTGTGAGTGTGTGTTTACATATATGCTTATCATATGCATAGATATTTGCCTAGTTTGATACTATTAGTTTTGAACTGACCTGTCATGATGCAAAGTCTCCATCCTACAAAACGAAGTTTGGAAAATAAGGCCATTTTATATTTGTCTCTATACAGTACAGTGTCAGTTCAGTTCAGTCGCTCAGTCGTGTCCGACTCTTTGCGACCCCATGAATCGCAGCACGCCAGACCTCCCTATCCATCACCAACTCCTGGAGTTCATCCAAACTCATGTCGATTGAGTTGGTGATGCCATCCAGCCATCTCGTCCTCTGTCATCCCCTTCTCCTCCTGCCCACAATCCCTCCCAGCATCAGAGTCTTTTCCAATGAGTCAACTCTTTGTATGAGGTGACCAAAGTATTGGAGTTTCAGCTTTAGCATCAGTCCTTCCAAAGAACACCGAGGACTGATCTTTAGAATGGACTGGTTGGATCTCCTTGCAGTCCAAGAGGCTCTCAAGAGTCTTCTCCAATACCACAGTTCAAAAGCATCAATGCTTTAGCTCTCAGCTTTCTTCACAGTCCAACTCTCACATCCATACAGGACCACAGGAAAAACCATAGCCTTGACTAGATGGAACTTTGTTGGCAAAGTAATGTCTCTGCTTTTCAATATGCTATCTAGGTTGGTCAAAACTTTCCTTCCAAGGAGTAAGCATCTTTTAATTTCATGGCTGCAGTCACCATCTGTAGTGATTTTGGAGCCAGAAAAATAAAGTCTGACACTTTACATTGTTTCCCCATCTATTTCCCATGAAGTGATGGGACCAGATGCCATGATCTTCGTTTTCTGAATGTTGAGCTTTAAGACAACTTTTTCACTCTCCTCTTTCACTTTCATCAAGAGACTTTTTAGTTCCTCTTCACTTTCTGCCATAAGGGTGGTGTCATCTGCATATCTGAGGTTATTGATATTTCTCCCGGCAGTCTTGATGATTCCAGCTTGTGCTTCATTCAGCCCAGCATTTCTCATGATGTACACTGTGTATAAGTTAAATAAGCAAGGTGACAATATACAGTCTTGACGTACTCCTTTTCCTACATGGAACCAGTATGTTGTTCCATGTCCAGTTCTAACTGTTGCTTCCTGGCCTGCATATAGGTTTCTCAAAAGGCAGTTCAGGTGGTCTGGTATTCCCATCTCTTTCAGGGTATGAAATGGGTGAATTTAACTCAGATGACCATTTTATCTACTACTGTGGGCAGGAATCCCTTAGAAGAAATGGGAGTAGCCATCATGATCAACAAAAAAGTCCAAAGTGCAGTACTTGGATGCAATCTCAAAAATGACAGAATGATCTCTGTTCGTTTCCAAGGCAAACCATTCAATACCACAGTAATCCAAGTCTATGCCCCAACCAGTAATGCTGAAGAAGCTGAAGTTGAACGGTTCTATGAAGACCTACAAGACCTTTTAGAACTAACACCCAAAAAAGATGTCCTTTTCATTATAGGGGACTGGAATGCAAAAGTAGGAAGTCAAGAAACACCTGGAGTACAGGCAAATTTGGCCTTGGAGTACGGAATGAAGCAGGGCAAGGGCTAATAGAGTTTTGCCAAGAGAACACACTGGTCATAGCAAACACCTTCTTCCAACAACACAAGAGATGACTCTACACATGGACATTACCAGATGGTCAATACCGAAATCAGATTGATTATATTCTTTGCAGCCAAAGTTGGAGAAGCTCTATACAGTTAGCAAAAGCAAGACCGGGAGCTGACTGTGGCTCAGATCATGAACTCCTTATTGCCAAATTCATACTTAAATTGAAGAAAGTACGGAAAACCACTAGACCATTGAGGTATGACCTAAAACAAATTCCTTGTGATTATACAGTGGAGGGACTAGATCTGATAGATAGAGTGCCTGATGAACTATGGACGGAGGTTCGTGACATTGTACAGGAGACAGGGATCAATACCATCCCCATAGAAAAGAAATGCACAAAAGCAACATGGCTGTCTGAGGAGGCCTTACAAATAGCTGTGAAAAGAAGAGAAGCGAAAAGCAAAGGAGAAAAGGAAAGATATAAGCATCTGAATGCAGAGTTCCAAAGAATAGCAAGGAGAGATAAGAAAGCCTTCCTTAGTGATGATCAATGCAAAGAAATAGAGGAAAACAACAGAATGAGAAAGACTAGAGATCTCTTCAAGAACATTAGAGATACCAAGGGAACATTTCATGCAAAGATGGGCTTTATAAAGGACAGAAATGGCATGGACCTAACAGAAGCAGAAGATATTAAGAAGAGGTGGCAGGAATACACAGAAGAACTGTACAAAAAAGATCTTCATGACCAAGATAATCATGATGGTGTGATCACTGACCTAGAGCCAGACATCCTGGAATGTGAAGTCAAGTGGGCCTTAGAAAGCATCACTATGAACAAAGCTAGTGGAGGTGATGGAATTCCAGTTGAATTCTTTCAAAATTAAAAGATGATGCTGTGAAAGTGCTGCACTCAATATGCCAGCAAATTTGGAAAACTTAGCAGTGGCCACAGGACTGGAAAAGGTCAGTTTTCATTCCAATCCCAAAGAAAGGCAATGCCAAAGAATGCTCAAACTATCACACAATTGCACTCATCTCACAGGCTAGTAAAGTAATGCTCAAAATTCTCCAAGCCAGGCTTCAGTGATATGTGAACCGTGAACTTCCAGATGTTCAAGCTGGTTTTAGAAAAGGCAGAGGAACCAGAGATCAAATTGCCAACATCTGCTGGATCATGGAAAAAGCAAGAGAGTTCCAGAAAAACGTCTATTTTTGCTTTATTGACTATGCAAAGCCCTTGACTATGTGGATCATAGTACAGTGTGCTGCTGCTGCTAAGTTGCTTCAGTCGTGTCTGACTCTGTGCGACCCCATAGACGGCAGCCCATCAGGCTTCCCCATCCCTGGGATTCTCCAGGCAAGAACACTGGAGTGGGTTGCCATTTCCTTCTCCAATGCATGAAAGTGAAAAGTCAAAGGGAAGTCACTCAATTGTGTTAGATTCTTAGAGACCCCATGGACTGCATCCTACCAGGCTCCACCATCTGTGGGATATTCCAGGCAAGAGTACTGGAGTGGGGTGCCATTGTAGGCACCTACTAAATGCTTGTTTCCAGAATGAAATATTGAAGCAATGCTATCACTAAGGTGATTCATGGAATAGAAGCACCTAAGATTTCTACTGCCATTAGCTTTAAAAACCACTTTCAACAATATTGAAAAACACATAATTGTCTGTCGTTTTTTATTATAAACTTTTAATAGAAGTCCATGGACCTTTTTTACTACAATAATTAATCTATTTCAGTATTATAGTTCTGAGTTAGGCAATATGGTATGGAAATTCAAAACTTGAGAAAATGACATACATGTAGAGAAATCTAGCAGTAGTTTTCTTTCTTAAAATCTAGCATTGGCATGTGATCAACAAAAGCAGTTTTTGTTGTTTAATCACTCAGCCATGTCCAACTCTTTGTGACCCTATGGATTGCAGCATGCCACGCTTTCCCTATTCTTCACCATCTCCTAGAGTTCTCTCAGACTCATGTCCATTGATTCGGTGATGCCATCCAGCATCTCATCCTCTGTCATCCCCTTATTCACCTTCCTTCAATCTTTCGCAGCATCAGGGTCTTTTCCAATGATTCAATTCTTTGCATTAGGTGGCCTTAGCAGCTAAATGAGGTGTTTTATAAACTTGATGCTTATGGTCATGGATATTCACACATTTATATATATTAACTTAGCAGTCATAATATTGACTAACATATGTGTGTTGTTTTTTTTTTAAACAGTACTTTAAAAATTTTATTTATTTTTGACTGTGTTGCATCTTTGTTTCTATGTGAGGGCTTTCACTAGTTGTAGTTCACAAGCTTCCCATTGTGGTGGTTTCTCTTGTTGTGGAGCACAGGCTTGAGGGCCCTGGTTTCATTAACGGTGGCACATGGGCTCAGTAGTTATGGTGCTTGGGCTTAATTAGCCTGTGGCAAGTGGAATCTTCCTGGACCAGGGATCAAATCTGAGTCCCGTGCATTGGCCGGTTGGATTATTAACCACTGGACAATTGCGGAAGTCCTGTGTGTGTTCTAATATATCATTCATTCATAATTACTCTCTAACTCAAAATGAGACTGTCATGCTGTAAAGCTAACTCTAGTTTACCAACTATTACATGCTTTTCAATTTGTGGATTCTTTTGTTAATATAAACAAATGCAGCAAAGAGGTACAGACAAATCATCAGTAACCTAAAAATCATCTTTACAACTAAGCCTTTTCAGAAATATAGAAATAGTGGTTCAAAATTAAGTAAAAGGATCTTTTTGTCTTTCTATGGGATAATGGAGGGGAAGGTCAGTTCTCACTGCTGGTCATTTATGTTTAATATGTCTCTCAGTAAATACAGAGAAATAACACTCACCCCAAATGCTGTCTAAGAATTTAAACACACAAACTCTATTTTATGCAACTCAAAGTGAAGATATGATCTGAATATAAATGTGGGTAATTTGATTAACCAATCTCATTTTTTACATGATTATACACTTCAGATATTAGAAGAACCAAAATATGATTCTCTACTTAATGATTTCAACTTCCAAAATTACTGAGTACACAGTAAGAATAATGCAGTCCACAGTGTCTATTTGTTAGAAGTAGAAGATTTTGGGTAGAAGATCCATATAGACTGTACACTGCTGCTGCTGCTGCTAAGTCACTTCAGTCGTGTCCGACTCTGTGCAACCCCAGAGACGGCAGCCCACCAGGCTCCCCGATCCCTGGAATTCTCCAGGCAAGAATACTGGAGTGGGTTGCCATTTCCTTCTCCAATGCATGAAAGTGAAAAGTCAAAGTGAAGTCGCTCAGTCGTGTCTGACTATTAGCGACCCCATGGACTGCAGCCTACCAGGTGTGCACTAGAAGTGTTCAATTCTAAGTTAAAGGCAGATACTTCATAAGAATGTTTTTATTCCCTTATTTTTTCCTTAGGAGACAGTTCATTCTGTAGAATTAGAACCACCTTGGGAATAATCTCTTACAGAATGACATGCTGCTTCAGACATCCCAGTACAAGCAAGATTACAGTTCTAATGTTTTTCTTAAATTAATATTTAGGCCAAAATGTGACTGTGAAAGGATTTAAAATTTCCCAGCTTATCTGATATACTCTTAGTGTTCCAAGTATAACTCTGAAGACAAATTAAATTGTGTTTTGTTGATAGTTTTGGAGAGAATTATTATAAAACTCTAGATGTAATCTGACTGTCATGAAAGATTTGTTTTATATGGACTGAATGATAGATTACTAGTTTCATAGAAAATTCTATATTTTCCAGTTTTTGATGTCCCAAATTTAATTTTACTAAATGATACCCATGGAGTGGTTATGGTAAAGTGATATGGAGATAGGTAATTGAAAATGAAGATATGCACAATAAGCTAGGTGCTCCAGACAAAAACTCAGGAGGCATTTTCAATTTTTACCACTCTTTCATTACTGTATTGAAGAAGGCAATGACACCCCATTCCAGTACTCTTATCTGGAAAATCTCATGGATGGAGGTGCCTGGTAGGCCACAGTCCATGGGGTCGCTAAGAGTCAGATATGACTGAGCAGCTTTACTTTCACTTTTCCCTTTCATGCACTGGAGAAGGAAATGGCAACCCCCTCCAGTGTTTTTGCTTGGAGAATCCCAAGGATGGGGGAGCCCAGTGGGCTGCCGTCTCTGGGGTCCCACAGAGACAGACACGTCTGAAGCGACTTAGCAGCAGCAGCAGCATTACTGCATACGTTTTACGCTCTTCTTTCAAAGTGAGTACAGTATTGTGATTCTGTAGATTTTTTTCTCCATCTCCACTTGGACCTCTTCCATCTTCTGTTACCTGAACTACTGGGCTGGGTTCCCTGCCTCTGGTTTCCCACTTTAGACATAGACACCCTAAAATTCATTCTGGATGAGCCAGAAGATTTTTTTAAGTTTAAGTCAGATAATATCATTCCTTCTCTAACAGCTTCCATAGCTGGTCCCAACTGAAAACAATGCAAATGTTTATCAGCCAGTGAACGGGTAAACAATTAGTATAACCTTACAGTGGAATTCTTTAGGCAAAAATGAACAACTGATATACACAATAGCAGGGATGAGGCTGAAGGGCATTATGCTGAGTGAAAGAAGCAGGAAACAATGGCTACATAATTCCATTTATATGAGACTTTGGAAAAACTATAGAAACAAAGATCAAATCAATGGTGGCTAGTGGGGGGGAACACAAAAGAACTTTCTAGGGTGATGAAACTGATCTATTTCTTGACTGTGTTAATTACACAACTTTATTCTTTTGTCTGTAATCATCAAACAGTTATGCATGAAAAGGGTGAATTTTATTACATTTGTATGTGTGATAGTTTTATACATATAAAATGTATATATAGAGTATATATAACCAGCACATATATTAATGTAATAAAAACTAATAATAATTATATTCATCTTTATGTTGTTGGTGATAATGATGATCATGGAGTGCCAATTTCATAGATACAGTTAAGTACTATGTCCCCTGGAAAAAACAAGAGAATAAACCCATCCTTATAAAGTACTTCTCTTTAAGTCTGAGAATTATACATGTGTACTATGGAATTTCTGAAGAGCTTCTATTCCAAATTAGATACATTTGAGGTAAATTCTGAAAGAGATGGGAATACCAGACCACCTGACCTGCGTCTTGAGAAACCTATATGCAGATCAGGAAGCAACAGTCAGAACTGAACATGGAACAACAGACTGGTTCCAAATAGGAAAAGGAGTATATCAAGGCTGTATACTGTCACCCTGCTTATTTAACTTATATGTAGAGTACATCATGAGAAATGCTGGGCTGGAAGAAGCACAAGCTGAAATCAAGATTGCTGGGAGAAATATCAAAAACCTCAGATATGCAGATGACACCACGCTTATGGCAGAAAGTGAAGAGGAACTAAAAAGCCTCTTGATGAAAGTGAAAGTGGAGAGTGAAAAAGTTGGCTTAAAGCTCAACATTCAGAAAACGAAGATCATGGCATCTGGTCCCATCACTTCATGAGAAATAGATGGAGAAACAGTGTCAGACTTTATTTTTGGGGGCTTCAAAATCACTGCAGATGGTGATTGCAGCCATGAATTAAAAGACGTTTACTCCTTGGGAGGAAAGTTTTGACCAACCTAGATAGCATATTGAAAAGCAGAGACATTACTTTGCCAACAAAGGTCTGTCTAGTCAAGGCTATGGTTTTTCCAGTGGTCATGTATGGTTGTGAGAGTTGGACTATGAAGAAAGCTGAGCGCTGAAGAATTGATGCTTTTGAAGTGTGGTGTTGGAGAAGACTCTTGAGAGTCCCTTGGACTGCAAGGAGATCCAAGGAGTCCATTCTGAAGGAGATCAGCCCTGGTATTTCTTTGGAAGGACTGATGCTAAAGCTGAAACTCCAGTACTTTGGCCACCTCATGCAAAGAGTTGACCCATTGGAAAAGACTCTGATGCTGGGAGGGGTTGTGGGCAGGAGGAGAAGGGGACGACAGAGGATGAGATGGCTGGATGGCATCACTGACTCGATGGAGGTGAGTCTGAGTGAACTCTGGGAGTTGGTAATGGACAGGGAGGCCTCAGTTCAGTTTAGTTCAGTTACTCAGTCGTGTGCAACTCTTTGCGACCCCAAGAATCGCAGCATGCCAGGCCTCCCTGTCCATCACCAACTCCCGGAGGTCACTCAGACTCATATCCATCGAGTCAGTGATGCCATCCAGCCATCTCATCCTATGTCGTCCCCTTCTCCTCCTGCCCCCAATCCCTCCCAGCATCAGAGTCTTTTCCAATGAGTCAACTCTTCGCACGAGGTGGCCAAAGTCCTAGAATTTCAGCTTTAGCATCATTCCCTCCAAAGAAATCCCAAGGCTAATCTCCTTCAGAAGGGACTGGTTGGATCTCCTTGTAGTCCAAGGGACTCTCAAGAGTCTTCTCCAACACCACAGTTCAAAAGCATCAATTCTTTGGCGCTCAGCCTTCTTCACAGTTCAGCTCTCACATCCATACATGACCACAGGAAAAACCATAGCCTTGACTAGATGGACCTTCGGCCTGACGTGCTGCAATTCATGGGGTCACAAAGAGTCGGACACGACTGAGTGACTGAACTGAACTGAAATGAGGTAAATTATGCAGTGCTTCCCTGCCAGCTCAATGGTAAAGAATCTGCATGCAGTGTGGAAGAACCGGGTTCAACCCTTGAGTCGGAAAGACCCCTTGGAGAAGGGAATGGCAACCCACTCCAGTATTCTTGCCTGGAAAATATCATGGACAGAGGAGTCAATTATATCTCTATAACCATGACTTAAAAAAAAAAAAAAAAAATTCTATGGCCTCCTTCTGTACTTAGAATACAAATCCACACACCTGACTCAGGCTTGTAAGGCATTTTGTAAAATTGCCCTTGCTTGCCCTTCACCTCGTTTCTCTCCTTGCCGTGAATCGTTCTAGACCTTTTATAGGGTTTTCTTAGACATTTGATTTTTAACTTTAAAAACAAGTAATTGATTAGTCTTTAAAAGTAACATTTAATTTTTCTTAATGAGGATTTGAAGTATAAAATTATATATTGATAATCCTTTGCATAATACTTATATTTTCTCATAAAAATAAAAAACCCAATCTACAAATACTCTTGTTATCATCATCGTATGTATCCTGATTTTCTCTCTCTCTCTCTCTCTTTTTTTTTTTTCTGATTCTCTCTCAGTTCATGGAAAGGGAAGAAAAGAGGCAACAATTTTATTGTTGATTTTTTTATTAAAAATAAAAAAAAACTTTTTTGAGCCTACTGTGCAGCATGCAGGATCTTAGTTTCCCATCCAGGGATTGAACCTGTGTCACTTATTTTGGGAGTGTGGAGTCCTCACCATTGGACCACCAGGGAAATCCCAAGAGAAAAGGCAGTCATTTTAAATGTCTGAGATCATCTTCAACTTAGTGGCCAGGTACTTTCTGTCAATTAAACATTATCTAAGAAAAGATATATATATGAAATATTAATTAAACAAATGATTTCTATACCATTATGTAATAGGATCCTCAAGGGGGCCATTTTTCACTTTATAAAAATATGAAAATTGAATTTCATTAAATAATAATCTCTCCAATTTTATTACAAATATAAATTTAAATACAAATGTTTAAGTACATAAATTTCCTATACACACCTTCAGGTATGTTGAATGTGAAGTCAACACACAAACACACAGATTGTAACATTGAAAGAGATAGAAATTGCATGGAGAAAATACACACTACATTCACAGACACATTTTATTCATTTCTAAAAGTATGTATTTCTAATAATGGAATCATATAGGACTGAAAATTCAGTTCACATATCTAAATTAGATTTACAGAACTTCCATAAATGGGTTAAAATAGATTCACATAAATCACTAAAATGTCATCTTAAAAAAGCAAGTCACATCTATTATCTGATAGTGCACCTCATCACATCAGTCAAATTTACATATCATGCACCCCAGGAATATGTCAGGCCTAGACAAAAATTTTCAGTTTATATGAGAAATAGCAAAAATACTAGTTGACTCTGTAGTGGGATTAGGGTCTTTAATTTTATAAATTTTAAATTGACTGTTTTCTTCCTCTCTGTTTTTCTATTTCCCCTTCCTCCCTTTCCTCTTTCCTTCCCACTTCTCATTCTTCTTAGCCTTCCTTTTTTTCCTATGCTCAGTTAAATAATATGGTTAATTGTAGGAAGTTTCCAGTTTATGGCTTTAGGATATTTCCAGTTAACTCTAAACTTTTGCTGTTCATCATGAATACAGTCAACATACAGATTGCTTACTAGCCTAGCCTAAGTCCCAGAATTTGTTTCTTTAATTTCCTTTTAAGCTGTCTGAGAATAGGGTGACATTATTCAGGAAACATCTTTTGCCATGATGCCACATCCATCACTTGACTAAGTGCTTGTTTTCAACTTTCTAAACCAGCGGGGTAACCTTCTGTTCCCAAGAGAGTGCCTAAAATGCACTGGGCAAAGCTCTGGCTCTTGAAATAGCTGTTCACTGTTACAGATGTTCAGGTGACTGACTGATGGTTTCCTTCCCACATAAGACAGCTCCTGGGAAGCTTGAGGATGTGACTTTAAACTAGAATGACTCTCTGGAGTCATATCATAGGTTTGATATGGCAAGGTCTTAAAGTATCCTTAGTCTGAAGTTCTTTCAGAAAGTCTGGTGAATTCTAAAACTTGCCTGGCAACCCAGGGAAGCACAAAGAGGGAAATAAATGTAGACAAGGGAGCTATCAAGGTGTTCTTTGGTGCTTCCTGGGTGTGATATAACATACTGGTGCAAAGCTCTAGCTCTGAGATTGAGATACTTGCTTATAATTCCTGGTTCCATCCCTGCTGGCTGCAGAAACACAGCCTAAGTTTCATATTATCTTATACTTTTCCAGTGGGCTTGTTCTGAGGATTAAATTCAATTAATACAGTACCTAGCACCAAGTAAGGAGAAGGCGATGGCACCTACCTGCTCCAGTACTCTTGCCTGGAAAATCCCATGGACGGAGGAGTCTGGTAGGCTGCAATCCATGGTGTTGCGAAGAGTTGGACACGACTGAGTGACTTCATTTTCATTTTTCACTTTCATGCGTTGGAGAAGGAAATGGCAACCCACTCCACTGTTCTTGCCTGGAGTATCCCAGGGATGGGGGAGCCTGGTGGGCTGCCATCTATGGGGTCACACAGAGTCAGACACGACTGAAGCAACTTAGCAGCAGCAGCAGCAGCAAGTAAATGCTCACTAAATGTTATCTATTAATATTGTTGAAATTGCTTTTATTATTATCTTAAGCCTCAGAATAGAAGGCAGTGGCAGGGGTTCCGGTTAAGATGGCGGAGGATTAGGACGGGGAATTCACTTTCTCCTCCACAAATTCATCAAGGGGACATCTAAACGCCGAGTAAATTCCTCAAACAGCTTCGGAATGCCGGCAGAGAACATCGGACACTGAGAAAAGCAACTCACTCCCCTCTAAAGGAGGTAGGAAAGAATATAGAAGCCAGAGAGGGACAAAGAGGGAGGGGCGGACCTCTGTCCGGGGAAGGGAGCCTGGAAAGGGAAAGAAAAGTTTCCAAACACCGGGAAACTCTCCCTGTAGAGTCTGTGCCAACCTGGAGGGCACGGAGAATATCATAACAGGGAGGAAAGCAATTGAACAATTAAGACCCACAGACTGCGAGCCCTGAGGTAGCTTCCGCGGCGGGAAGGCATCATCGCAAACACCCGCTTCCGCCAGTAGCAAGCCGGGGCTGGGCGGGGAGATGCTGCGGGCTGCTCCCACGCCGCCGGCCGCT
The DNA here is from genome assembly GCA_935064755.1 of Tragelaphus eurycerus. Lineage (NCBI taxonomy): Eukaryota > Metazoa > Chordata > Mammalia > Artiodactyla > Bovidae > Tragelaphus > Tragelaphus eurycerus. Next base: position 19,856,013 of record CAKXYN010000006.1, on the reverse strand, counting down.
CCCCCGTGGGAAGCACCCCCCGAGGAGCGCTCCCCTCCCCCCTGCCGCCAGCCGCTCCGCGCGGGCGCGCACCCGCCCCCTGCGCCGGGGGCTCCCGAGCGGGTCGACCCACACCGCCGGCCGTTCCCGTGCGAACCACTCCATCCCCTCACCGCCGCTCCCCCGCCAGCCGTTGCCACGCGGGCCGTTTCTGCCGGGAGTGGTCTGGGCCGGCAGACCGGACTGCGGCGCTGACCACAGGAGGGACCGGCCCTGACCCAAGACACTGCGGGGCCCGCGCACAGAGCAAGGGACTATAGCGCTCGCCCGCCCCCTGCGCCGGGGGCTCCCGCGCGGGTCGACCCCCACCGCCGACCGTTCCTGTTCCCGTGCGAACCATCCCCTCGCTGCCGCGCCCCCGCCAGCCATGGCCGCGCGGGCCGTTCCCGCCGGGAGTGGTTCGGGCTGGCAGACCAGACTGCGGCACCGTCCACAGAAGAGGCCGGCCCAGGCCCAAGACACTGCGGGGCCCGCGCACAGAACAAAGGACTATACAGACCAACTACAGAGAAAGGGGCCGATAGATCTTGAGAAACTTAAGCCGGAACAAGGAACTAGCGGAAAATGAACTGAACCCACAGCAATAAAAGAGAAACTCTTATACATATTGTTACTATTTTTACCAACATTATTTCCTTTTTTTTTTCTTTTTTTTAATATATGTTTTTTTAAAATTTTATTATTTTTTTATTGAAAGGAAGAGGAAAAAGAAAGGAAAAAAAAATTTTTTTTTCTGTCCTTTTAATTTTTTTCTTTTTTTTCTTCTTGTTTTTGTTTCTTTTATGTTTATGTTTTTATCCTCTAGTACTTCTTTAATCTCCACTGTTAGATATAACTTTTGCGACCCTGTTTTGGTTTTTTTGTGTGTGTGTGTTTTTTTTTTTTTTTCCTTGTTTTTGTTTCTTTTATTTTTATGTTTTTATCCTCTAGTACTTCTTTAATCTCCACTGTTAGATATAACTTTTGCGACCCTGTTTTGGTTTTTTTTGTGTTTTTTTTTTTTTTTTTGTTTTTGTTTCTTTTATTTTTATGTTTTTATCCTCTAGTACTTCTTTAATCTCCACTGTTAGATATAACTTTTGCGACCCTGTTTTGGTTTTTTTGTGTGTGTGTGTGTGTGTGTGTGTGTTTTTTTTCTTTTTGTCCTTGGCTTTTTTTCTCTCCTTTGTTCTTTTCTTTACTGATTACTGACTGGATCTGTCTCTCTCCTTGACACTCCCTCCTTTTATCCTCCTGACCAACTCTATCTCCCTCCTCCCTTTCTCCTTCTCTGTATAACTCCGTGAACATCTCTGAGCAGTCTAGTTGTGGAATGCAATATAGAAGACGAACTTTTTGAGACTACTGCAAAAATAAGACAGATAACAGGAAGCAGGAGGCGTAAGTCTAAACCCTGATCCCACGAAACATTAATTGACAGGAGCTCATCAAATGCCTCCATACCTACACTGAAACCAAGCATCACACAAAGACCAGCAAGTTCCACGGCAAGACATACCAAGAAAAACCTCTAGAAAAATAAGAACACAGCCCTGAGCTCCAAGTCACAGGCTACACAAAGCGACCTCAAAACCATAGACATCTCATAACTCACCACTAGACACTCCACCGCACCCCAGAGAAAAGAAATCCAACCCCACCCACCAGAACATCGATACAAGCTTCCATAAACAAGAAACCTCGACTTGCCACTGGTACAAACCCACATATAGGGCAGATAAGCCACAATAAAGAGAACTCCACAGACTGCCAGAATCCAGTAAGGACTCCCCAAACTCAGCATTTTAAACAAGATGAAGAGACAGAAGAATTCCCAGCAGGTAAAGGAACAGGATAAATGCCCACCAAACCAAACAAAAGAGGAAGAAATAGTGAACCTACCTGATAAAGAATTCCGAATAATGATAGTGAAATTAATCCAAAGCCTGGAAAGCAAAATGGAATCATGGGTAAATAGCCTGGAGAAAAGCATCGAGAAGATGCAAGAAAGATTTAACAAGGACCTAGAAGAAATAAAAAAGAGTCAATATATAATGAATAATACAATAAATGAGATCCAAAACACTCTGGAGGCAACAAATAGTAGAATTACAGAGGCAGAAGATAGAATTAGTGAATTAGAAGATAGAATGGCAGAATTAAATGAATCAGAGGAGAAAAAAGAAAAACGAATTAAAAGGAATGAGGACAATCTCAGAGACCTCCAGGACAATCTTAAACGTTACAATATTCGAATCATAGGAGTTCCAGAAGAAGAAGACAAAAAGAAAGACCATGAGAAGATACTAGAGGAGATAATAGTTGAAAACTTCCCTAAAATGGGGAAGGAAATAATCACTCAAGTCCAAGAAACCCAGAGAGTCCCATATAGGATAAACCCAAGGCGAAACACCCCAAGACACATATTAATCAAATTAACAAAGATCAAACACAAAGAACAAATATTAAAAGCAGCAAGGGAAAAACAACAAATAACACACAAGGGAATTCCCATAAGGCTAACAGCTGATCTTTCAATAGAAACTCTTCAAGCCAGGAGGGAATGGCAAGACATACTTAAAGTGATGAAAGAAAATAACCTACATCCCAGATTATTGTACCCAGCAAGGATCTCATTCAAATATGAAGGAGAAATCAAAACCTTTACAGACAAGCAGAAGCTGAGAGAATTCAGCACCACCAAACCAGCTCTCCAACAAATACTAAAGGACCTTCTCTAGACAGGAAACAGAAAAAGGATATATAAATTCAAACCCAAAACAACAAAGTAAATGGCAACGGGATCATATTTATCCATAATAACCTTAAATGTAAATGGGTTGAATGCCCCAACCAAAAGGCAGAGACTGGCTGAATGGATACAAAAACAAGACCCATACATATGTTGTCTACAAGAGACCCACCTCAAAACAGGGGACACATACAGACTGAAAGTGAAGGGCTGGAAAAAGATTTTCCATGCAAATAGGGACCAAAAGAAAGCAGGAGTAGCAATACTCATATCAGATAAAATAGACTTTAAAACAAAAGCTGTGAAAAGAGACAAAGAAGGTCACTACATAATGATCAAAGGATCAATCCAAGAAGAAGATATAACAATTATAAATATATATATGCACCCAACATAGGAGCACCGCAATATGTAAGACAAATACTAACAAGTATGAAAGGAGAAATAAACAATAACACAATAATAGTGGGAGACTTTAATACCCCACTTACACCAATGGATAGATCAACTAAACAGAAAATTAACAAGGAAACACAAACTTTAAATGATACAATAGACAAGTTAGAACTAATTGATATCTATAGGACATTTCATCCCAAAACAATGAATTTCACCTTTTTCTCAAGTGCACACGGAACCTTCTCCAGGATAGACCACATCCTGGGCCATAAATCTAGCCTTGGTAAGTTCAGAAAAATTGAAATCATTCCAACCATTTTTTCTGACCACAATGCAGTAAGAGTAAATCTCAATAACAGGAGAAAAACTATTAAAAATTCCAACATATGGAGGCTGAACAACACACTCCTGAATAATGAAGAAATCAAAAAAGAAATCAAATTCTGCATAGAAACGAATGAAAATGAAAACACAACAACCCAAAACCTGTGGGACACTGTAAAAGCAGTCCTAAGGGGAAAGTTCATAGCAATTCAGGCATACCTTAAGAAACAAGAAAAAAAGCCAAATAAATAACCTAACTCTACACCTAAAGCAACTGGAAAAGGAAGAAATGAAGCACCCCAAGATTAGTAGAAGGAAAGAAATCTTAAAAATTAGGGCAGAAATAAATGCAAAAGAAACAAAAGAGACCATAGCAAAAATTAACAAAGCCAAAAGCTGGTTCTTTGAAAGGGTAAATAAAATTGACAAACCACTAGCCAGTCTCATCAAGAAACAAAGGGAGAAAAATCAAATCAATAATATTAGAAAAGAAAATGGAGAGATCACAACAGACAGCACAGAAATACAAAGGATCATAAGAGACTACTATCAGCAACTATATGGCAATAAAATGGACAATATGGAAGAAATGGACAAATTCTTAGAAAAGTACAACTTTCCAAAACTGGATCAGGAAGAAATAGAAAATCTTAACAGACCCATCACAAGCACGGAAATTGAAACTGTAATCAGAAATCTTCCAGCAAACAAAAGCCCAGGCCCAGACGGCTTCACAGCTGAATTCTACCAAAAATTTAGAGAAGAGCTAACACCTATCCTACTCAAACTGTTCCAGAAAATTGCAGAGGAAGGAAAACTTCCAAACTCATTTTATGAGGCCACCATCACCCTAATTCCAAAACCTGACAAAGATCCCACAAAAAAAGAAAACTACAGACCAATATCACTGATGAACATAGACGCAAAAATCCTTAACAAAATTCTAGCAATCAGAATCCAACAACACATTAAAAAGATCATACACCATGACCAAGTGGGCTTTATCCCAGGGATGCAAGGATTCTTCAATACCCGCAAATCAATCAACGTAATACACCACATTAACAAACTGAAGAATAAAAACCATATGATTATCTCAATAGATGCAGAGAAAGCCTTTGACAAAGTTCAACATCCATTTATGATAAAAACTCTCCAGAAAGCAGGAATAGAAGGAACATACCTCAACATAATAAAAGCTATATACAACAAACCCACAGCAAACATTATCCTCAATGGTGAAAAACTGAAAGCATTTCCTCTAAAGTCAGGAACAAGACAAGGATGCCCACTTTCACCATTATTATTCAACATTGTTCTGGAAGTTTTGGCCATAGCAATCAGAGCAGAAAAAGAAATAAAAGGAATCCAAATTGGAAAAGAAGAAGTAAAACTCTCACTGTTTGCAGATGACATGATCCTCTACGTAGAAAACCCTAAAGATTCCACCAGAAAATTACTAGAACTAATCAATGAATACAGTCAAGTTGCAGGATATAAAATTAACACGCAGAAATCCCTTGCATTCCTGTACACTAATAACGAGAAAATAGAAAGAGAAATTAAGGAAACAATTCCATTCACCATTGCAATGAAAACAATAAAATACTTAGGAATATATCTTCCTAAAGAATCTAAAGACCTATATTTAGAAAACTATAAAACGCTGCTGAAAGAAATTAAAGAGGACACTAATAGATGGAGAAATATACCATGTTCTTGGATTGGTAGAATCAATATAGTGAAAATGAGTATACTACCCAAAGCAATTTATAGATTCAATGCAATCCCCATCAAGCTACCAACAGTATTCTTCACAGAGCTAGAACAAATAATTTCTCAATTTGTATGGAAATACAAAAAACCTCGAATAGCCAAAGCTATCTTGAGAAAGAAGAATGGAACTGGAGGAATCAACCTGCCTGACTTCAGGCTCTACTATAAAGCTACAGTCATCAAGACAGTATGGTACTGGCACAAAGACAGAAACATAGATCAATGGAACAAAATAGAAAGTCCAGAGATAAATCCACGCACATATGGTCACCTAATCTTTGACAAAGGCGGCAAGAATATACAATGGATTAAAGACAATCTTTTTAACAAGTGGTGCTGGGAAAACTGGTTGAACACTTGTAAAAGAATGAAACTAGAACACTGTCTAACACCATACACAAAAATAAACTCAAAATGGATTAAAGAGCTAAATATAAGACCAGAAACCATAAAACTCCTAGAGGAAAACATAGGCAAAACACTCTCTGACTTACATCACAGCAGGATCCTCTATGACCCACCTCCCAGAATATCGGAAATAAAATCAAAAATGAACAAATGGGACCTAATCAAACTTAAAAGCTTCTGCACAACAAAGGAAACTATAGGCAAGCTGAAAAGACAGCCTTCAGAATGGGAGAAAATAATAGCAAATGAAGCAACAGACAAACAACTAATCTCAAAAATATACAAGCAACTCCTACAGCTCAATTCCAGAAAAATAAACGACCCAATCAAAAAGTGGGCCAAAGAACTTAATAGACATTTCTCCAAAGAAGACATACAGATGGCTAACAAACACATGAAAAGATGCTCAACATCACTCATTATCAGAGAAATGCAAATCAAAACCACTATGAGATACCATTACACGCCAGTCAGAATGGCTGCGATCCAAAAATCCACAAGCAATAAATGCTGGAGAGGGTGCGGAGAGAAGGGAACCCTCTTACACTGTTGGTGGGAATGCAAACTAGTACAGCCACTATGGAGAACAGTATGGAGATTCCTCAAAAAACTGGGAATAGAACTGCCTTATGACCCAGCAATCCCACTGCTGGGCATACACACTGAGAAAACCAGAATTGAAAGAGGCACGTGTACCCCAATGTTCATAGCAGCACTGTTTACAATAGCCAGGATGTGGAAGCAACCTAGATGTCCATCCACAGATGAATGGATAAGCAAGCTGTGGTACATATACACGATGGAGTATTACTCAGCCATTAAAAAGAATACATTTGAATCAGTTCTAATGAGGTGGATGGAACTGGAGCCTATTGTACAGAGTGAAGTAAGCCAGAAAGAAAAACACAAATACAGTATACTAACGCATATATATGGAATTTAGAAAGATGGTAACAATCACCCTGCTTATGAGACAGCAAAAGAGACACTGATGTATAGAACAGACTTTTGGACTCTGGGACTGGGAGAGGGTGGGACGATTGGGGAGAATAGCATTGAATTATGTATAATAACATATCTGAAACGAGTCAGTCCAGGTACGATGCCCTATAACAGATGCCTGGGACTGGAGCACTGGGATGACCTGGAGGGATGGTGTGGGAAGGGGGGAGGGAGGGAGGTTTCAGGATGGGGAACACGTGTATTCTGGTGGCGGATCCATCTCGATGTATAGTAAAAGTAATACAATATTGTAAAGTTAAGAAAAATTAAAAAAAATAATAATAAAATTAAAAAAAAGGAAAAAATAAAATAAAATATTGTCCCCTGTAAAAAAAAAAAAAAAAAAAAAAAGAAGGCAGTGGCAACCCACTCCAGTACTTTTGCCTGGGGAATCCCTTGGATGGAGGAGCCTGGTAGGCTACAGTCCATGAGGTCACTAAGAGGACGCTACAGTCCATGGGGTCGCTAAGAGTAGGTCGCGACTTCACTTTCACTTTCACTTTTCACTTTCATGCATTGAAGGAAATGGCAACCTACTCCAGTGTTCTTGCCTGGAGAATCCCAGGGACAGGGAGCCTGGTGGCCTGCCGTCTATGGGTTGAACAGGGTCGGACACGACTTAAGCGACTTAGCAGCAGCAGCAGCAGAAGATAATTTGGCCATAGTTGAGAGACTGTCAGAGATTTTGTCCTAGCAAACACGAGAATAACGTATACAACAGCTGAGATCAAATATAGGTAGTGAGCTAAGCACATTGGTAAGTAGAGTTCAAAAATGCACTTGGGTACTGGAATTTAAATATTCAAGACCAGCTTATATAGAAGGAAAACTTTGTATCTTGAATCAGGTTACTTTGTCATTAATAGTTCAGTTTTATGCACAAAGATCTCATTTTCTTGGTTTTCTGTGTGTGTGTGTGCGCTAAATCGCTTCAGTCATGTTCAACTCTTTGCAACCCTTTGGACCGTAGCCCACCAGGCTCCTCTGTCCACGGGGATTCTCCAGGCAAGAATACTGGAGTGGATCACCATGCCCTCCTTCAGGGTATCTTCCCGACCCAGGGATTGAACCTGCATGTCTTATGTCTCCGGCATTGGCAGGCAGGTTCTTTACCACTAGTGCCATGTGGGAAGCTCCTTGATTTTCTAATTATAGATAATATTTGCTGCTAAGCTGCTAAGTCACTTCAGTTGTGTCCGACTCTGCGCGAGCCCAGAGATGGCAGCCCACCAGGCTCCCCCATCCCTGGGATTCTCCAGGCAAGAACACTGGAGTGGGTTGCCTTTTCCTTCTCCAATGCATGAAAGTGAAAAGTGAAAGTGAAGTCGCTCAGTCATGTCTGACCCTCAGCGACCCCATGGACTGCAGCCCACAAGAGTCCTCTGTCCATGGGATTTTCCAGGCAAGAGTACTGGAGTGGGGTGCCATTGCCTTCTCCTATAGATCATATTTAGGGTCATCAAAATATTACTTACAGGAGGATGCAACTTAAGAAATATGCCAATACATGTTATATTTTTCTAGTATAGCATTTCTGTGAGAAATTAGATTAAGGTAATAAAAAGAAAATCTACTGTTAGAGCTCCTTTAGCTTTTTGTAACTCATTATACAAAATGCTAAAACCCTGAAAGTTTATTTTATTTATTGGTTTATTGCACATTGGAAAAGACCCTGATGCTGGGAAAGATTGATGGAGGGAGGAGAAGGGGACGACGGAGGATGAGATGGTTGGATGGTATCACCGATGCTACGCACATGAGTAGAGTAGGTGATGGACAGGGAAGCCTGGCGTGCTGCAGTCCATAGGGTCACAGAGAGTTGGACATGACTGAGCAACTGAACTGAACTGAACTTACTGCACATACTTAGGTAAATTCTGTCCCAAGTCTGGGAAGCTAATTATTAAAAGGGCATCTTTTACCAAATAAATAGGTAAATACTATCATGTTTTAAGATAAAATCAGTGAAAAAAATGAACCATTATCTTTATGGTATCTGGTTCCCAATATTACTTTGTTTCTCATTAATATTTTTAATATTATTATTATTAGTGTAGCTGCATAGAAATAACACATTAGTGTATATCAGCGAACACTTGAGAAAGGTTAAACAAAGTTAATTTATGTAAGAAAACTCCAGCTAGAAAAGAGGGAAGGCCTTTTTAAAATTTAATAAATACATTATTAGCACAGGTCATTTTTGCCTGCTGTGTATTTCCAGACATCCAAATAATTGTTATGCTTAATTGTTTCTTCTGTGTCTTAGCCAAGTTAAGCCAGGAAGGACAAGCAGCTCAGAGATTGTGAGTACTCTCAGCTGTCCCACAGGAGAGCTGGGAGTAAGCCTGAGGAGTTTCCCAGAAGGCCTGAAAGCAGGCAGCAGCAGCATTTTTGAGCAGAAACAGCCATGGCTCATGTTCGTTCTGGACTCATCTTTTGTCTTTGCAATCTTGGGAGAGTTATTGATTATTCTTCATTTCTTCACATGCAAAACAAGAGGATAAATACCTATAGATTTTTTTAAAATGAGAAACAGAGGAATGAATGTTTGTGAAATATTTGCTATGTGTAAAATGCTCATTCCAGTTAACTCCCTCACAGTAGTTTGAAGTGTGCCATTGGTTTGATTCATGGTTCTCAGATAGGAATAACTAGTGTTATGCCAAGAGTTGTTGGGAGGGAGTGACTACATATAAAACAGGTGGGGCAATTTTTGATACATTTTAATTTCTATTGTTATCATGGAAGTGAAATGAAAGTCACTCAGTTGTGTCCGACTCTTTGCAACCTCATGGACTGAGGAATTCTCCAGGCCAGAGTACTGGAGTGGGTGTCTGTTCCCTTCTTCACGATCTTCCCAATCCAGGGATTGAACCCAGGTCTCTGCATTGCAGGCAGATTCTTTACCAGCTGAGCCACAAGGGAAACCCAAGAATACTGGAGTGGGTAGCCTATCCTTTCTCCAGTGGATCTTCCTGACCCAGGGATTGAACTGGGGCCTCCTGTATTGCAGGCAGATTCTTTACCAGCTGAGCTACTAGGGATAGTCCACATAATTACTGTAAATTACAAGAATAAGAAATGATTCATGAAAAAATGAAATCTAAAAGAAGAATAACCACATATTGTCTATGGATATGTAATATTTAAGTAAATATGTTAGGCAGTGATCAAATTGTTCCAATTAAAGAAATATTAACTGGAAGAAGTAATTTTGTTCATTTAGATTTGTATATTCCTGGGATAGGCTCATAGGAGCATAAAATGAGATGGCTTTACAAAGCCTTTCTGGTTTTGACTGTAAGTAATGTTTTTAATCAGAGGGTGTTTGCACCTAATGGAATTTAACTTTTTTACCAATTAGCGCATGCAGCATTGGCTAGGTGACTTTTGAACGTTCAGAGATATTTTTTATCTTAAAAAGATTGTGTTTCACAATTTAATGTAAAACATAGAAGCTTATATACTGTTTAAGATCAGATGAAAATGAATTATTTTATTCTGTTAGAAAAACTGAGCTGGTTCTTCCTAAATGTTAACAGGTGCAGTGAGGTCAACAAAGTTAATCACAATAAAAATATTCCTCTGGTCAAGTTTGACAAACACTAGGTTAATTAACACTTTAAAGTAAAGTGTCTATTGCAGCATTTCTCAGAATCTTTACTATATAATGTGTGTTGAGAATCTCTAAGCATGGCAGTAATTGTTTGCTATACTTTCTAATATTATTTCATCTCTGAATCCTTCTCTTGAGGGACTATTGTGAGGAATGTATTTTGGAAAGTGCTGGGCTAGAAGATTACTGTGTTTCTTGTCTTCATTTTTAAATGAGGGGAAACAAAGTTCATCCAAAGTATATGAGTTTAGAATTTTCTACCACATTCTCACCATGTTTGTTCATTTCCATTGGGGCATCCTTGTAAAGCTAGTTTATTAGACATTTTCTAGGATAAGGGCCTATAGCTCCTGGCTTCTCCCTTTCTTCCTTCTTATAGGCTAAAAAAATGCTGGTTTTGCTTTTACAAGTGTCTGATCCTGAGGATAGAGAGAAAAAAGTAGCATCTGTGATTTAAAGTTCTAGGAGAAAGAGACAACACTTCAAAGAAAAGTTGTTCACAAGAATAGCCTTGAAACTTTAAAATATTATCTCAAAGTAGAAAACTAGAAAATTAGAACCATCAGTAAAATCATGAAGGTGATAGCAATGAAAATTGTTTTATTGTGAGTTTTTTTTTCTTTTCCCAGGAAGTAGGGAAAAATAGAAAAAAAATCTTAATTGAGCATCTTTTATTTTGTCTTGTTGTTTTTGTTTTGTCTTGGCCTTCCAACCTTGACGTTATTGACATTTGTGGCCACATCTCTTTTTTCAGAGTGGGGGTACTGTCTTGTACACTGTAAGATGGTTAATAGCATCCCTGGCCTCTATCTACCAGATGCAAGTAGCACCTCATTCCCTGCCTGTGACAATCAAAAGTGTCTCCAGTCACTGCTGAATGTCTTCTGGGAGGCAAAGCCACCACCAGTTGGACAATATTGGCCTACTCCTTTCCCATAATTTTCCCCCATTTTGATACTAAATGATGGATATAGACAATTGAGGGCCTCATTGGTGGCTCAGACAATAAAAGAATCTGCCTGCAATGCAGGAGACCTGGGTTCGATACTTGGGTTGGAAAGATCCCCTGGAGAAGGGAATGGCAACCCACTTCAGTATTCTTGTCTGGAGAAATCCATGGACAGAGAAGCCTTGGTGGGGCTACAGTTCAGTGGGTCACTGTATATGTTCATGTGAATAATACAATAAAACTACAAATAAGTTCAAGATTAATAACAATTCTATAAATGTTTTCTGTCATTTTTCTAAGTCTCAGTCTAGAAATATGGGATCACTTTCTAATCTCCTATTAGCTGACTTATTTTTTGTCCTTCTGTCCTACCTTATTACCATTTCCACTTAAAAGAATACTAATAAAACGTTTGCTCTTCAGTTAATAAGGAAATTACTAAAGTTGTGACTTATGCTGTCTCCAGGTTGGTATAATATTTCTGGAATTATCAAACATTGATTGTTTCAATGAAATAAGTTGTTGTCAGATAGGTTGGCTAAATCTATAAACTTTATGAAATGGGGTGACATGCAGTGCCTTGCCTGTTTATATTTTGACATTCTTTTGGGCTTTAAATTTACATCTATTTTTCTGTCTCTCAATAGTTTCCACCTTTGATATTGTTGTTTGGGACCCTGTTATAAGAACAGAAGGGCTTCCCTGGTGGCTGAGATGGTAAAGAATCCGCCTGCAATGTGGGAAACCTGGGTTCAATCCCTGAGTTGGGAAAATCCCCTGCCAAACTCAGGGATAGAACCCACTTTTCTCACATTGCAGGCTGATGTGAGCATGTATTCTTGCCTGGAGAATCCCAATGGACAGAGGAGCCGCTAGTACTCCTGCTTGGAGAATCCCCATGGACAGAGGATCCTAGTGGCATACAGCCCATGGGGTCGTAAAGGGTCAGATACAACTGAGTGAGTAAGCACAGCACCACACATAAGAATAGAAATGAAGCTGTCCATGATAGATTAGTATAGATACTGTACATAAAATATGATTGTGGTTTTCTAGCACAACTAGAAATGTACATTATAAGGTTATTATTTTAATTATTATTTATGTTTATTTTTTTCTTGAGTGTCTTGAGTATTCACTTCTGGGAAGGAACATAATAAATTTTAAAATTTAATTAACTTATACTGAATTTGAGTAACTCCCTAAAGAAGAAAAAGAATAACCAAAAAGGAAAAAAAAGTGGTATGTTCTCATAACTATATGGATTCTCAAAGCTTGTATCCCTGTATATTCAAGGAAAAATTTAACATTTTGATATATCTTCTGTTTAATTAATATCTAAGTACATATTTTGCAGTTTTAAATGATCTAATTATAGGTAAAAAGATGAGTTCTAAAGACATCTATATCTTAATTGCAGGAATATTCTTTTCTTTTTACTTCCCCAATTTCTTTGTTGAGTGCAGAATTTTTAAACTGATTCAAAATGCGTTTACCATCCAGTTGTTCTCAGTGCTTATATTAGCCTTAAGTAATGCAAAGCTTAAAGTCCATTTTTTCAGTTTTGAATTTTACATATGATTACATTTAAGTTAATCTTCTTTATTGGTTTTCTTTTTATAAAAAGGTACTCTGTTACCTCTGTCAGATTACATTAGAGGATTTCAGTGACATTCTTGTACTAGAGAAACTACAGACACTTCTGTAGGCTATGTATTTATGCAGCCACAATGGACATAATCCTATTTTTATGAAGAATGAAGAAAATTGACTTAAAAATAAAAATACCTTCCTGAAATCACCTATATTCTATTTGGTCTAATTAAAAAAATAACTTGAACGCATGTTGCAAACATTTAAATCAGACGAGTCAGCATAATTCCTTGTCAAAGGTCAAAAAGATTGTGGTAAAAATCCAAACAGACTATCCACTGGGACCTGACAAGGCAGAGGAAGCAGACGATTCAAATACATTTCTTTCAGAATACCCATTTGCTCATCTTTACTCAAGGGTCAAAACAGAAATTATTCTGGAATAGAAATCGTGGCTATGTGACCTGTTGTTTAATGTGTGTTTCTAAACTGGTCTGTAATGACCACATTAATCTCAGCATATATTAAAAACCTATTTGCACAAGCTAGGTCCAAGTAAAAAAGAGAGCAGAGTACTTTACCTGCATCAACAAAACATCGCATAACAAGTATTTGTTTTTGTAGCTATTGTGGCTTTGGGAACAAGTAAACATAAACAGCAGGAAACACAAATACAGAGGCAGTGCGACTGGAGGTTGTCAGGGAGCAGGATGGTAGCTTTAGGAACTGAATTCTGCTTGAAATCAGCTTTGTCTCAGTATGTGTAAGAGGCTTTGGCGCTGTATCAGACCTTTGGGGCAACCACTCAGCGGGACAGGGATTATCCAGCGGTTTACTATAGCCTGTGCTTCCCAATTCATAGAAAACTTGCCTCCCTATCATACTCTTACATTAACTCACTAGGTACTGACTTTTCCATCTATTTTTTTTTTCTTCTGAGATTGTGGGTCTGTTGGCTAAAAAACAGTAGCAGATGTTAATTTAGAATCTAAGAAAATATTTAAGAAATGTGATTGAGAAGATACCAAACATTTGACATCTATAGCTAGTAATAAAGCATAACCATGGGTCATTTTGAAAGCTAACTCTCATTTTCTAAAATTGATGTTTCTTTTTCTATTGGTGGCCCTGCCAAAAATGTCCTAAACTTAAATGGGCAAAATTTAATACAAATGCTACTCACTCAAAGTTCCATTTGTATTTCTGTTCTAATAATGAGATGCATTCTTTTTCCCCCCTTTCCTTTTCTCTCTCTCTCTCTCTCTCTTTTTTTTTTTTTCCTTGAGGCTTGACAGGATTAATTCCAATTCCATTTAGCTGTGGGAAGAGATGCTGTGGTGGAAACCCCATGGTTATTCCAAACGCATGACCATCAAAGAGTCAGATTAGCTGAGTGAGAAGAGAGGAAGCTGTGCACTTCCTGTCTCTTAATAAAGCTAAGATTACAGAAGTATTTAATAACCATTGTGGGTTTTCATAGGAAATTTTACAAACACTTTTGGTAATTTGCTCAATCTACGGTTACTGTTGAAGATTGTTTTTGTTTAAGCTAGCTTAGATATCTAGAAAATGTTGTAAAATCAGGATCCTATTACACATAGCACTGCTAAGTAATCAACTATAAAGACATTACAAGTTCTTTTTGGATATCTCATTTGCACTGAGAAGAGTGGGTTGCACCACGGCTAAAGAAGCAACAGCAATTGTTTTATAAGCATTGAGAAGGCAATAAAATGTGGATTCCTTTTGTAGGTCCAAATGTAGCAGCTGGATTTGGCTTTATGAACCATGAAAAATAGTTCCCATCTGGAAGTTGATGTTGAATAAAGATGCAACAGCAAGACAGCATTTTACATGAAGCATTTTATACATATTGAGCACAATCGTTGGTCCTTTCCAGTTATAATTAGAAAATAATAATTGAGAATCAATAAGTTTAGTATCAAACACCCAAAACGTTCTTAGTCTGGGAGTGATGTTTGTTTTGTTTGTTAAAAATCAACTAGATGTCAGCAAAATTACTTTTGCATTTGCTTAGTGAATAAAAAGTACTTGCTAGTTATACAATTTCAACTTAGAAGTTTAAAATTTCATTGGCAAGAATGAGATATTGATAATTGGTAATAAAAATGGTAAATTCTTTACTAATTGAAAAAGTATGGTGATGTGTACAATTCACTCCTTCATTATGCAAATATTATAAAATATTGATTTTCTCTTTGAATAAATTCCTTATCGAGGCTTCAGTATAACCAAAACATGAGGATACATAGAACTGGACCTTCTGAGGTTATTTAACTGTCCCCTTGCTGTTGAGGAGGCATATTTTCGAATACCAAATAAACATGTAACTATAAATCCAGATTTACAAGATTGGGACAATGCTTATCAGCATGTTTCTGTCTCCCTCTGAATTTATTATGTAAATTGATAAAATTTTTGCTTATTGCCAACTCTTTTTAATAGGTGTTTTGCGTTTAGCAAGGACAGACATAATTTGCCCTGCTTTTGCAGTTGTTTGTCCATATCAAAATTGAGAGATTGAGTAGAGAAGAATATTGACATTGTTTATAGTCTATAATGCATCGTTTGATTTATGTTAGTTCAACTATGTAATATTTAAACTCAAAAGTGCTCTTGTTTAGGTTTTTTTCCCAATGATTCTTTCAAACAAAGATTTTTTCATGTTTATGATATTTATTTTTCAAGGTTTCTTTATTTCATATCCATATGAGATAGACTTTTTACCTCTGCTGAACAATTTCTATATAATTATATAGTAGATCTTGTAGGACCTAAGCATAGATATACTGATTGGTGTGACTTTAACACACAAATGCTACATGGGTTGGATTTTGTAAAACAGAAAAAGGTTTTAAATTACTAGCATCTCAATCTTTCTTTTTATCTTTTAAAAAAGTTGCATATTTGAGTTACTCAATCATTTCAGATAAAACAAAGCCTGCTTTAATATATATGAAAATTAAATATTATAGCATGTTCTGAGGTACAATGAACATTCAATAAAGGGTGGAGACAAAATAGGAGATATGAGTCTAATAAAATGCATTAAAATTTGAGAAAATTTGCCACATAATACTTTCCTCAGCTTTCCATTTTCAATCATATACTTGTTTCTACATTCATCTATCAGTATCAAGAGAGACCAATAAATTTCAGTAAGTCATTTTTTCCCAAAGTAAATTTTATTCAGGTAGAGGTGCACATATTACATTCATTTGATTTAAAATTTTCATTTTTGGGGAGTTCTGTGATAGCTTAGTAGTTAGGATTCCATGCTTTCACTGTCTGGCTTGGGTTCAATCCCTAGTCAAGGAAGTTCCTGCAATCTGAGTAGCATGGCCAAATAAAATTATTTTCATATTTTTTGTCTATGAAAATATATAGAAAATAGAGAAAACTATTTTTAAGTCCTTAGTATAGTTCCCAGCCTTCAGGACTCAATAAATAGTGACTATTAAGACCAGATGATGGAGAATCTTTCTATTGCTCTATAATGAAATTTGTTTGGTATGTTAATTATTAACATTTAATTATTATTTGATATAAGGTTAAAAGCAGTAATATTAAGAAAGTTAAAGAAAATTTGAAAAGTCTAAACACATTAATAATTAATGTGTATAATATGAATCATTTCTGTGAAATAAACAAACTGCTGGGGAGACTTTACATTCTCTCTTGATAACTATGTAAAATGAATTGTGAGCTAGCCTTCTGCTAAGCCCAAGACTACAGCTTAAAATTTATAAATGAAAAATTGTTATTTCAGACTATTTAAAAATTGTGTGAATACAATTAGCAAGATCAATAAATGTCAGTAATTATAGAAAAAATGTTTTTATTTCCTAATATAACTAAGCATAAATTCTTTCATAAATGGACATAGAAGAGTCTTTTCTTCATTTTTGTTTTACAGTCCGCTTTCCAGAACTGAATTACCTGCACCTCTGAAGAAATGGGCCAAATATTACATAGCGTTTTCTCTCCAAAACCAATCTTGAAGATGCAGATAAACTTGTACTATTCCATAAAGCTTTTCTTGGTTCTTCCATGAGAGCCCTTTCACTGTTGGACTTGCTGAACTGGGACTGTCACAACAATTTGGAAAACTCCGCATCCATCTGCAGATATGTGATATAGGTGTATCTGTAGTTTTAATTTTGTATTTATAATCTTCTACTCTTTAGATAGTCACACAAGTACATAGTAACTCTCTTAAAAGTAAATATTGTATTTTCACAATTTGATGACTCATACTTCACAGTCCCAATTTGTATATAATAGGCATACAATAAATATTTATTGCTTCTCTATGCTTGACCAACCATTAAATCAGCAATTCTCAACCAGGGATGGTCTTGCTCCTCCATGGATATTTGGAATGTTTGGAGAGCTTGGAGATATTTTCTTTCCTTACGATGGAGGGTATTACTAGCATTGAGGGGGAAAGGCCAGGGATGCAATTGAACATCCTATGGTGCATAGGATGACCAACTTGCCTCCCTGACATACTCTCACTCACTAGGTACTGTCTTTGCCATCTATTTTTTTCCTTCTAGGATTTTAGGTCATTTAATGAAAAAGAGTAGACCCTAAGACAGCAAAAATTATACAGCCCTAAGTTTCAATAGAGCCAAAGTTGAGAAACTCTGCATTATATCAAATTAGCTGAAACTCCAATACTTTGGCCACCTGATGTGAAGAACTGACTCATTTGAAAAAACCCTGAGGCTGGGAAAGATTGAAGGCGGGAGGAGAAGGGGACAGAGGATGAGATGGTTGGATGGCATCACCGACTCAATGGACATGAGTTTGAGTAAACTCCGGGAGTTGGCAATGGACAGGGAAGCCTGGCGTGCTGCAGACCATGGGGTTGCAGAGTCAGACACGACTGAGCAACTGAGCTGAATTGAACTGATGGCTACACATTTAAATAGCAAAAATTCAGATAGAATATTTGCTGGGGAAACTATATATAAATTTTCCTTTGTTCAAAATTTTACCAAATTTTGCATAGAATGTGACATATTATGCATTTTCTTATGTAAATTATGCTACTTTTTTCCCCTGAATATTTAAAGAGCACATATTTTATTATATAGGCTTTAAGATTTTGCCAAGTAGGTTCTTTTCTGGTTTGAAAGCAGAGACCTGGGGGGGAAGCCAATAGAAAAGTCATAGAAACTATGTGTGTTTTACTAGGCAGAAAGAAAATAAAAATCAAGGCAGTTTCTTAATTTGCTTATTTTAGGAACTTGACTGATTTCAGTACTTTACGTTGAAATATTTTCCTGCTTTCTCTTCCTCATATTGAACTCTATACTTATCTTTATTCCTATCTTATCACTTTTACAAATAGGTAGCAAAGATTCCATTACATTCAGTTGTGCTTGGGTCAGCTGTAAATTTCAGAAAGCCAGATAGACTGGCATTCCAATGCCCCGCCCCCACCCCCCGAGGGAATTGTAGCATTTCATGGGAAGTGGGTGAGTGGGTGTTGTCAATAGAAATTGCAACATTTCTAATGACAGTGGAGAGTTGAGGTTGCAAATTGTAAAATTGAATCCATTGTAAGGTTTTACTCATTTTATTCTCAGGCCCAGTCATCCCTTCCTTTCTTCCTTACACCCAGAGTCTGTGCCAGAGCCCTGGGGAGAGGACCTGTCATGCTGGCCTCTTTGTCCCTCCAGCCTTTCCTGGGTTTCTGACACAAAACAACATAAGATGGGGGAAGAAGGAGGCCATAACAATATTCATCTTTTTGTGAATATTGGTATAGTGTGTATTTTCTTATTTGTCTTTGAAGATTTCTTTTAATTTGTGAAGTAGACATATCAAAAATTACCTTTTAATTTTATCTTTTAAAAACCTTTCTGAGTTTTTGGAATATCTTTCATACTTCTGTAAGTGTAATTACAGAGAAATTTTAGTAATAGCAATTTCTTACCAACAGCCAGCTACAAATTCTGAGCCAGTGTTAGCATATTTAAAAACATTCTCAGAATTTTTTTCTTAGAAAGTAAATCGTGAAAGCTGTGTTTTAGCAACCTAACTGTGTAATTTAAATTATGCGGTGGTTTTAAATTCCTAGGTCTATCTTGCACTTTAGAAACATCAATATTACTTTGTTGGAGACTAAACTCTGTTATAAACAGACAGTTGACCCTTGGTATCTGCTGGGGATTGATTCCAAAATCCCCGCAGAAACCAAGATCCTTGGGCCCTCCATCTCTTATATAATATGGTATGAAGTCACTCAGTCGTGTCTGACTTTTTGCAACCCCGTGGACTGTAGCCCGCCGGGCTCCTCCGTCCATGGGATTTTCCAGGCAAGAATAATATGGTATAGTATTTGCATATAACTCACTGCACATTCTCCTGTACACTTTACTCTCTAAATTACTTTTAACACCTAATGAAATATAAATGATATGTAAGTATTTTCAGGCATGTGACAAATTCAGGTTTTGTTTTTTGAAACTTCCTATGGTAAGAAAAATATTTTTGATTTTCTCTTTGTTGAATCTATGGAAGGGAAACCATGGACATGAAAGTTAACTGTGTTATATTTCAACATAATAGACTTTTCTGTATTGAAGAATGTCATATTTAAGATACTGTCAACAAAAAACTTTATAGATACTGTTCTATAACACCATGATTTTGAAAATAATATTCAGTTTCTCTGAGTAGCAATCTCAAGAGCCATCATGTAAGAAGTATATTTATTTAGGCTTCAAATTTTTTATGACAGATATCCACATTTATTTCTAAAATCCTGTTTAGTATTTAGATTAGCTATCATCAATTTTCCCTTTCTGGTAAGTTTCTTTGTTTTTTTCTTTCTGAAATTTTTTCATGAATTCTTTATTCTTACAACCCCCAACCCCCACTCCTACTTGGAAAAATAAAATGTGTTTGCAAAATTCTTTCAAATACCTTCTTTTTTTCCCTTCTGTTATAACTCTGTGTATCCTACAAACACACATTAAGTTGTCTTTGAAAATATTTGTCTCCATTTTGAGCTTATTCTAAAAGGGAATGGCCAATGAATAACTGCAGTGGTGCTTTGAAGTGTGGTGGCTATCATTTATCATTCTAGGTGGAGAATGAGACTACTGTTAAATTATGAAAAGTAATCCCTTATTGCTCATATACATGGAAATGACTCACTATTTTGCAAATCATCTGTCTTACTCCTAGAGGATCTGGTTTGGCCTAGTCAAACAAAAATGTGAGTGTAGAAAAAATAATGTGGACATCCTGAATGCCCAAATGGTACTAGACTTTCGAAAGGAGTCAAAGTTTAAGTTGTAGATGCAGAAAGAGGTAGAGAGTATTTAAAATTATGGGGTTAGAGTGAAGGGACATAACAAGGAGATATGGTTCCTTTAAGAAATTTAAAGACAAGTAGAGAAAAGTTATAGATAATATATTTGAAGCAAATTCTGCAGTTAATTTTCTTTTTTGTTTTGATTACCTGCAGGATCTTCCTGCTGTCCCATTGTCTTTTCTTTCTTTCCATGTACAACTCTCCAACTGCACAATGAACTCCTAAGGGCATGGATTGAATTTCATTCTTTTTGTTCCCTGGACTGTATGAACTGAAGTAGCAAGTATATTCATTGGAATAATCAAGATACATGAAAAAATAGCGGAAATACAGTGATTTTGCGGAGAAGGCAATGGCACCCCACTCCAGTACTCTTGCCTGGAAAATCCCATGGACGCAGGAGCCTATTAGGCTGCAGTCTATGGGGTCGCTAAGAGTCGGACGCGACTGAGTGACTTCACTTTCACTCTTCACTTTCATGCATTGGAGAAGGAAATGGCAACCCACTCCAGTATTCTTGCCTGGAGAAAGCCAGGGACGGGGGAGCCTAGTGGGCTGCTGTCTATGGGGTCACACAAAGTCGGACATGACTGAAGCGACTTAGCAGTAGCAGCATAGTGATTTTGAAAAATCTTCATTGAATTTAAAAAATACTTTAAAAATCTTCAAAGCTACAGAAAACAGTATGGAAATACTGTAACAAACGTATGTAGCCAGCCTACTGATAAAACAGTTGTTGACAGTTTGCCATATTTGCTTCAGATCATTTTTAGAAGCAGTTAAAATTTCCTTTTTACTTTCTTTGATTTCTGTTGCTTCCTTTCCTCCCCATATGCAACCACTGTTCTGATATTGGTATGTTTATTCCAGTGTCATGCTTTTAATAGATTTAAAAGTATAACTTGTAAACAAAATGGTATGTTGTTTTTCGTGCTTAAAATTTGCATAAATGATTTGGTACTCTATGTGTCCTTCTACATCTGGTGAACTTAATAGTGTATAAAATCCTAACTCATTATTATTTTAATTTATATTTGCATTTCTCTGATTTCTAGTGAGATTGAGTGAAGTAATACAGGTTTATTTGTCTGTGAGGTTTCTCTTCTGTAAACTGCCTATTCACACCCTTTGCCCATTTTCCTCCTAAAAAACCCATAAGTTACACACATTTCCACATTCTCTTCCTATTTCATTTGTCTATAAATGTTACAGTGACTTTTTGTAAAGGTATTTTAATTTTTTTTCTCTTATTGTATTGAAGTGTAGTTGATTCACAAAGTTGTATTAGTTTCTGATGTACAGCAAAGTGATTAAGCTACACACACACACACATACATATACTTTTCCATCATGGTTTACTTTGGATATTGAATATAATTCCCTGTGCTATACACTAGGACTTTGTTGTTTGTCCATTCTTATAGTTTATAATAATTTGCGTCTGCTAACTCCAAACTCCCAGTCCATCCCTCCCCATAGGTATTTTAGTTTTAAAGCAGACACATTTATTGATCTTTTCTAATATATTTTGTTTTATTTAAAGAAACTTTAAAACATATCATGAGGTCATAAAATTTTTCATCATTTTTTTTTTCTTTTTCAGTGCAGGAGGTTCATAACCATTTGTCTTTTCCATCTGGAACTTATTTTGGTGTATAAAGTGTGTTAAGATTTCTTATTTTATTTTATCCCATATGGATAACCAATTTTTCTGTCCTTTATCCTTGAGTAGAACATCCTTTAATTCATTGCATTGTAATGCTATATGCCAAATTCCCAGATGGGGTTGTTTTTGACCTCTTGGTCTAATTTAACTGATCTGTTGGGTTTTGTGTGACTTCCCTGGTGGTTCAGACGGTAAAGCGTCTGTGTATAATGCGGGAGACCCGGGTTCGATCCCTGGGTCGGGAAGATCCTCTGGAGAAGGAAACGGCAATCCACTCCAGTACTATTGCCTGGAAAACCCCATGGACGGAGGAGCTTGGTAGGCTACAGTCCACGGGGTCGCAAAGAGTCGGACACAACTGAGCGACTTTTCTTTTCTTTCTTTATTGGGTTTTGTGTACACAAATGCCACATCATTTTAATTAATGTTGTATTGTTATATTACATCTCAGTATGTATTAGAGTGAGTTCTACCTTTTTGTATTGGCCATTCTTGGCTCTATCCTTTTCATACGAATTTTAGGATTCCCTGATAGCTCAGCTGGTAAAGAACTCGCTTGCAATGCAGGAGACCTGTGTTCAATCCCTGGGTTGGGAAGATCTCCTAGAGAAGCGAATGGTTACCCACTCCAGTGTTCTGGCCTGGAGAATTCCTTGGATGGTATAGTCCATGGGGTCGCAAAGAGTCGGACATGACTGAGAGACTTTCACTTTCTGAAGTTAAAACTTAGTATCTTGATGGGATTTTCACTGAATCCCTAAATCATTTATGGAGAATAACATCTTCATGCTATTGAGCCTCTTCAACTCTGAGCATTGTATATCTCTCCAGATTTTAAAGGCTTTCTAATGTCCTTCCTTGGGGCTTCTCTGGTGGCTCAAATGGTGAAGAAACTGTCTGCAATGCAGGAGACCCACGTTTATTCCCTGGGTCGGAAAGATCCCCTGGAGAAGGGAGTGGCTACCCACTCCATTATTCTTGTGTGGAGAATCCCACGGACAGAGGAGCTGGTGGGCTATAGTCCATGGGGTCACAAAGAGTCAGACGTGACTGAGCAACTAACGTTTTCACTTTTCTTTCCTTAAAATTTGATAATTTTTTCTGTACAGGCCTCATTCTTCTTTTGTTAGATTTGTTCTTGACAACATTATGGATTATGCCAGTATTGTTAGTAGAATTTTCCCTTAGTGCAGAGTACATAGGGGTTAAGATGCCTGAGTTCAAATCGTGGCTGTACTACCTACTGTGTATGTCTTCATCTATTTAGCTCTAATTTGGGAATGATAATAGCACTTTTTAAAGTACAGTTGTTGTAAAGAGTGATTGGGATAATACAAGCCTAGAATATAGTACTTAACATATTTGAATTATTAGAACTATTCAAAATTTTATTATTCCTGCTCTTTAGTTTTTGCTATTATAAAGGACATTATTAATTTTTGTATGTTGCTCTGTAGTTACTTTTGCATTTTTCAGATGGAAAATTATATCAGATGTGAATAATGACTCTTTAATTTTTCTTTTAATCTCACAGCCCTTATTTCTTCTCTTATTATGTTAGCTAGGACCTCTAATATAATATGGGCTTCCCTGGTGGCTCAGTGATAAAGAATCTGTTTGCCAGTGCAGGAGACATGGTTTCAATCCCCTGGGTCAGGAAGATCCTCTGGAGAAGGGCAGGGCAACCCACTCCAGTGTTCTTGCCTGGAGAATCCCCATGTACAGAGGAGCCTGGTGGGCTACAGTCCATGGGGTTACAGAAGAGTTGGGCATAACTTGGTGACTAAA
The DNA here is from genome assembly GCA_935064755.1 of Tragelaphus eurycerus. NCBI lineage: Eukaryota > Metazoa > Chordata > Mammalia > Artiodactyla > Bovidae > Tragelaphus > Tragelaphus eurycerus. The sequence goes on along the minus strand of CAKXYN010000006.1, from coordinate 19,832,368 downwards.
CCACAGCAACTAATATAATGCTGCATATAAGCAAACTGCTCCTTCAGTTAAACAAATTAGACTTCAGAGAACATTTATGTGAGTTATCTCTTGTGCCAATGGTAATGTACTATTTCTGCTTATTTTAGTTTTGCAAATAAAACAAAACTTGGAATTACATGTCAATTTTTTTCCTTCTGTATATCATGTTATTCTATTATATCATGTCATTCCTCATTCATCTTCCCAGATCCTACCCATATTTAAGATCTAGGCTAAATGATACCTTCTCTGTGATACCTGTGGCTTCTTCTAACTGGAAATAACATCTCCAGTCATTATCCCTTAATACTTAATTAGAATCTTTTTTGTTTGTACTTTAACTTACATTGTGAGTTTTCTTTTTTCTTGTTGTTTTAATTTCCTTTTTATTGGAAGACAATTGTTTTACAATGTTGTGGTGGTTTCTGCCATACACCAATGCAAATCACATGTAATTATATATATCACCTCCCTCTTGAGCCTCCTTCTTGCCTCCCGCCCCAACTCCTCTAGAACATTACCGAGTGCCTGGCTGGGCTCTCTGTGTTATACAACTTCTCATCAGCTATATATTACACACAGGGTAGTGTATATGAGTCTATGCTACTTTCTCCATTTGTCCCATTCTCTCCTTCCCCCATTGTGGATTTTCTACATGTTTTGTCATCTCTATTCTGACCCTAAAAACTTGTAAGTATTTTTATTTATTTATTTGGCTGTGACAGGTCTTATTTGTGGCACATGGAATCTTTAATTGCAACATGTGGGATCTAGTTCCCTGATCAGGTATTGAACCTGGGCCCCCTGCATTGGGAGCATGGTGTCTTAACCACGTGACCACCAGTGACGTACCTGATCCTAAGATTTTTGAGGTCAGGGTCAGCGTCTGTTTTGTTTTGAATTTTTTTCCTGCTACTACTAGCAAAATTCACACTCAACAATTAATAAATAAATAAATGAAAAAACAAAGAGTATCTGGAACTGAAAAATTCAAAATACCTTAAAGCCTGTAAGGGAAGAAGCATAGAACCAGAAACATATCTGTTTTCTTTTATGGTAGCTTGCTATCATTCTTTAAAAAAATGTGCATGGCCATGAGTATATATACATATAATTAATATTCTGCAACAAAGTGAGGATTTGACTACCACTGTGATTTTTGATTAATTAACTCTTCTAGAACATGTTATAGAACAGAACGATAGTACAAGAGCACCCTCATGGGGACAAGCAGGATACACAAATAAATTGTCATTCATCTGTTTAATAGAAAACTGAATCATCTTTTCCACTTCTCTCCAGCTAAATCTGGGCCATTTCAGGAATGCTCTTTGGAGAAATATTTTTCAAGAAACAAACTGACTCAGGAGTTTGTAAATATTATATTTGTATGTTTTTTCCTATTTTTAACAAGTGTTTTCTTTTTTAATTAAGGAGTACCCTACTGGAAAATACTTTGTAGTGATCCCTATCATTCAGTCTTTGAATTTTCTGTAGTTGCTTAATCTTAGAAGGATTTTGCTTCTTTGAAATCTCTTAAGTTCTTTGCATCCAGACAAGGTGTCAAAACAAATAGAAAATGTCTGGCATAAATGGCAGACTGTTTCATCTTTGAGAAAAAATAGAACCCCAAGATTTTTTTGTTGTTGTTGTCATTGTTTTGTAGATTAATTTTTATATAGTTGCTTTACAATGTTGTGTTACTTTCTACTGGACAGCAAAGTGAATCGGTTCTCTGTACACATATAGACCCTCTTTTTTGGATTTCCTTCCCGTGAGAACCCACTGGTTTTATTTATGAGCCATACAGCAGCTTTATACAAAAAAAATATTCTCAATATGTATATATAAAATGTCCTAAAAATAATTTCCCAAGTTCTTAATTTATGCCATCTCTGGTTTTCAAAACTTGATTTCAACTTTATTTCTCAAAATATATCTGCACAGGTCTGCAGGTTTCTGCAGACCAGCATCTGCTCCGGAGGCCAGGTTCCAGTTTGCATTGACTTTCAGGATCTTCCTTCAGGCACACACCTGGAGGCAATCATCTGCAGATGCCATTCTGTAAGCAGATGTATATGGGTAGGACAGCAGTACTTTATAACATTAGAACAGCTGGGAGGAATGGAAAATAAATGTGTTCTGCTTTCCTTTGTGTCATATAAAACTCCCTAAGAGTATTCTCACCTGGAAACTATTTTCTTTCTCTTCTGGTCTTGGCTTGTTTGGATGGGAAAAGAAACTTGCCTTATCAACCTTCCAGGTTAAGCGGAAGTTTGTTCTTCATTGACATCAATCACCTTGGTTGAGAATGTTGCTCGGCAAGCATTCTTAAATTTGCTTAAAATGTTTTATTTTCCAGGAAGTGAGCCTCTTGAAGGGATTACCTCTGACTCTATCATTTTTCCACTCTATGGTGCCTAGTACAAGTTTAAACGCACAGAGACACTCATAAATAATTGTGATTTCCAATATATTTCTCAGGTTCAGGGGAAAATCTAATATGCATGATTTTACTTATTTTAAAAAAAAAGTCATCAGATTTGGTTTACTGATGAGATTTAGCTTGAAAAAAGTACTAATTTGATGTTACACTTGAGAAACATATTAAATTTTCTTAACTGTAAGATTTTTAAGTAAAGTGACATATTGACCAGATGAGAAAATCAAATAATAAAGAATACATAATAAAAAGGTATTGTTTTCTGCCCCATCCTTCCCTGGATTCAATCTCATTCCCTAGAGGAAACAATTTTAATTGCTTCTGTTTAAGCTCTTCTTTTATTTAGCTCTATTAATATCAAATAATGTGCAAGTACCTATGATTTCTTGATTTATCAGCTTGCAATATCAATTGTCTCCCCATATGAGAAATGAGTATTAGTTCATACCAACCCTGTTTTCCTTTTCTCCCTGGCCCAATTTTATTATTTTTAACTCTTCTAAACATTCCTTATAACACTGTTTTGTTTTTCTTGGGTAAATACCCAGGAGTGAAATTGCTGGATTTTATGGTATTTGTACACCTAATTATTATTTTTTGCTTCTCGATTTTTTGCTCTTTTTAAGTTAAGAAGTACAGTAAAATGGACCTTTCTTTTTGTAGAGTATTGTGATAACCAGCAAATGTATACAATCACATAATCATCATTATAAGCAATATATAGTTCTACCACTCCCCCAAATTTTCTTATACCAAATTTTAGTCATCCCATCCCGCCACTCTGGCCCTGATGATTTCTTTCTGGTTACCTCTTCTGTCATATTCTCTTTTCCAGAATGTCATATAAATGGAGCTATATGTATGTACCCTTTTGAGTTTGACTTCTTTCATACTGTATAGTGCCTTTGAGATCTGCCCATGTTGTTGTATGTTTTTAGTAGATTGTTCCTTTTTATTCCTGAGTGGTATTACATTGTAGTGATAGCTCAGTTTGTTTAACCATTGTGCAACCGAAGAATATTTGGGTTGTTTCAGTTTTTGGTGATTGTGAATAGAATTGGTATAAACATTCATGTTCAGGTTTTTAAGTAAATGCAGGTTTTCATTTCATCTGAGAAAATATGAGTGGCATTGCTAGGTCATGAGGTAAATGTCTACTTAACTTTATAAGAAACTGCCAAATGTTTTCCAAAGGAGTTGTACCATTTTGTATTTCCATAGCAATATAGGAGAGTGTTGGTTGCACTCCAAATGGAATCTTCATTATTGAATTAGCCATAACACTCAATAACTAATTCTGTTTTCACTACTTCTATTAGTTTATATCAGTGGTCCACGGGTCTAGTGTAACTTCTACTACAAAAACCTCTGTTTAGTAGATATCAGAGACAAGATGGATCTTGAATAAGGAAAAAATAACCCAGATATTTAATTTAAGTGATAGTTCTGCTATTTACCAGGGCTCCCCTGGTGGCTTACAGAGTAAATAATCAGTCTACAATGCAGGAGACCTGGATTCAATCCTTGGGTCAGGAAGATCCCCCGAAGAAAGGAAAGGCACCCAACTCCAGTATTGTTGCCTGGGAAATCCCATGGACAGAGGAGCCCGCTGAGCTATAGTACATGGGTTTGCAAAGAGTTGGAAGCGACTAGCTCCTTTCTTTCTTTCTTTCTACCATGTACTAACTCTTTGATCATGCCTAACATATTTGACCTTTTCCAGTCCTGTGGCCACTGCTGAGTTTTCCAAATTTGCTGGCATATTGAGTGTGGCACTTTCACAGCATCATCTTTCAGGATTTAAAATAGCTCAACTGGAATTCCATCACCTCCACTAGCTTTGTTCTTAATGATGCTTTCTAAGGCCCACTTGATGTCACACTCCAGGATGTCTGGCTCTAGGTGAGTGGTCACACCATCGTGATTATCTGGGTTGTGAAGATCTTTTTTGAATAGTTTTTATGTGTATTCTTGCCACCTCTTCTTAATATCTTCTGCTTCTGTTAGGTCCATACCATTTTTGTCCTTTATCAAGCCCATCTTTGCATGAAATGTTCCCTTGGTATCTCTAATTTTCTTAAAGAGATCTCTAGTCTTTCCCATTCTATTGTTTTCCTCTATTTCTTTGCATTGATCACTGAGGAAGGCTTTCTTACCTCTCCTTACTATTCTTTGGAACTCTGCATTCAGATGTTTATATCTTTCCTTTTCTCCTTTGCTTTTCGCTTCTCTTCTTTTCACAGCTATATGTAAGGCCTCCCCAGACAGCCATGTTGCTTTTGTGCATTTCTTTTCCATGGGGATGGTCTTGATCCCTGTCTCCTGTACAATGTCACGAACCTCATTCCATAGTTCATCAGGCACTCTGTCTATCAGATCTAGTCCCTTAAATCTATTTCTCACTTCCACTGTATAATCATAAGGGATTTGATTTAGGTCATACCTGAATGGTCTAGTGGTTTTCCCTACTTTCTTCAATTTAAGTCTGAATTTGGTGATAAGGAGTTCATGATCTGAGCAACAGTCAGCTCCTGGACTTGTTTTTGCTGACTGTATAGAACTTCTCCATCTTTGGCTACAAAGAATATAATCGATCTGATTTCAGTATTGACATCTGGTGATGTCCATGTGTAGAGTCTTCTCTTGTGTTGTTGGAAGAGAGTCTTTTTTATGACCAGTGTGTTCTCTTGGCAAAACTCTATTAGGCTTTGCCCTGCTTCATTCCGTACTTCAAGGCCAGATTTGCCTGTTACTCTAGGTGTTTCTTGACTTCCTACTTTGGCATTTCAGACCCCTATAATGAAAAGGGCATCTTTTTTGGGTGTTAGTTCTAAAAGGTCTTGTAGGTCTTCATAGAACCATTCAACTTCAGCTTCTTCAGCATTACTGGTTGGGGCATAGACTTGGATTACTGTGATACTGAATGATTTGCCTTGGAAACAAACAGAGGTCATTCTGTCGTTTTTGAGATTGCATCCAAGTACTGCATTTCGGACTCTTTTGTTGACCATGATGGCTACTCCATTTCTTATGAGGGATTCCTGTCCATAGTAGTAGATATAATGATCATCTGAGTTAAATTCACCCATTCCAGTCCATTTTAGTTCGCTGATTCCTAGAATGTCGACATTCACTCTTGCCATCTCCTGTTTGACCACTTCCAATTTGCCTTGATTCATGGACCTGACATTCCAGGTTCCTATGCAATATTGCTCTTTACAGCATTGAACCTTGCTTTTGTCACCAGTCACATCCACAGCTGGGTATTGTTTTTGCTTTGGCTCCATCCCTTCATTCTTTCTGGAGTTATTTCTCCACTGATCTCCAGTAGCATATTGGGCACCTACTGACCTGGAGAGTTCTCCTTTCAGTATCCTATCATTTTGCCTTTTCGTACTATTCATGGGATTCTCAAGGCAATAATACTAAAGTGGTTTGCCATTCCCTTCTCCAGTGGACCACAGTCTGTCAGACCTCTCCAACCGTGAACTTCCAGATGTTCAAGCTGGTTTTAGAAAATGCAGAGGAACCAGAGATCAAATTGCCAACATCTGCTGGATCATGGGAAAAGCAAGAGAGTTTCAGAAAAACATCTATTTCTGCTTTATTGACTATGCCAAAGCCTATGACTGTGTGGATCACAATAAACTGTGGAAAATTCTGAAAGAGATGGGAATACCAGACCACCTGATCTGCCTCTTGAGAAACCTGTATACAGGTCAGGAAGCAACAGTGAGAACTGGACATGGAACAGCAGACTGGTTCCAAATAGGAAAAGGAGTATGTCAAGGCTGTATATTGTCACCCTGCTTATTTAACTTATGTGCAGAGTACATCATCAGAAACGCTGGGCTGGATGAAGTACAAGCTGGAATCAAGATTGCTGGGAGAAATATCAATAACCTCAGATATGCAGATGACACCACCCTTATGGCAGAAAGTGAAGAGGAACTAAAAAGCCTCTTAATGACAGTGAAAGAGGAGAGTGAAAAAGTTGGCTTAAAGCTCAACCTTCAGAAAATGAAGATCATGGCCTGTGGTCCCATCACTTCATGGGAAATCGATGGGGAAACAGTGGAAACAGCGTCAGACTTTATTTTGGGGGCTCCAAAATCACTGCAGATGGTGATTGCAGCCATGAATTTAAAAGACACTTACTCCTTGGAAGGAAAGTTATGACCAACCTAGATAGCATATTGAAAAGCACAGATATTACTTTGCCAACAAAGTTCCGTCTAGTCAAGGCTGTGGTTTTTCATGTGGTCATGTATGGATGTGAGAGTTGGACTGTGAAGAAAGCTGAGCGCTGAAGAATTGATGCTTTTGAAGTGTGGTGTTGGAGAAGACTCTTGAAAGTCCCTTGGACTGCAAGGAGATCCAACCAGTCCATCCTAAAGGAGATCAGTCTTGGGTGTTCATTGGAAGGACTGATGCTAAAGCTGAAACTCCAATACTGTGGTCACCTCATGAGAAGAGTTGACTCATTGGAAAAGACCCTGATGTTGGGAGGGAATAGGGGCAGGAGGAGAAAGGGACGAAAGAGGATGAGATGGCTGGATGGCATCACCGACTCGATGGACGTGAATCTGAGTGAACTCCGCGAGTTGGTTATGGACAGGGAGGCCTGGCATGCTGCGATTCATGGGGTTGCAAAGAGTCAGACATGACTGAGCGACTGAACATATTTGAAACTCAGCATCATGAGTTTTTAAATGAGGAACATAGTATTCTTCCATTTAACAAGTATTTGCAGATGATATGTCATGTTCCTTCCCCCTTCTCTAGATGCTGGGGATGCAACAGTACACACAACACAGCTCCTGTTTCAAGGAATTTAATTGGAAGTAGGAGCTTCCCAGGTGGGGAAGTAGGAGCTTCCCAGTTGGGGAAGTAAAATCTTTAATTCAGTAAAGAATTCCTCAGACAGTAAAGAATCTGCCTGTAATACAGGAGCCCCAGATTTAGTCGCTGGGTTGGGAAGATCTCCTGTAGAAGGCAAAGGCAACCCACTCCAGTATTCTTGCCTGGAAAATCCCATGGACAGAGGAGCCTGGCAGCTACAGTCCAGGGAGTCACAAAGAGGTGGATGTGACTGAATGATTAACACTTCACTTCACAGTGTATATTAAGTGCTATGTTGAAGACAAGAACCATTTACCATGGCAGCATAGTAAAGGATCAACTCATAATATTGTGGGGAAGATTAAATTTAATATTGTTTATAGAGAAACTGGCATAATATCTAGCACATAGTTGATAGTACCATTGGCTCTGGACAGTTCTAAATTTCTTCTTTGAAACTCCATTCAGAGCTTCTGACACATATCTGAATGATTCATGATGGAGTTGTGTACTTGGAGGGTAGATTCAAATTTTGGATGTATCAGAACTCATTTAATGGCCAGGCTTGGTAAGAGATAGATATCTGGAAAGAAAATACTTCCAAGTCAGTGAAACTAAATTGTACTTAAGTAAACACTCCTTACTCCTCAGATTTGAGGGAACAAGCCCATATGGATGCAAATATTGTGCATATCTGTCAAGATCAGTCTACCAGTCACTTGATTCCTTATTGAAAGAGGGACTATGCTGTATTGTATCCCCCAGTGCCTAGAGCAGGAGTGAGAATGTGAAATACACTCAGATAATATGTATTGAGTAGGAGAATATTATGGTTCTCATTTAAAAACTCATGACACTGAATTTCAAATGGGTTAGGCAAAATCAGAGAGTTTGTAAATGGTAGAACCGTCATTGAAATGAAATATATGATTTTCCTGATTCAAAATCTAGTTTGTCTTTCTGATTTTCTGCTAACTAAAATGTTCCTATGCTGAGCAACTAGGGAAGAACTGGAGGTGGTTGCCACATCAAATGAAATAGTGGAGATAGAAATCAGGGACCTAGCCCAGTGGATTCAGAAACAAAATTAAATCTGACATGTATGATGATAGCAGTTGGCATTTGCAATAACTTTATGTGGCATTATATATTCATTAATTAGTCTACATAATACTTCATTATGTGAATCTTCATTACTGATTTTAAAGTACCCCAGAAACAACACTGAATTAGCAATTAAACTCAGTCACATGAATAAACAGAACCAGTACAGTATTCTATAAAGTCAAAATGAACATTCAGTTCTTGGAAGTAAGAACTCAGAAATCAAGCTTTTTTCATACTATTAAAAAAAAAAAACAGACTATTCTTTGCTCGTTTCTCTAGGGCATCATTTCTCATGAAGCAGCCAGACAATTCCGTGAAAAGTCCAAGTTAATTGATTTTTATATTTAAGTTGATTTTAGTTATGTAATCAATTTTTAAAGTTTATTTCTGTCTTGAGGGAAATTACTTATGCACAATTTTATTATCCAACTTATTTTCCATGTAAGATTTCTCTTCCTGGCAATGAAAAAAAGTAGAATCCTTAATATACGCTCCTCAATTGTACTTTAGCTTTCCAAACTGAGAGTATAATAAATCCAATCAAGTTAGATACTTACCTCAATATAAGTATACAGACAAGGCCAACAAAAAAAAAGGTATGGATTTTAAACACTACATTTTAACAGAATATATACAATAAGTGAATGTTTTTTCTCTCTCTTTCATAAGGGAGGTGAACAGGAGGCAAATTTTGGAATAGCATTTGCTTTGTTTCAGAAAGAGATGTCTGCTAAAACAGGCATGTTCTAGTTAAAATGGGATTTTGGAAACTGAGAAGACTATTCTACATGTTTTTCCCCCTGTAACAAAGGATCCCCAGGAGGCAATTGAGCCCAGGGTCAGAGCCTTAAGGTACTGACACAAACAACAATAGCAAGCGAATGGGATTTTCCTCTGTGAATTTTGATTTTCTCAGGGCTTTCCAGAAGCAGTATCTTTGGAAATGTAGAGAAGAGACTGAGAGTCTGGCTTCTATCTGGTGTAGGAAGAGGGAGCCTAACAACAGAAGTTGTGCAGGGCTCTGCCCCAGGGAGATGCGCTCACTTTGTTCACTTCTCGGATGAGGCAGAATTATTTTTAAATGGTTGAAGCTAAAACAGATGAAGTTAGTTGTTAAAAAAACCTAACTATAAATCGTTGTTACCATTTAAAAGATATATAAAAAATTCTATGTATTAGTTAAGTAGAAGACATCCAGGAACTATCAGGACCTGATCTGGAGAATGACTGTGTATGTGCGTGTTAGGTTGCTTCAGTTGTGTGCAACTCTTTGCAACCCTAAGGACTACTGTAGCCCGTCAGGCTCCTCTATCCATGGGATTCTCCAGGCAAGAATACTGGAGTGGGTTACCATGCCCTCCTCCAGGGGATCTTCCTGATCCAGGGAGCTAACCTGCATCTCCTATGTCTCCTGCATTGGTAGGCTTGTTCTTTACCACTGGTGCCACCTGGGAAGCCTCAGAGAATGACTGGTACATTGTTATTTCAGGTCTTGAAGCAAGAGAACATCTGTGCTAGGGAGGAAAGAGGTTTTTAGAATTCCCAGACGTGCACATAGCTAGGTGAGAATGAGCACTGCTGAAGATTGCCCAGATGGCATGAAGAGAATATATCTCTTTTTGGTGTCTCTGGCTCCAGCTTGAGATAGAAGAAAAGACATTGGTGTGGCTTTGGAGACACTGTCATGTTGGCTATAATAGTACTCATGAAAGCAAGAAACTTACACAAGAGTTAACTCTGTGACATTGTAAATGAAAATGTAGTTAAAGTCCTTTAAAGAAATACTGAGGGAGATGCTTCAATTGTGAAATACTTAAAAAAAAAAACAAAAAAAAACACCCAACAACTTGAAAATAGAGTCACACATTTCTTCTCTTTAAAAATTGCCTGTCAAGTTAGTGGTGAAGAAGTGTGAATGAAATAAGCTAATTTGTAAGTAACTGGTTCAAAACAGTTTGTAGAGCAGTCAGATGCAACTATGGTCTAGCCATATGTTTCACTGGCAATACAGTTGTGTTATTCTATTAAGGGCAGATTTGTGTGCCATTTCTGTAGGATTTTTAAAAAATTAAGTATCAGCATTGCCTAGGCAAAATGTGCACCAAAAAGTTCATTTTAGGACTTCATGCGAAGAAATGCAGATGGATAGTATGCATATGAAAAGATGATTAACTTTTTTATAAAAGAAAAAAATCAAATTAATAAAAAATGTTGACCATTAGTTCTAGAGAAAAACATTAAGATAGATATTTTAAAGATCTGGGATTGATAAGGATAAAGCAAAATATGAAAAAAACAAATATTGGGTATTAACACATATATATGGAATCTAGAAAGATGGTACTAATGAACCTATTTTCAAGGCAGCAGTGGAGACACAGACATAGAGAACAGCCTTACGGACATAGGGAGGGGAGGTAAGAAGGAGAGGGTGGGACGAATAGAGGGAGTAGCATGGAAACATACACTACCATATGTAAAATAGATAGTGGGAATTGCTGTATGACTCAGGGAACTCAAAGTGGAGCTCTGTGATAACCTAGAGGAGTGGATGGGGTGGGAGTTGGGATGGAGGTTCAAAGGGAGGGGATATGTGTATATACATGTTGATGTATGGCAGAAACCAACCCAATATTGTAATTAGCCTGTGTACTCCCAGAGCAGCAGGGTGCATAAATTAGTGCAATCTTTCTGACAATCTGTATAAAAATTTAACTTTTGTGCACAATTTGACCTAGCAAATTCACTTGTTGAAATTTATTCTCAGGAAATGACCAGACATGTATACAAAGATGATTTAACAGCAACACCATAGTTGGTGAAAAATAACAAATATCCATTAATAGTCAAATAAATTGTTGTGTATTCATGTACCAAAAAGCTTTGATTACAAAAAATGATATTGTATATTTGTATTGATGAGAAAAACCCTCTACAAAATGTTTTTGTGTGAGTTATGTGTATTAAATGCAGCATTTAGATTAAGCCCATTAAAATTACATTTGTATGTATTGCTGGATGTTTAGGATCATGTTCCCCAAAATGTTGGGTGAATCTTCTTTGGTAATGGGATTATAGGTAATGTTTAATATCTTTGTCATACTTTTCTGTTTGAACTGTATAATGATATATATTTTAAAATCCAGAAAACTTAATTTTGTAAAAGAAAACCTTCTTAAATGTTATATACATATATATACTTCATTTTCTACATTAGCAAAATTAAATTTCAACAAAATTAAGACACTTCATTTCCTCTCACTACATCTGTCCCCCCTCCAACCTACACTCCCTAGCTGTCAGTGTTTCCATGGGAATGTTGATTAGGCAAGCTATTTGATTTATAAAATTTGTATAGGATTTAAAAAATTACATCCAACTCTCAAGTGATGTAAAAGATAAGTTGCAAACATTGCTACTTGTATGGCATTTGTTCAGGTAATGATTTAAGTACAGATAGTGTTGTATGGGAAACTAATAGACTACAACTAGATTTTTTTTTTTTTCTTTAGCTTTTATGAAATTTAGTTTATTGCTTTGTTTCATTTCCTAAAGTAACAGATACAATTATGTTTTCATTACCACAATGTCCTCCCCTCAGTTAAGATCTATTCATATTGAAAGCAAAGTACTTTATTTTTCAAATTGTTTACTCATACTTTTATCTTGGGAATTTATTTTTCATAAACAAAAGGGTAAATATTTTGAGTTATTGATGTATTTAATTTAGTTTTTGAAGGATCCTTATATGATAAATAAAGTTATAAATAGAGGTTGTCTCTGACTGAGTGCTTAAGTTTTAAAACAGGAATCATAGTAATAAATTACAGGAATCTATGAACAAGTTGTAGCAAAATGAAAGTTGTGGTGAATTTCCTTCATTTTGAGCTCAAGATCTTTCAGTAGTTATATCTCTACAAGCTTCAAAATTAAACACGTGTTTATTATCTTGTGGGAAAAAAAGAGAAATGCCTAAACATAGCAGAAAGTAGCATCATAATTTCCCAAATTCTTTCCTTAAATAATTTCATTGTGTGACTAAATGAAACCTACAGTGCAGCATAACAGTAGCTATCATTCAACATGAATGCAATTCATTTCTAAGTTGTAAATTATAAAAATTTTCATGAGTAGACAAAGAATTCTGAGTTTAGCTATGCTAGATAAATTTCTTTTTTAGGAAAAAAGAAACAAAGATATATTTAATTAACTCTTAGGTCTCTCTTTATCTTTTTTATTTTGCTGCTGCTGCTGCTAAGTCACTTTAGTTGTGTCCGACTCTGTGCGAGGCCATAGATGGCAGCCCATCAGGCTTCCTGGTCCCTGGGATTCTCCAAGCAAGACTACTGGAGTGGGTTGCCATTTCCTTCTCCAATACATGAAAGTGAAAAGTGAAAGTGAAGTCGCTCAGTCGTGTCCGACTCTTAGCGACCCCATGGATTGCAGCCTACCAGGCTCCTCCATCCATGGGATTTTCCAGGCAAGAGTACTGGAGTGGGGTGCTTTTTTATTTTACCGGTAAATTTATTGAGAAATTCTACTCCAAAATGAAAATTAGTCAGTTTAAGGTAGTTGTCCATGAGGAAATAAAACTTTTGCATAGTAGCTTGTGAAAAAATTTAGAAAGTTTTAATATACCTTGCTCTATTTATACCATAGTACTTCTTTCTATTAATAAATGGATTGCATTATTTGGGATATATCTTTGGTGTAAAGACAGTGAGCTTTGCATGAAAATAAGGTAACATAGAAACAAGAGGCCTTTATAAACAAAGACCTTGAGTTGGAAGGAAGTTTATTGTCATATGAGTGGAATGATATAAACATGTAAGGACTTAAGTACTTTCTTTATTTTTATTTTTTTTTAAATTTTATTTTGCTTAACTTTACAATATTGTATTGCCCCTGCCATACATCAAAATGAATCCGCCACAAGTACACATGTGCTCCCCATCCCGAACCCTCCTCCCCGCCCCACCTCCCCATATCATCCAGTGATTCTTCTTACTGGCATTTGTTAGTTAATTAGCAAAAATTTTTTAATGATTTGTAAAAACTCAGTTGATTAATTGACATGTAATTTGAATGGGCTAAATTAACAAAAGTTGAAATTGGGTCAGCTTCTTGTCTAAGGAATGATTTTCTTTTAGTTACAGTCGCTTTTAGAGAATAAACTATCAGGGCTCTTTTGATCTCTGTCTCTCTTTCCCTCTTTATTCCTTTTTTTTTTTTTTATTTTAGCTTACCGTGGAAACTTATAAAGGGTTTCACTTTATGTGCTATTTCCATGGATCATACTATAACATATAAAGTGAAAGTGTGAAAGTGTTAATTGCTCAGTCCTGTCCAACTCTGAGACCCCATGGTCTGAGGCTTACCAGACTCCTCTGTCCATGGAATTCTCCAGGAAAGAATATTGGAGTGGGTTGCCATTCCCTTCTCCATGGATCTTATTGACCCAGAGATTGAACCCGAGTCTCTTGCGTTGCAAGTGAATTCTTAACTTCTGAGACACCAAGGAAGTCCTTATAAAGTAAAATGAATTGTGATTACACTTTAGCTAAAATCACAAGTAATATTAACCATAGAATCATAACTGCTAATTAATTCCATGCTAAGTATATTATCTTATTATCTTTTAAAGTGAAGGGGAAAACTTTTATTAAGCAACTATTAATTTCAATTATATACAGAATATTCTTGTGAACTTAAAAACAAAATTTATTTGGCTGTGCTAGTTGCAGTATGCAGGATCTCTTTTATTTGCAGCATGCAGGATCATTCAGGACTTTAACTGCAGCATGTAGGACCTAGTTTCCTAACCAGGGATTGAAACTGGGCCCCTTGCATTGGGAGCTTGGAATCTTAGCCACTAGACCACCAGGGACATCCTCTTCATGTGAACTTTTGATTTCATTGTAGTTTCTTTGAAGTGTAAAGGAAAAGTTCTTGCTTCAGTTGGAAAACTATATGTTCTCAATTGAAGCTTGATTTTATTTGGAAGCAAAGACTGAAGGTTTTTATGATGGAAATGTAATGATAATGATATATTTCAAACTTACTTAATGTGGATACATAACTGAAAAACAGACCATTATTTGAAGCCACTAAGTATTCTGTCTGGAGGCTTTGGATGCTATTTGTGGTTTTCTTGACAATAGTATTGAACTTTTTGGAATAAATCAAGCTGCCAGAAAGACTTATGATCCACTTTTATAATTTTTTTTCATTGAGTTTCGTTTTAGTTTTACAGATGACAAGAACAATAAGTATGCCAATCCAATAGTTTTATGGCTTCACATGTGTCTGATTATCTTCAATTTTGTGTTGGTCATTGTATTTGAAAATCTATTTGTAGAAAATAGTTCTGGTTTATATCTTCCTCCAAAAAGGATTTTCTTTGCTTTTTCTTGGCATTTGGGAGTACTAGGACAGAGGAACCAGGTAGGCTGTAGTCCTTGTGGTCGCTAAGTCGGACATGACTGGGGACTTCACTTTCACTTTTTACTTTCATGCATTGGGGAAGGAAATAGTTATCCACTCCAGTGTTCTTGCCTGGAGAATCCCAGGGATGGGGGAGCCTGGTGGGCTGCCGTGTATGAGGTCACACAAGAGTTGGACATGACTGAAACGACTTAGCAGCAGCAGTAGCACATGATCACCTTAATCCAAATTCAGAGTTTGATATATTCTGCAATGCAGAAATTACGTGAAGCTAGGCAGCAATCCATTGTAGAACTGACTTACTTCCAATGCAGTTATTAAAGTGCAGCTCTTTGAGTTCCAGCCTAAGTGTGAGTTAGTTTATCAAAATGTCTACCTTTTGTGAGCCCTAAACTCTAACTATTGTCTCTAGTTCTAAGTGTCACCAAAAAGCAGCTTAGCTAATTTCATACCTTTTAGGAATGACAAGTACTTTACAGGTGAAGACAATCCAAGGACCAGAATTACTTCTCTGAATCTAGGGCTGGTCATTGCCTAATATATTGTTAGCTATTTAATGTTTTTAAAAGATTTATAAAATATGAGATCTAGTTTTTTAGTTATTTTTAGTGGAAAAGTGATTCCAAATTACTTTACCATTAACAGAAGCAGAAGTCCCATATTCCTTTTAAATGTAAATATTCCATTGTGCATTTTCTCCTTGGCCATTTTCCCTATAAAATTATTGATACACATGCACACACACACATATAAAACCAGGAATAGAATTTGAATCATAAGATATAGTATCTTTAACTGGGATAGATAGCAGTAAACAGTTTTCCAGCATGGTATACTATCAATACTTTATGCTCCCATTATACTATATGAGAATTCCCAGACATTGCAAATTCTTTTAGTATTAAAGACTTAAAACTTTTTGTCAATATGATGGAATAATTGTATTTCATTTAATTTTAATGGGTGTTTGCAATTTTTAATTTGATTAAACCCCTTTGCATGTTTTTATTTTCCATTTGAGTTTTTTTCTTTTGAGGAGTGCCTGTTATTTTTTGCTCATTTAAAAAAAATGTATTTTCTTATTGTTATGTAAGATTTTAGGCCTTTTTCTTTTAATTGTGATGTAAATATCTCCTCCTACTCTGAACTCTTTTTCACTATTTTAATGGTATTTTGGGGGAGCAGAAGTTGTTCATTTTACAGAATTCAAATTTATTAATCTTGTCCTTTAGTACTAATACTTTGCTATTTATTTAAGAAATTATTTCCTACCTTGAGGTCAGAAGATATTGTCTGACATTATATTTTAAATATCTTTTAATTTCATCAACTTTATTTATTTAAAAAAATTTCATTCAACTTTAGATCTTTAAACATTTGTAATTAGTTTTTGTGGATGGGTCCAATTTCAAGTTTTTTTCTAAAATGGATATCCAGTTTTCCCTACTACTGTTTATTAACAAGATCATCTTTCCCCTCTGCTCTGTTGGTAAGGAGAGGAGTGATAAAATAGTAATTTCTGTCATAAATCAAATATTTCTATGTGTAGGATTCTATTCTGAGCTTTTTGTCCTATTCCATTTTTCTACTTGTCTGGTGCTGCTGCTGCTAAGTCACTTCAGTTGTGTCTGACTCTGTGCCACCCCATAGACGGCAGCCCACCAGGCTCCCCCGTCTCTGGGATTCTCCAGGCAAGAACACTGGAGTGGGTTGCCATTTCCTTCTCCAATTCATGAAAGTGAAAAGTGAAATTGAAGCTGCTCAGTTGTGTCCAACTCTTTGTGACCTCATGGACTGTACCCCTGCAGGTTCCTCTGTCCATGGAATTGTCCAGGGAAGAATACTGGAGTGGGTTGCCATTTCCTTCTCCAGGGGATCTTCCTGACTCCTGGGATTGACCAGGGATTGAACCTTGTCTCCTGTGTCTTCTGCATTGGTAGGCAGATTCTTTGCTATTGTGCCACTCAGGAAGACCATATCTATATCTTCATTGTTTCTCAAAAAGTTTGATAATTTTTTTGTAATTTTTTAATAGAGGTTTTACAATAATTTTTATTTAATTTATTCCTAGATTTCTGATATTTTTATTGTTTTAAATGGAATCATTTGTATATTTTATTCTATATCTGTTCCTGGTAGATAAAATTGAATTTACTTCCTATATTGATTAAAATCCAACAACCTTACTAAACCTTAATTAATGCTAATAATTAATTTATAGAATATTTTGGATTTTCTATATGCTAATTTTTATCATCTGTTAACAACGATTTTTTTTTTCTTTTTAAGACTGACCTTACTATTTTCTTTCTTTTTTGTACTGTGGGCTAAGATCTCCTTTAAAATGTTGGATAGATATTCTGATTGCAGATATTTTAACTTTTACCCTCAACTCAAAGGGAAAATTTCCAGAGCTTCACCATTTAATATAATGTTCACTATGTTTTGTTTCTTTTTTTGTAAATATCCCTTATCAGGTTAAGAAAGCTCACCTTTGTTTCTAGAATTTGTGGCACAAATTCTTATCATCAGTTGGCTTTACATTCTATCAGTGCTTCCTCTACATCTACTGAGCTTAAAATGTTTATCTCCTTTTATTTGTTGATGTAGAAATGAATTACATTATTTGATTTTTTTTTAAAGTGTTAAGCTAACACTTCAATATAGGATAAAATCAGTTGATCATAATATATTATTCTCTTTGTATATTGATAGATTTGGTTTAATAACTTAAAAAGTTTTTTTGTATTCAAAGTAAGATTTGAAAATGGCTTTTAATTTTCTTTTTCTCATGCTGCCCTTCAGGTTTGTTATCAAGTTGATTATAAAAAGAATTGGAATATAACATGTTTCTCTAATCTCTGAAAGAATTTGTCTAAGTCTACATCTTAGTCTGCCTGAATTTCCATAACAAGTACCACAGACTGGATGGCTTAAACAACAGACATTAATTTTCTCACCATTTCTGAGGCTGAGCATCTGAGATCAGAGGGCAGTGTTGAAATAGGGTGAAGTCAGCTTTTCTGGCTTGTAGATGGCCACCTTCTCACTGTGTCCTCACATCAGAAAGAGCAAGAGGACAGAGCAAGAGAGAGAGAAAGATCGAGAGAGAGCTCTCTAGTGAATAAACTCATCATAATCCAGAGTATACAATCCCATCATTAGGGTTTAAACCTCATTACTTCATCTAAACCTAATCACCACCCTAAGGTCCCATCTCTAGACTCTATCACACTGGGGGTATAGCTTCAACATACAAAATTTGAGGGGACACGACTCAGTCCAGAGCAATCTGGAACTTCCTTTAGTGACTGCATGGTAAACTTACTCATAAAATTATCTGGACCTGTAGTTTTTTTTCTTTGTGGGAAGAGTTTATTTATACTTGATTCAAATACTTTAAAGCATTATTTAGGTTTTACATCTCTTCTTGAGCCAAATTTTGTTCAAGATTCACTTTGTTTTCTGTTTCCCAGGTGGCACTACTGGTAAAGAATCCATCTGCCAATGGAGGAGATGTAAAAATGTGGGTTCTATCCCTAGGTCAGGAAGATTCCCTGGAGGAGGGCAGGGCAACCCACTCCAATATTCTTGCCTGAAGAATCCCAGGGACAGAGGAGCCTGGAGGGCTACAGTCCATACTTTCACAAAGAGTTGGACACGACTGAAGTGACTTAGCACACACACACACTTTTCTAGGAACTTAAGCATTTGTTCACATATCTCCTTTTGACCTGTTTCATGTCTTCAGTATCTGCAATGATTATTGCAGTTCATTCCTATTAGTCTTTCTCTCCTTTGCTCCTTCCCTCCCCCACTCCCTCCATCTCTCTCTCCTTTCTTGGTTAATCTTACTACAAGATTTATCTTTTTAAACATATATCTTTAGCTTTTTTGGTCCTCTCTATTTTATATTTTTAAAACATTTCACTAAATTTTGCATTCATCTCCATTTTCTTCCTCCACATATTTTTGGTTTTACTTTTCAATATCTTTTCTAACAACTTTAGACAGATGTTTAACAATTATTTATCAATTTTCAACATTTCTCTTTCTATTTTATGTGTTTCCTGCTAATATTATTTTACACATTGCTTTATATTCATCATGTAAACTTTACTATTGCATAGCATTTATTTATACAGTTCAAAATATTTTTAATTTGTTTTATGATATTTGCTTGACTCATGTGGTATTTAGAATACATGATTTAATTTCTGAAAATTTGGGAAATGTTCTAGTTACTAGTTTCTGAATGATTTCTGACATAAATGTATTATAGTTAGATAACATTTTATGTGTTTCAGATTCATTTAAAAGATATTGTGAAGTAAGAATCACATATAAAAAGGTACATGACATAGTTGTATAGTTTAACAAATTATTATACTGTTAATATTCATGTTACTACCATACAGGTTAAGCTATAAAACAATGCTAAAACACCAGAAATTACTTTGTACACCTTTGCAACTTTCTCTGTGGTTCTAGTCCTTTGATATTTTTGTGTACTTCATATCACAGTATAAAGTAATGCTCAAAATTCTCCAAGCCAGGCTTCAGCAATATGTGAACCGTGAACTTCCTGTCAAGTTGGTTTTAGAAAAGGCAGAGGAACCAGAGATCAAATTGCCAACATCCTCTGGATTGTGGAAAAAACAAGAGAGTTCCAGAAAAACATCTATTTCTGCTTTATTGACTATATCAAAGCCTTTGACTGTGTAGATCACAATAAACTGTGGAAAATTCTGAAAGAGATGGGAATACCAGACCACCTGATCTGCTTCTTGAGAAACCTACATGCAGGTCAGGAAGCAACAGTTAGAACTGTACATGGAACAACAGACTGGTTCCAAATAGGAAAAGGAGTACATCAAGACTGTATACTGTCACCCTGTTTATTTAACTTATATGCAGAGTACATCATGAGAAGTGCTGGGCTGGAAGAAACAGAAGTTGGAATTAAGATTGCCAGGAGAAATATCAATAACCTCAGATATGCAGATGACACCACCCTTATGGCAGAAAGTGAAGAGGAACTAAAAAGCCTCTTGATGAAACTGAAAGAAGAGAGTGAAAACGTTGGCTTAAAGCTCAACATTCAGAAAACGAAGATCATAACATCCGGTCCCATCACTTCATGGGAAATAGATGGGGAAACAGTGGAAACAGTGTCAGACTTTATTTTTCTGGGCTCCAAAATCACTGCAGATGGTGACTGCGGCCATGAAATTAAAAGACGCTTACTCCTTGGAGGAAAAGTTATGACCAACCTAGACAGCATATTAAAAAGGAGAGACATTACTTTGCCAACAAAGTTCAAGGCTATGGTTTTTCCAGTGGTCATGTATGGATGTGAGAGCTGGACTGTGAAGAAAGCTCCGAAGAATTGATGCTTTTGAACTGTGGTGTTGGAGAAGACTCTTGAGAGTCCCTTGGACTCCAAGGAGATCCAACCAGTCCATTCTGAAGGAGATCAGCCCTGGGATTTCTTTGGAAGGAATGATGCTAAAGCTGAAACTCCAGTACTTTGGCCACCTCATGCGAAGAGTTGACTCAGTGGAGAAGACTGATGCTGGGAGGGATTGGGGGCAGGAGGAGAAGGGGACGACAGAGGATGAGATGGCTGGATGGCATCACTGACTCTATGGAGGTGAGTCTGAGTGACCTCCGGGAGTTGGTGATGGACAGGGAGGCCTGGTGTGCTGGGATTCATGGGGTCGGACACGACTGAGCAACTGATCTGATCTGATACAGTCAATATCCTTGGAGAAGAAAATGGCAACCTACTCCAGTATTCTTGACTAGGAAATCCCATGGACAGAGGAGCCTGGTGGGATACAGTCTAAGGAGCTACTAAACCACCAACCTTACCACCACTGTCTATTTTCTGAATGTTTTGTGTGTGCTTGAAAAATATATATTCTACAATTGCAGAGTATAATTTCCATAGGTCAATTTTTTAAATTGTGTTTTAAATGTCTATAGCCTTACTTATTTTTCTATTAATTTTATCCGTAACTCAGAGAGGTATATTACAGTCTCCCACTATAATTGTGGATTTGTCTCCTATTTTGGTACTGTGAGTATTTGCTTTTTTTGAGGTTATCTAACTAGATGCACACAAATTTAGAAATACTATTATTTTCTTCTGAAAGTTTTCATGAAATCTTTCTTGTCTTGGATATTCTCAGCTATTCTTCTGTGCTTTTATCTCTATTTTCAGCCTTCCATATTTTTTTCCTTACAAATCTTCCAGTTTTCTACTTTTTACTATTTTAATTATGTTTGGTTTGCTGCCAAACATGACCACTGAGCATATTTTTACATTTTTATAGTATTGAATTTTTATAATTATTTTATATGCTATGTTTTACTATATTTATTTTATAATACTTTTTATTCCTTTAAATTATATTTGATTTTTCAAACTTGCTTTGTCACTTTTTGTAGCTTGCTGTACTCTGGAGATATTTTATGTATAGTAAGCGTAGTCCTATTGTAATGTTTGTGATAACATCACTATGCAAATTCTTGTATTCTCCTTCTGTTCTTACTCATATTTTACTTTACTTTCCAAGTGTCCTGGTTATTTTTAATTCTCGTTGCCTTGAAACATTATTTTTGAGATTCTGCAAAGCATAGAGTCTAGGTACTTATTTTTTTGTGAGATAATTTGCTTATATGTACTCCAGTAAATAGTAACAGTCTAAGTTCACCTTAAACTGAACAAATTTGCAGAAAACCACATGACATTGTAGGTGATAGATTTCTTAACCACCATGACATCAGTTCAGTTCAGTTCAACTGCTCAGTTGTGTCCAACTCTTTGTGACCCCATGAATTGCAGCACACCAGGCCTCCCTGTCCATCACCAACTCCCGAAGTTCACCCAAAATCATGTCCATCGAGTTGATGATGCTATCCAGCCATCTCATTCTCTGTCGTCCCCTTCTCCTCCTGCCCCCAACCCCTCTCAGCATCAGGGTCTTTTCCAGTGAGTCAACTCTTCTCATGAAGTGGCCAAAGTATTGGGGTTTCAGCTTTAGCATCAGTCCTTCCAATGAACACTCAGGACTGATCTCCTTTAGGATCTCCTGTAGGATGGACTACAGAGTCCCTGTAGTCCAAGGGACTCTCAAGAGTCTTCTCCAACACCACAGTTCAAAAGCATCAATTCTTCGGCTCTCAGACTTCTTCACAGTCCAACACTCACATCCATACATGACCACAGGAAAAACCATAGCCTTAACTAGAAGGACCTTTGTTGGCAAAGTAATATCTCTGCTTTTGAATATGCTATTTAGGTTGGTCATAACTTTTCTTCCACGGAGTAAGCGTCTTTCAATTTCATGGCTGCAATCACCATCTTCAGTAATTTGGGAGCCCCCCAAAATAAAGTCTGACACTGTTTCCACTGTTTCCCCATCTATTTCCCATGAAGTGATGGGACCAGATGCCATGATCTTCATTTTCTGAATGTTGAGCTTTAAGCCAACTTTTTCACTCTCTTCTTTCAGTTTCATCAAGAGGCTTTTAGTTCCTCTTCACTTTCTGCCATAAGGATGGTGTCATCTGCATATCTGAGGTTATTGATATTTCTCCTGGCAATCTTGATTCCAGCTTGTGCTTCTTCCAGCCCAGCATTTCTCATGATGCACTCTGTATATAATTTAAATAAGCAGAGTGACAATATACAGCCTTGATGTACTCCTTATCCTATTTCGAACCAGTTTGTTGTTCCATGTCCAGTTCTAACTGTTGCTTCCTGACCTGCATATAGATTTCTCAAGAGGCAGATCAGGTGGTTTGGTATTCCCATCTCTTTCAGAATTTTCCACAGTTTATTGTGATCCACACCGTCAAAGCTTTTAGCATAGTCAATAAAGTAGAAATAGATGTTTTTCTGGAACTCTATTGCTTTTTTAATGATCCAGCTGATGTTGGCAATTTGATCTCTGGTTCCTCTGATTTTATAAAACCAGCTTGAACGTCTGGAAGTTCACAGTTCATGTATTGCTGAAGCCTGGCTTGGAGAATTTTCAGCATTATTTTACTAGCTTGTGAGATGAGTGCAATTGTGTGGTAGTTTGAGCATTCTTTGGCATTGCCTTTCTTTGGGATTGGAATGAAAACTGATCTTTTCCAGTCCTGTGGCCACTGGCGAATTTTCCAAATGTGCTGGCATATTGAGTGCAGCACTTTCACAGCCTCATGATCTTCCAGGATTTGAAATAGCTCAACTGGAATTCCATCATCTCCACTCTCTTTGTTCGTAGTGATGCTTTCTAAGGCCCACTTAACTTCTCATTACAGGATGTCTGACTCTAGGTGAGTGATCACAACATCGTGATTATCTGGGTCATGAAGATCTTTTTTGTACAGTTCTTTTGTGTGTTTTTGCCACCTCTTCTTAATATCTCTTGCTGCTGTTAGTTCCATACCATTTCTGTCCTTTATTGAGCCCATCGTTGCATGAAATGTTCCCTTAGTATCTCTAATTTTCTTGAAGAGATCTCTCATCTTTCCCATTCTGTTGTTTTGCTCTATTTCTTTGCTTTGATCGCTGAGGAAGGCTTTCTTATCTCTCCTTACTATTCTTTGGAACTCTGCATTCAGATACTTATATCTTTCCTTTTCTCCTTTGCTTTTCTCTTCTCTTCTTTTCACAGCTATATGTAAGGCCTCCCCAGACAGCCATGTTGCTTTTTTGCATCTCTTTTCCATGGGGATGGTCTTGATCCCTGTCTCCTATACAATGTCACGAACCTCCATCCATTGTTCATCAGGCACTGTATCTATCAGATCTAGTCCCTTAAATCTAATTCTCACTTCTACTGTATAATCATAAGGGATTTGATTTAAGTCATACCTGAATGGTGTAGTGATTTTTCCCACTTTCTTCAATTTAAGTCTGAATTTGGCAATAAGGCATTCATGATCTGAGCCACAGTCAGCTCCTGGTCTTATTTTTGCTGACTGTATAGAGCTTCTCCATCTTTGGCTGCAAAGAATACACTCAGTCTGATTTCGGTGTTGACCATCTGGTGATGTCCATGTGTAGAGTCTTTTCTTGTGTTGTTGGACAGGGGTGTTTGCTATGACCAGTGCGTTCTCTTGGCAAAACTCTATTAGCCTTTGCCCTGCTTCATTTCATATTCCAAGGCCAAATCTGCCTGTTACCCCAAGTGTTTCTTGACTTCCTACTTTTGCATTCCAGTCCCCTACATAGTTCACCCTTAAAAATAATTTTGATTAATGTAATGATGATTGACAGGAGTTTTGTGGTAAGCAGAGTTTCTTCCCAACAGGGAAAGCCTCATTCCCCATCAGGCAGAAGAGTAAAATATTTCCATTATAGAAATAGTAATAGTCATAATAGCTCTATGTATTGAGCAATTGCTCTATGCCAGTTACTGTTAAACACAATATAGAATATATTTTTTAATTCTTAATCTATTTAATCTACATTTTACTATTAAAGAAATGGGCTCCATAAGGTCAAGCAACTAGCTTAGGGCACAAGTGGCTAATAAGCAGAGTTGAAATTCATCCTCTGGTTCCTCAAGAACATATGGGCAGAGAAAAAAGGTCCATAGTATCATCTTTGGCATTTTCCCAAAAAGTACATTATAGTATATTAGTATAGAAACAGTGGTTGGCAAAGGAATTACCTTGCCTTCCTGGCTTACTTAGAGAGTTAATTCATTTTATCCAGTCTTGAAAAAAATTCTCATGGTGCACAAAGCTATTTTTATGGGTGAAAGGTCATAAAATACTTCTGAATACTTCTGGTTTTAAAAAAAGGAAAATACTCTTTTCTAGTTGATTAATGTTGCTGCTGACTATAGGATTATTGATGGCATTTGAACTTGATACAAGTGCCATTTTTATATTTTCCTAAAGAAGAAAAAAGAGCAACTGAGAAAGAAAAATAAAATTATTTTTTCTTGGCTTGTAAGTGAAGCCTTGCAATAGTTGATTCTCAGTTTTAATAGCAGGATATAAGGACAAATAAACCACTCAGCCTAAAAATATGAAAAATCAGGTAAGATATATGGTTTGTTAACAGATACTGTCATTTTGTGAGTCATAGTCTGTCTCCCTGTTTCTTTTTTGAAAGGCAATAATGCAGTTGTTTTGAAATCCTCAAAAAATTTATTTATGTTATGGCATCGCCTTGTAATTGGCATTTATTTATGTTATGGCATCGCCTTGAAATTAAAAGACACTTACTCCTTGGAAGGAAAGTTATGACCAACCTAGATAACATATTCAAAAGCAGAGACATTACTTTGCCAACAAAGGTTCGCCTAGTCAAGGCTATGGTCTTTCCTGTGGTCATGTATGGATGTGAGAGCTGGACTGTGAAGAAGGCTGAGCACCGAAGAATTGATGCTTTTGAACTGTGGTGTTGGAGAAGACTCTTGAGAGTCCCTTGGACTGCAAGGAGATCCAACCAGTCCATTCTGAAGGAGATCAATCCTGGAATTTCTTTGGAAGGAATGATGCTAAAGCTGAAACTCCAGTATTTTGGCCACCTCATGCGAAGAGTTAACTCATTGGAGAAGACTCTGATGCTGGGAGGGATTGAGGGCAGGAGGAGAAGGGGACGACAGAGGATGAGATGGCTGGATGGCATCACTGACTAGATGGATGCGAGTCTGAGTGACCTCCGGGAGCTGGTGATGGACAGGGAGGCCTGGCGTGCTGTGATTCATGGGGTTGTAAAGAGTCGGACACGACTGAGCGACTGATCTGATCTGATCGCCTTGTATTGCTACTTCTTTAGTATGCTTTTTATTAATTTTTTATTGTTGTTTACCTGGATAATTTGTGACACTGAATTCAGAATTATCTTTACAGTTGTAAATCTGATCGCAGAATTCCCGTGCTTAAAATTCTTTAGCAACTTTTCTTTACCTACAAGATAAGACAGAAATGCTACAGCTAGTATACAGCATGTTTCATTTTTAGCTTCTAGCTAACTCTTGTCTCACTTAAATTTCCTCCTTACTTAATTCCTTTTTCTCTCTGATTTTCCAAGAGTGTGTCTTTTAGAACCAAGTTCAACTTTGTGTAACAGAAACCCTGCTTCCCTCTTAATAGCTTAAGCAATAGAGATGTTTACTTTTTAAAGACTCCACAAGCATCAAAGACTCAGCCTTTTTTTCATCTTTCTGTTCCTCCTGGCTTCCATTTTGGAGTTCTCATCCTCCAAGGTGGCTGCTGGAGCTGTAACCATCTTGTTTAAGTTTCAGACAGCAGGAAACATGAAGGGAACTATAAAAGGAACATGCCCCTCTAAAGAGCTTGTAAAAGAATCCAACTCAACTTTGGCTTTCATTTTATGAACCAAAGCATTCCATGGCCACATCAGCAGCAAGCAAAGTTAGTAACAAAGCTATAGCTAACTTCTAGGGTGCCTAAGAATGTTGAGAGCCAGAAGAAAACTGATCTCTTGTACTAAGAGGAAGAGGCACATGGATATTGTATGCTGCTGCTGCTGCTGCTGCTAAGTCGCTTCAGTCGTGTCCGACTCTATGCGACCCCATAGACGGAAGCTCACCAGGCTCCCCTGTCCCTGGGATTCTCCAGGCAAGAACACTGGAGTGGGGTGCCATTTCCTTCTCCAATGCATGAAAATGAAAAGTGAAAGTGAAGTCGCTCAGTCGTGTCCGACTTAGCGACCCCACAGACTGGAGCCTACCAGGCTCCTCCGTCCATGGGATTTTCCAGGCAAAAGTACTGGGGTGGGGGTGCCATTGCCTTCCCCGGGATATTGTATGAGTAGCTGTCAATTTCTGCCAAAAGCTTATTGTTTTTATTTTTGAAAATTTGTGTTGGAGTATTGCTTTCGGAGAAGGCAGTGGCACCCCACTCCAATACTCTTGCCTGAAAAATCCCATGGATGGAGGAGCCTGGTGGGCTGCAGTCCATGGGGTCGCTAAGAGTCAGACACGACTGAGCGACTTCACTTTCACTTTTTCGCTTTCATGCATTGGAGAAGGAAATGGCAACCCACTCCAGTTTTCTTGCCTGGAGAATCCCAGGGGCAGGAGAGCCTGGTGGGCTGACATCTATGGGGTCACGCAGAGTCGGACACGACTGAAGTGACTTAGCAGCAGCAGCATAGTTGCTTTACAATGTTGTGTCAGATTCAGCTGTACAGCAAAGCAAATCAGCTGTATGTATACATATATCCCCTCATTTTTGGATTGCCTTCCCATTTAGGTCACCACAGAGCACTGAGTAGAGTTCCCTGTGCCGTATGGCTGTTGTTGTTCAGTCACTCAGTCATGTCTGACTTTTTGTGACCCATGAACTGTAGCACCCCAGACTTCCCTGTCCTTAACCATCTCCTGGAGCTTGCTCAAACTCATGGCCATTGAGTCAGTGATGCCATCCAACCATGTCATCCTCTGTCCCCTTCTCCTCCTACCTTCAATCTTTCCCAGCATCAGGGTCTTTTCTAATAACTCAGCTGTTCACATCAGGTGGCCAAAGTATTGGAGCTTCAGCATCAGCGTCAGTCCTTCCAATCCATATTCAGGATTGATTTCCTTTAGGATTGAATGGTTTGATCTCCTTGCAGTCCAAGGGACTCTCAAGAATCCTCTCCAACATCACAGTTCAAAAGCATAAATTCTTCAGCACTCAGCCTTCTTTATGGTCCAACTCTCACATCTATACGTGACTACTGGAAGAACCATAGTTTTGACTTGATAGACATTTGTTGGAAAATCTCTGCTTTTTAATATGCTGTCTAGGTTGGTCACAACTTTTCTTCCAAGGAGCAAGCATCTTTTAATTTCATGGCTTCAGTCACCATCTGTAGTGATTTTCAAGCCCAAGAAAATAAAGTCTCTCACTGTTTCCCCATCTATTTGCCATGAAGTGATGGGACCAGATACCATGAACTTAGTTTTCTGAATGTTGAGTTTTAAGCCAACATTTTTTACTCTCCTCTTTCACTTTAATCAAGAGGCTCTTTAGTTCCTCTTCTGTTTCTGCCATAAGGGTGGTGTCATCTGCATATCTGAGGTTATTGATATTTCTCCCAGCAGTCTTGATTCCAGCTTCTGCTTCATCCAGCCTGCCATTTCTCATGATGTAGTGTGCATGTAAGTTAAATAAGCAAGGTGACAATATACAGCCTTGATATATTCTTTTCCAATTTTCAACCAGTCCATTGTTTCATGTCTGATTCTAACTGTTGCTTTTTGACCTGCACACAAGTTTCTCAGGAGGCAGGTAAGGTGATCTGGTATTCCCATCTCTTGAAGAATTTTCCACAGTTTATTGTAATCCACATAGTCAAAGACTTTAGTGTAGTCAATGAAGCAAAATTAGATGTTTTCCTGGAATTCTCTTGCTTCTATGATCCTGCACTGTAAGGTAGGTTCTCAATATATTTTATACCTAGTAGCGTATATATGTCAATTCCTGTCTCACAATTCATCCCTCTTTCCCCTTCCCCCGTCATTATCCATATATTTGTTCTATGTCTGGTTCATATGTTGTTTTCATGTTTCTTGAAATGTTTATCATTGTTTTCTTTTCATGCCAATTATTTGGGACAATGTTTATTTCCCCCCACCAAACCTTAATTCTTTGAGGGCAAGGACCATTGTTCATAAATAGTTAATGGTAATTAGTTAAATCTGTGAAGACAGAGAACTGGATGGAATCAGAGGGTATATACAGTGAAGATACTTGGAGATAAAAAAAGTTACTGTAGATTAGAACTAGATTACAAATGTAAAAAGTAAATAAAAGTGCCATTATTAAAAGTTATACATGTTTACTTAAATTTCTATGAAGGATACTTAAGGAAATAGACCTCTCAGTTTACTTTGAAATTAATGTTAATGCAGTGACAACTAACAGCCTCATTTTTTCTCCAAGAAGAATAAATGGCTATGATATTGAACTATCCAAAGTGATAGTGGGAAATAAAAAATTTCCTAGGCAAAATTTGGTTATAGAAAGTCTATACAGGGACTTCCCTGGGTGTCTGGTTGTTAAGAAACTGCCTTCCAATGTGGGGAACATGGGTTTGATCCCTGACTGGGCAACTAACCCTAACTAGAGAAGCCGCCGTGTCCTGCAACTGGGGAGAAAGCAACAAAGACCCAGCTCAACCAAAATTTAAAAAAGGAAAGAAAGGAAGAACGTCTACACAAAGAAATAACCCTTTGATGTGGGACATTTCCTTCAAAAGGAAAGAGTGGAGAGCAACGGATTTTTTTAGATTCCGTGTATAAGTGATATCATATATTTACCTTTCTCTGTCTGCCTTACTTCACTCTGTATGATAATCTCTAGGACCATCCATGTTGCTAAAAATGGCAATATTTAACTCGTTTTTATGACTGGGTAATATTCAGTTGTGTGTGTGTGTGTGTGTATATATATATATATATATATCATTCTTCTTTATCTATTCATCTTTTGCTGGACACTTAGGTTGCTTCCCTGTCTTGGCTATTGTAAATAATATCACATGAACACTGGGATGCATGTATCTTTTTGAATGAGAATTTTCATCTTTTCTGAATATATGGGGATTTCTGGATCATGTGGAAATTCTATTCTTAGTTTTTCAAAGCAACCTCCATATTATTTTCCATAGTGGCTTCACCAATTTACATTCTTACTAACAGTGTAAGAGAGAAACCCCTTACACTCTTAAAAAACAAATGAGGATCTTAAAAAGCTTTTGTTTATGTGGATCTTACCTGTAAATATTTATCATGTTAGAAATTAGTACTACATTTAATCTATGGGATATTTTTTTTAGGTTGAAGTATATCCAGAAAATCTGGCTTCACATGGATATGTCATTGGAAAAAGGAGGACTTCTTGGACCCCTTGGAAAGACCCTAATGATGCCCTGGGGGTCCTTAGACCACACTGAGAACTCTTGAGATGAAATAATAGGTAGCTGCAAAGTGTTAAAAACTAACAAAATAAACAGGTTCCCTTTTATTGTAGAGAGAAATACAAAATCTGTATAAATACATTATTATTTGTATTGAAGACTCGGTTGCATCAGTTTCTGAAGCATATTTTATTATGCATGCTTGCTAATTTGCTTTAGTTGTGTCCAGCTCTTTGCAACCCTATGGACCATAGCCCATCAGGCTCCTCTCTCTGTGGGACTCTTCAGGCAAGAATACTGGCGTGGGGCCATGCTCTCATCCAGGAGATCTTCCCAGCCCAGGGATAGAACCTGCATCTCCTGTGGCTCCTGCATTGAGGCAAATTCTTTACCACTGTGCCATGGGGGAAGTCGATATTTTATTATACTAGCATCTATATATTTCTGTTTAAAATGAGAATCCAGAATGCAAGTCTTGCTTGCACAATTCTGATAAAGAGAGCTCTGTCCAGTAGCATCTATAAATCTGTTAAACCTCTATTGCCTGCTTCTTTTTAGAAAAGAAAATGTCTTTACTTAAAAGCCATTTCATATACAAATGAGATAATGAACATGAAAGTGTTTAATCCCACCCCCCCCCATCCCCCTTCTCACAGCCACTCTGGGTAAGGCCCTCAAGGAAGAAAAATAACCTTTTGAAAAAAGGTTTTTCTTCTTATTAAAAATATATGTAAACACAAACTCACACATCCACACCCAAAAATGTCTTAGGAAAAATACATTTTCTGTTTCTCTGACCTGGTAGTCTGTTGAAGGAAGATATGCAGGTTTGGGCCTGTTTTCACTCTTAATTATGATTCAGTGTTGTTTTTGCAGTTGAAGGAGGCTCAATATGGCATAAAACAGAGTCTGGCAGAGGACACAAATTTTCATGAATTCTTTGGAATATTCCTGAGGCTTTTGGATACGGATGGTAACCTGCTAATTTTATGTCTAGGCCACCACCGTTTTGAAGGGACATGTGCTTTGCTTAGATCTGTCGAATTACATTCTATACAGTATGGATGAGACAATGTGGAAATCTTTTTCTCCCTTCCTTTCATTAGTTCCTGCCCTTCTTTATCAAGTCGCACCAATGTCACACATAATTTACTAGTCTCCTATTTCTACTATGTCAGACTAACACAAAGTCATAATTTAGTGCCTTACAACAATACAAATTTATTCCATGAATTAGAAGCCTACCATGGATTTCCATGGGCTGATATGAATGTTCATGGGGTTCTCAAGGCAAGAATACTGAAGTGGTTTGCCATTCCCTTCTCCAGTGGACCACATCCTGTCAGATCTCTCCACCCTGACCCGCCCATCCTGGGTTGCCCCAAGGGCATGGCTTAGTTTCATTGAGTTAGATAAGGCTGTGGTCCTAGTGTGATTAGATTGACTAGTTTTCTGTGAGTATGGTTTCAGTGTTTGCCCTCTGAAAAAACACATCCGCTGTATCATGGAAAAAGCAAGAGAGTTCCAGAAAAACATCTATTTCTGCTTTATTGACTATGCCAAAGCCTTTGACTGTGTGGATCACAATAAACTGTGGAGAATTTTGAAAGAGATTGGAATACCAGACCACCTAAGCTGCCTCTTGAGAAATTCGCATGCAGGTCAGGAAGCAACAGTTAGAACCAGACATGGAACAACAGACTAGTTCCAAATAGGAAAAGGAGTACGTCAAGGCTGTATATTGTCACCCTGTTTATTCAACTTATATGCAGAGTATATCATGAGAAACGCTGGGCTGGAAGAAACACAAGTTGGAATCAAGATTGCTGGGAGAAATATCAACAACCTCAGATATGCAGATGACAGCACCCTTATGGCAGAAAGTGAAGAAGAACTCAAAAGCCTCTTGATGAAAGTGAAAGTGGAGTGAAAAAGTTGGCTTAAAGCTCAACATTCAGAAAACGAAGATCATGGCATCTGGTCCCATCACTTTATGAGAAATAGATGGGGAAACAGTGGAAACAGTGTCAGACTTTATTTTTCTGGGCTCCAAAATCACTACAGATGGTGACTGCAGCCATGAAATTAAAAGACGCTTACTCCTTGGAAGGAAGGTTATGACCAACCTGGATAGCATATTGAAAAGCAGAGACATTACTTTGCCAACAAAGGTTCGTCTAGTCAAGGCTATGGTCTTTCCTGTGGTCATGTATGGATGTGAGAGCTGGACTGTGAAGAAGGCTGAGCACCGAAGAATTGATGTTTTTGAACTGTGGTGTTGGAGAAGACTCTTGAGAGTCCCTTGGACTGCAAGTAGATCCAACCAGTCCATTCTGAAGGAAATCAATCCTGGAATTTCTTTGGAAGGAATGATGCTAAAGCTGAAACTCCAGTACTTTGGCCACCTCATGCGAAGAGTTGACTCATTGGAGAAGACTCTGATGCTGGGAGGGATTGAGGGCAAGAGGAGAAGGGGACGACAGAGGATGAGATGGCTGGATGGCATCACTCACTCGATGGATGTGAGTCTCAATGAGCTCCGGGAGTTGGTGATGGACAGGGAGGCCTGGTGTGCTGCGATTCATGGGGTCACAAAGAGTCGGACACGACTGAGCGACTGATCTGATCTGATATGAATGTGTCAGTGTGGCTGCCTTCCTCTGTGGAGATTCACTTTTGTTGCCTTTTCCAGCTTTTGGTGGCCATCTACATTGCTTGGTTCATGCCTCCTTTCTTCATTTTCAAATTCAGCAATGTAGCATCACTCTAAACTTTCTCGTCTCATCATATCTTTTTCTGACCTCAGCTGGAAAAGGTTTTATGTTTTCAAAGACTCATGTGATTAGACAGAGTTCACCCAAATAATTCATGGCAATCCCTCCATTTCAACATCTGTACCCTAAATTACTTCTGCAAAGTCCCTTTTGCCATATGAAGTGGCACACAGCGTCCAGGGACTGGGGCATGGACATCTTTGCGGCCATTATTCTGCCTAACACACTGAAATAAATCTCAGTGGTTTTACTAGACCCCATTTTTAAGCCATCAAAGCAAAAAAGAGAAGCTAAAGAGGGGAAGAAATCTATGGAAAAATCATATTGATGTCATCAATTATGAGTTGGAAAACATATTTAAAAGTATCTCATATATTAGGTTAAATCTTCAGCATTCATAATCAGTTTTGTTTGTTACATAGTCAGTTTTACTCTAAGAAAGACAAATATCTCTACTTTACAGTCAGCTCATGTACCATTTGATTCATTGGTTGCTATGGAGATCACTCATTTTAAGTAAATATTAGACAGTATATAGATGTGCATAAGGTGATGTAATGTGAATGGGCATGCATACTGAAGTCTATTTCTTATTCCTTAAAAAGGTGTCTTTTCCTTTTATTGATTTTTTAAGTTTAACTCTTGCCTCATTTTCTTTAGCTTTGTAGAAGTTTTCAGACATTAGACTGATGTAAACATTTTATTTACACATTAAAATGGCTCTAAGAAAATGGAAACTCCAATTTCCTGAACTTGTTCAAATTGTGAAATCACTATAGAGACAACATTCTTGGACAAATTTTAGGTAGGTTACCTTAAGTTAATTAACATTTTTAAAGACTCAATTTAACCTGAAAAATATGTTTTTTATTTTTTTCAGATTTATTGAAGTATAGTTGACAAATATAGTTGTAGTATATTACATGACATCATCCAACATGAGGATGATTTGATATACATTACACTGAAATCCTTACCACAATCAGTCTACCATATATCATCTCACTTGGTTACCTTTTTAAAAAAAATGAGAATGCTTAAGATCTTCTGTCTTAGCAGACTTCAAATATAGAATACAGTATTAATAACTATTAACTACAGCCACCAAGTTGTACATTAGATCCTTAGAACTTATTCATTTATAACTGAAAGTTTGTACAATGTGGCCGATATGCTCTCATTTTCCCCCACCCCCACCCTCTGGTAACTACTGTATTTCTCCACGTAGTATTTGTTTTTCTTTGTCTGACATTTCACATAACATAATGTCTTCAGGGCTCATCCATGTTGTTGCAGGTGGCAGGATTTTCATCTCTTTTTAAATGAATTTTAAAGATTATATACTTAATTTAATATTTGTTGTTATTTTTGCTTCAGCTGCTACGTCATGTCCAACTCTTTTGCTACCCCTTGGACTACAGCCCTCCAGCCTCCTCTGTTCATGGGATTTCCCAGGCTAGAATACTGGAGTGGAAATACTGGGTTGCTATTTCCTTCTCTAGGGGATCTTCTTGACCTAGGGATTGAGCCTGCATCTTCTGCTTTGGCAGGCAGATTCTTTACTGTTGTGCAACCAGGGAGGCTCTTAATTTAATATATCTAAGTATGATAAGTAGTTCATAAATCTAAAAAATACAATATTACTTTGCTAGCTGGATTGGGGTTAACCATCCATATGTTGGAAAAACATCATTGTTTTATAGGTATATTAGAGTAATTTATTGTTAGAGCAGAAATCTCCTGATAGTTGTCATATACATTGAAGAATGTGAATAGGAGCAATTTATCTAGATTCTCTGAGTAAGATTTTATTTTAAATAAAAATGCAAGTTAAACTGGCATGGATAAAAATACCTCTCACATGTCTGTGACAAGGGAAAGGATGATGCTGAACTTGAGCTAGATTACAGAACTTTAATATTGCAGGACTCTGTTTCTCTGTTATAGCTTCTTTTCTCTGTGTCAGCTCAGATCTCTTGTCCTGCAGACTGGTTTTCTCTTTTAAGATATATGGTTACTGGATATTCCTAAGTCTTGCCACCTCTGACACACACCCATCCCAAAGAACTGATCGTCTTAGTTTTAATTCAGGAAAAGCCCAAGGAAAGCATTTGATTGTCTCACCTTGGGTCAGTTTCTCTATTAACTAAGAAACAAACAAAGGTTAAAAAAACTTTGGGGAGAGGCTAAAGAGAAGAGGAGATTCAGAGAAATGATTGAGTTGCTTTAAACCTGTTGCTTTTGGAGATCATCTAATTGATACTATTCAATTTATTATCAGTGAGAGGTGGATGATAGCTAGTTAGCTAACTGACAGGTAACTCTAAGGAGAGATGATTATAGAAGTGATAGTGATTGGATACATGGAAGGAGATGATAACTTAGAGAATGCACGGCACTTACAATGAACAAGACTCCTTTCAGAGTCCCAGAAAGCAGATGATTAAAGGAAGCTTTTGGCTGAAATGGTCTTCCCATATAGACCTGCATAGTTGTGAGGATTATCATATGTGGGAAAATGTATAAACATAAATTAATAAGTTAAAAAAAATCCACTGATGTAACCTTCATTCAAGTGCAAAATTGAACTTTTGATAGTTCAGAAGCTCCTTATGTGTCCCTTCTTGATCATACATACTAGAGGTCACCATTATTTTAACACTTTAAACAGTCAGTCTTTTTTTAAGTTTCAAGATTTATACACAGAAGTCTAGATCAAGATAAAAGAGTAGGAAAATCCTGAGCTCTCCTCCTCCCATGAACACACTAAAACTACAACTGCAGATAGAACAACTGTCTCTGAGAATGACCTGATGACTAGCAAAACAGATTTTCTACAATGAAAGATATAAAGAAAAGTTTACATCAGAATAAGTAGGGGCAGAGATGTGGTTTAGTCAGAATTCACACCCCAGGTGCTGCAGCCCATAAGCAGGAAGGATATCACAACCATGGAAGTCCCATTGAAGAGCAAGGCGTACAAGCCCCAGGTTTGATTCCCCAGACTAGGGAACCTGCACTGGAAGATGAGCCACCTCAGTGTGTCTGAAGACCAGAAGGGCTTACATCCAAGAGAGCTGGAGGCCTGTATGAAACTGAAGCTCCATTCTTAAAGGACTTGAACACAAATCACTCATTCTGAGTTCCAGTGGAGTGGCAACAGTTTGATAAACACCTGGTTCCTATGAGGAGATTCACTGACAAACTTCATTGTTTGTACCGGAAGGTCAGGTATCTGTTGAAATTTTATGCAGGGATGGAACCATTTTGACTCTTAACTCTTTTTTCACCTAGCTGGTGCAGCATTGGCAGTCAACATTTCTGTCACTCTCCATCCACTAAGCTAACACTGGGTGCACCACCCCAGTGTTATCCTGAACACTTATTGCACCCAACCCACTCATCCTAGTTGGCCCTTTCAAAGCAGCTCCCACCCACCTCACTTGGAAAGTGGATCTGGCTGACACTGGTGCTCTTCCAAAGTGGGTCGCACTCCTGAAGGTCAACACAGCAAACTATTGCACTCAGCTGACACAACTAGACTTTTCAGCAAGTTGGGCTTGTGGCCAGTTCCTTGCATTAGCCTGCTTGCAAGAATCATGGCCTAATCACAACAGGAGAGCACGCAGAGACCACATAGGGGATACCCCAGAAACACAAGGCTCTGGCCCCATCTTCTACAGAGATGACTGGAAGACATAGATGATATACCTAATACGTAGAGACAAATACAGATAAAACCTCAGAAAAATAGCTTAAGAAAATGGATATAAACAATTTACCAGATAGAGTTCAAAGGAATAGTTAAGGTCCTCACTGAAGATGTAAAAGAACAGATGAACTCAGTGAGAACTTAAAGATAGAAAATATAAAAAAGTACAAATCAGAGCTAGAGAATACAATAATTGAAATAAAAAACAAAAAACAAAAACTAGAAGGAATCAGCAGTAGATTAGAGGGTGCAGAAGAACAAATCAGCAATCTGCAGAATAGGACAGTGGAAATCACCTAATCAGAACAATAAAAAACAAAAAATAATTTAAAAAATGAGAATAGTTAAAAAGACCTCTAGAACAACAACATTAAATATAGTCATTCACAATGTAGAGGTCCCAGAAGGAGAAAAGAGAGGAAAATGGACAGAAAATCTATGTGAAAAAATAATGGCTGAAAACTTCCCCAAAATGGAAAAGAGAAGAGACATAAAAGCTCAGGAAGGACAGAGAGACCCAAGCAAAATGAATTCCCCAGAAAGAAACATTATAATTAAAATAACACATGTATACTTGTGGCGGATTCATTTTGATGTATGGCAAAAGCAATACAATATTGTAAAGTTAAGCAAAATAAAATTAAAAAAATATCAAAAATTAAAGATGAAGAGAGAATCTTAAAAGCAGCAAGAGAAAACAAATCGCTATGTATAATAGAATCACTGTAAGATTATTACCTGATTTTTCAGCAGAAGCCTTATAGATCAGAAAGGACTGGCATGATATATTCAAAGTGCTGGGGAAAAAACTTACAACCAAGAATATTCTACTTGGCAAGGTTACCATTCAGAATTGAAGGAGAGAGAAAGAATTACTCAAAAAAAAAAAAAAAAAAAACTATAGGATTTCACTACCACTAAATCAGCCTTAAAAGAACCTTTAAGGGGACTTACTTAAATGGAATAGAAAAAGCTTTCTTTTTTTCATGTAGGCCATAACTAGAAAATTATGATTTAAAAATTTCACTGGTAAAAATAAACATCTATCAAGGGTGGTGGATCAACCCACCTATAAATCTAGCATAAAGTTTAAAAGACAAAGTAGTAAAATCATTTATAGCTAAAAGAGTTGAGCAACACAAAACTTGGAAAATATGGCATCAAAAACATAAAATTTTTTGGGATAGTACAAATGTGCACAATGTGCTCAAAGATAAATGACAATCAAAATAGACTGCTAAATACATATGTTTTTATAAAAGAACATCATGATAACTGGAAACCAAAAATCTATAATATATACACAGAAACTGAAGAGAAAGGAATCCAAATGTAACACTAAAGAAAGTCATCAAATCACAAGGGCAAGTAACAAGAGAAGAAAGGAACAGAGAACTACAAAAACAACCTGAGAATAATAAATAAAATGGCATTAAGTACATATCAATCAATACTTTAAATGTAAATAAATAAATGCTCCAATCAAAAGACATAAAGCATTGCTGAATGGATAAAGCAAGACCCATATATATGCTGTCTACAGAAGTATCATTTTAAGATTAAGGACATGCATGAACTGAAAGTGAAGAGAAACAAAAAGATATTCCATGGAAACAAAAAGAAGGAGAGGTAGAAAACTGATACAACAATACTCATATCAGACAAAATAGACTTTATTTTTATCTATTTATTTTAGTTAAAAATTTTTATTTTATTTTTGTTTCATTTTGTCTTACTTCATTTATTCTTTAAAAAATTGTCACAGTCATCAGGTAATGTTTTCAAAACATCATAACAGACACCTGAGATTCCCAGACCATTCTCTGAAGATTCTAGTTCAGTATACTGGAGCCAGGCTTGAGAACTTACATTTAGGGTTTTCACACAATACTTTTTT
Organism: Tragelaphus eurycerus; assembly: GCA_935064755.1. Taxonomy (NCBI): domain Eukaryota; kingdom Metazoa; phylum Chordata; class Mammalia; order Artiodactyla; family Bovidae; genus Tragelaphus; species Tragelaphus eurycerus. Next base: position 19,794,244 of record CAKXYN010000006.1, on the reverse strand, counting down.
TTTTTTTTAATATAAATTTATTTATTTTAATTGGGGGCTAATTATTTTACAATATAGTATTGATTTTGCCATACATTGACATGAATCCACCACAGGTGTACAAGTGTTCCCCATCCTGAACCCTCCTTCCTACCTCCCTCCCCATCCCATCCCTCTGGGTCATCCCAGTGCACCAGCCCCGAGCACCCTGTCTAATGCATTGAACCTGGACTGGTGATTCGTTTCACATATAGTAATATACATTCAATGCCATTCGCCCAAATCATCCCACCCTTGCCCTCTCCCACAGAGTCCAAGACTGTTCTATACATCTGTGTCTCGTTATCATTACCATCTTTGTAAATTCCATATATATGCATTACTTCACTCTGTATAATAGGCTCCACTTTCAACCACCTCATTAGAACTGATTCAAATGTGTTCTTTTTAATGGCCGGGTAATATTCCATTGTGTATATGTACCACAGCTTTCTTATCCATGCATCTCCTGATGGACATCTAGGTTGCTTCCATGTCCTGGCTATTGTAAACAGTGCTGCGATGAACACTGGGGTACAGGTGTCTCTTTGAATTCTGGTTTCCTCGGTATGTATGTCCAGCAGTGGAATTGCTGGGTCATATGGCAGTTCTATTTCCAGTTTTTTAAGAAATCTCCACACTGTTCTCCATAGTGGCTGTACTAGTTCGCATTCCCACCAACAGTGTAAGAGGGTTCCCTTTTCTCCATACCCTCTCCAGCATTTATTGCTCATAGACTTTTGGATAGCAGCCATTCTAACTTGAGTGAAATGGTGCCTCACTGTGATTTTGATTTGCATTTCTCTGATAATGAGTGATGTTGAGCATCTTTTCATGTGTTTGTTAGCCATCTCTATGTCTTCTTTGGAGAAATGTCTATTTAGTTCTTTGGCCCATTTTTTTGATTGGGTCGTTTATTTTTCTGGAATTGAGCTGTAGGAGTTGCTTGTATATTTTTGAGATTAATTCTTTGTCCATTGCTTCATTTGCTATTATTTTCTCCCATTCTGAAAGCTCTCTTTTCACCTTGCTTATAATTTCCTTTGTTGTGCAGAAGCTTTTTAATTTTAATTAGGTCCCATTTATTTATTTTTGCTTTTATTTCCAATATTCTGGGAGGTGGGTCATAGAGGATCATGCTGTGATTTATGTCAGAGAGTGTTTTGCCTATATTTTCCTCTAGGAGTTATATAGTTTCTGGTCTTAGGTTTAGATCTTTAATCCATTTTGAGTTTATTTTTGTGTATGGTGTTAGAAAGTGTTCTAGTTTCATTCTTTTACAAGTGGTTGACCAGTTTTCCCAGCACCACTTGTTAAAGAGATTGTCTTTTTTTCTATTGTATATTCTTGTCTCCTTTGTCGAAGATAAGGTGTCCATAGGTGCATGAATTTAACTCTGGGCTTTCTATTTTGTTCCATTGATCTATATTTCTGTCTTTGTGCCAGTGCCATACGGTCTTGATGATTGTGGCTTTGTAGTAGAGTTGAAGTCAGGCAGGTTGATGCTTCCAGTTCCATTCTTCTTTCTCAAGATTGCTTTGGCTATTCAAGGTTTTTTTGTATTTCCATACAAATTGTGAAATTATTTGTTCTAGCTCTGTGAAAAATACCATTGGCAGCTTGATAGGGATTGCATTGAATCATAGATTGCTTTGGGTAGTATACTCATTTTCACTATATTGATTCTTCCAATCTATGAACATGGTATATTTCTCCATCTATTTTTGTGTCCTCTTTAATTTCTTTCACCAGTGTTTTATAGTTTTCTATATATAGATCTTTTGTTTCTTTAGGTAGATATATTCCTAAGTATTTTATTCTTTTCATTGCAATAGTGAATGGAATTGTTTCCTTAATTTCTCTTTCTGTTTTCTTACTAGTGTATAGGAATGCAAGGGATTTCTGTGTGTTGATTTTATATCCTGCAACTTTACTATATTCATTGATTAGCTCTAGTAATTTTCTGGTGGAGTCTTTAGAGTTTTCTATGTAGAGGATCATGTCATCTGCAAACAGTGAGAGTTTTACTTCTTCTTTTCCAATCTGGATTCCTTTTATTTCTTTTTCTGCTCTGATTGCTGTGGCCAAAACTTCCAAAACTATGTTGAATAATAGTGGTGAGAGTGGGCACTCTTGTCTTGTTCCTGACTTTAGGGAAAATGCTTTAAAATTTTCACCATTGAGGATAATGTTTTCTGTGGGTTTGTCTTATATAGCTTTTATTATGTTGAAGTATGTTCCTTCTATTCCTGCTTTCTGGAGGATTTTTTTTTTTTTTTTATCATAAATGGATGTTGTATTTTGTCAAAGGCTTTCTCTGCATCTATTGAGATAATCATATGGTTTTTATTTTTCAATTTGTTACTGTGGTGTATTACATTGATTAATTTGTGGATATTGAAGAATCCTTGTATCCCTGGGATAAAATCTACTTGATCATGATGTATGATCTTTTTAATATGTTGTTGTATTCTGTTTGCAAGAATTTTGTTAAAGATTTTTGCATCTATGTTCATCAGTGATATCGGCCTGTAGTTTTCTTTTTTTGTGGCATCTTTGTCAGGTTTTGGTATTAGGGTGATGGTGGCCTCATAGAATGAGTTTGGAAGTTTGCCTTCCTCTGCAATTTTCTGGAACAGTTTGAGTAGGATAGGTGTTAGCTCCTCTCTAATTTTTGGTAGAATTCAGCTGTGAAGCCGTCTGGGCCTGGGCTTTTGTTTGCTGGAAGATTTCTGATTACAGTTTCAATTTCTGTGTTTGTGATGGGTCTGTTAAGATTTTCTATTTCTTCCTGGTTCAGTTTTGGAAAGTTGTACTTTTCTAAGAATTTGTCCATTTCTTCCAAGTTGTCCATTTTATTGGCATATAGTTGCTGATAGTACTCTCTTATGATCCTTTGTATTTCTGTGTTGTCTGTTGTGATCTCTCCATTTTCATTTCTAATTTTGTTGATTTGATTTTTCTCCCTTTGTTTCTTGATGAGTCTGGTTAATGGTTTGTCAATTTGATTTATCTTCTCAAAGAACCAGCTTTTGGCTTTGTTGATTTTTGCTATGGTCTCTTTTGTTTCTTTTGCATTTATTTCTGCCGTAACTTTTAAAATTTCTTTCCTTCTTCTAACCCTGGGGCCCTTCATTTCTTCCTTTGCTTGTTGCTTTAGGTGTAGAGTTTGGTTATTTATTTGACTTTTTTCTTGTTTCTTGAGGTAAGCCTGTATTGTTATGAACCTTCCCCTTAGCACTGATTTTACAGTGTCCCATGGGTTTGAGTTGTTGTGTTTTCATTTTCATTCACTTCTATGCATATTTTGGTTTCTTTTTTGATTTATTCTGTGATTTTCTGGGTATTCAGCAGCATATTGTTCAACCTCCATATGTTGGAATTTTTAATAGTTTTTCTCCTGTAATTGACATCTAATCTTACTGTATCATGTTCAGAAAAGATGCCTGGAATAGTTTCAGTTTTTTTGAATTTACCAAGGCTAGATTTAAGGCCCAGGATGTGATCTATCCTGGAGAAGGTTCCATGTGCACTTGAGAAGAAGGTAAAATTCATTGTTTTGGGGTGAAATGTCCTATAGATATTAATTAGGTATAACTGTTCTATTGTATCATTTAAAGTTTGTGTTTCCTTGTTAATTTTCTGTTTATTTGATCTATCCATAGGTGTGACTGGGATATTGAATTCTCCCACTATTATTGTGTTATTGTTAATTTCCCCTTTCATACTTGTTAGCATTTGTCTTACATATGGTGATGCTCCTCTGTTGGGTGCATATATATTTATAATTATTATATCTTCTTCTTGGATTGATCCTTTGATCATTATGTAGTGTCCTTCTTTGTCTCTTTTCACAGCCTTTGTTTTAAAGCCTATTTTATCTGATATTAGTCTCTCTACTCCTGTTTTCTTTTGATCTCTATTTGTATGGAATATCTTTTTCCAGCCCTTCACTTTCAGTCTGTATGTGTCCCTTGTTTTGAGGTGGGTATGTTGTATACAACATATATAGGGGTCTTATTTTTGTGTCTATTCAGCCAGTCTTTGTCTTTTGTTTGGGGCATTCAACCCATTTACATTTAAGGTAATTATTGATAAGTATGATCCCATTGCCATTTACTTTATTGTTTTGGGTTCTAGTTTATACACCCTTTCTGTGTTTCCTGTCTAGAGAAGATCCTTTAGGATTTGTTGGAAAGCTGGTTTGGTGGTGTTGAATTCTCTCAGCTTTTGCTTGTCTGTAAAGCTTTTGATTTTTCCTTCATATTTGAATGAGATCCTTGCTGGGTACAGTAATCTGGGGTGTAGGTTTTTTTTTTTTTTTCTTTCATCACTTTAAGTATATCGTGCCATTCCCTTCTGATCTGAAGAGTTTCTATTGAAAGACCAGCTATTATCCTTATGAGAATCCCCGTTGTATGTTATTTGTTGTTTTTCCCTTGCTGCTTTTAATATTTATTGATTAATATGTGTCTTGGGTTGTTTTGCCTTGGGTTTATCCTGTATGGGACTCTCTGTGTTTCTTGGACTTGGGTGATTATTTCCTTCCCCATTTTAGGGAAGTTTTCAACTATTGTCTCCTCAAGTATTTTCTCATGGTCTTTCTTTTGTCTTATTCTTCTGGAACTCCTATGATTTGAATGATGGGGCATTTAACATTGTCCCAGATGTCTCTGAGGTTACCCTCATTTCTTTTAAATTTTTTTTCTTTTTTTCCTCTCTTTTTCATTTATTTCTACCATTCTATCTTCTACCTCACTTAGCCTGTTTCCTGCCTTCCTTATTCTACTGTTGTTTCCCTCCAGAGTGTTTTTTATCTCATTTATTGCATTATTCATTATATACTGACTTTTTAAAATTTCTTCTAGGTCTTTGTTAAACATTTCTTGAATCTTCTCAATCCTTGTCTCCAGAGGCTATTTATCTGTAACTCTGTTTTGTGTTCAGGATTTTGGATCATTTTCACTATCATTATTTGGAATTCTTTTTCAGGTAGATTCCCTATCTCTTACTCTTTTGTTTGGTTTACTGGGCAGTTATCCTGTTCTTTTATCTTCTGAGTATTTCTCTTTGTTTTCATCTTGCTTATATTGCTGTGCTTGGAGTGGCCTTTCTGTATTCTGGCAGTTTGTGATTACTGTTTATTGTGGAGATTCCTTGCTGTGGGTGGGGTTGGACAGGTGGCTTGTCAAGGTTTCCTGGTGGGAGAAGCTTGTGTTGGTGTTCTGGTGGGTGGAGCTGGATTTCTTCCCTCTGGAGTGCAATGGAGTGTCCAGTAATGAGTTTTGAGATGCCAATTGGTTTGGAGTGACTTTGGGCAGCCTGTATATTGATTGAAGCTCAGGGCTATGTTCTTGTGTAGCTGGAGAATTTGCATGGTGTGTCTTGCTCTGGAACTTGTTGGCCCTTGGGTGGTGCTTGGTTTCAGTGTAGACATGGAGGTGTTTGATGAGCTCCTATCGATTAATGTTCCCTGGATTCAGGAGTTCTCTGGTGTTCTCAGGATTTGGACTTAAGCCTCCTGCCTCTGGTTTTCACTATTATTCTTACGGTAGCCTCAAGATTTCTCCATCTATACAGTACTGATGATAAAACGTCTATGTTAATGATGAAAACATCACAGTGAGGGACACCCAGAGAGGTACACAGAGTTACATGGAGAAGAGAAGAGGGAGGAGGGATATAGAGGTGAACAGGAGGAGAAGAGGGGAGATCAAAGAGGGAGAGAGCAAGTTAGCCAGTAATCACTTCCCTGTGTGCTCTCCACAGGATGGATGCCTCAGAAATGTTCAGTGAGTTACAGAGATAAGAGAAGAGGGAGGAAGGAGACCGAGATGGCCAGGAGGATAAAAGGGGGAATCAAGGAGATAGACAGATCTAGCCAGTAATCAGTTCCCTAAGTGTTCTCCACAGTCCAGAATGCACAAAGAGATTCACGGAGTTGGGTAAAGAAGAGAAGGGGGAGGAAGGAGATAGAAGCCACTTGGTGGAGGAAAAGGAGAGCCCATAGGGGAGAGAGCAATCAAGCCAGTAATCTTGCTCCCAAGTAAAAATGGGTACTGAAGATCATGTTCTTAAAGGTACAAAATTGATAACAAATACCAAAAAAGCAAAGATTAAAAATCTAGAGTAGAGGTTAGATTCTCAAAAATACAATATTAAAGAAAAAAAACAAAGTCACAAGAATTATAAAATATATATATGAAATTTGCTTAAAAATAGGGTCTTTTTCTTTTCTCAAAGTAATCTGTTCAGTTCAGTTCAGTCACTCAGTTATGTCCGACTCTCTGCGACTCTATGAATCACAGCACGCTAGGCCTCCCTATCCATCACCAAGTCCCAGAGTTCACCCAAACTCACGTGCATTGAGTCAGTGATGCAATCCAGCCATCTCATCCTCTGTCGTCCCCTTCTCCTCCTGCCCCTCATCTCAGCATCAGGGTCTTTTCCAATAAGTCAACTCTTTGCATGAGGTGGCCAAAACATTAAAGTTTCAGCTTTAGCATCAGTCCTTCCAATGAACACCCAAGACTGATCTCCTTTAGAATGGACTGGTTGGATCTCCTTGCAGTCCAAGGGACTCTCAAGAGTCTTCTCCAACACCACAGTTCAAAAGCATCAATTCTTTGGCACTCAGCTTTCTTCACAGAGTTCTTCCAACTCTCACATCCATACATGACCACTGGAAAAACCATAGCCTTGACTAGATGGACCTTTTTTGGCAAAGAGATATCTCTGCTTTTTAATATGCTGTCTAGCTTGATCATAACTTTCCTTCCAAGGAGTAAGCATCTTTTAATTTTATGACTGCAATCACCATCTGCAGTGATTTTGGAGCCCCCAAAATAGAGTCTGACACTGTTTCCACTGTTTCCCCATCTATATTTGCCATGAAGTGATGGGACCAGATGCCATGCTCTTAGGTTTCTGAATGTGGAGCTTTAAGCCAACTTTTTCATTCTCCTCTTTCACTTTCATTAAGAGGCTTTTTAGCTCCTCTAACCACTAGACCATTCAGGTATGACCTAAATCAAATCCCTTATGATTATACAGTGGAAGTGAGAAATAGATTTAAGGGCCTAGATCTGATAGATAGAGTGCCTGATGAACTATGGAATGAGGTTCGTGACATTGTACAGGAGACAGGGATCAAGACCATCCCCATGGAAAAGAAATGCAAAAAAGCAAAATGGCTGTCTGGGGAGGCCTTACAAATAGCTGCAAAAAGAAGAGAAGTGAAAAGCAAAGGAAAAAAGGAAAGATATAAACATCTGAATGCAGAGTTCCAAAGAATAGCAAGAAGAGATAAGAAAGCCTTCTTCTGTGATCAATGCAAAGAAATAGAGGAAGACAACAGAATGGGAAAGACTAGGGATCTCTTCAAGAAAATCAGAGATACCCAAGGAACATTTCATGGAAAGATGGGCTCGATAAAGGACAGAAATGGTATGGACCTAACGGAAGCAGAAGATATTAAGAAGAGGTGGCAAAAATACACAGAAGAACAGTACAAAAAAGAGCTTCACGACCCAGATAATCATGATGGTGTGATCACTGACCTAGAGCCAGACATCCTGGAATGTGAGGTCAAGTAGGCCTTAGAAAGCATCACTACGAACAAAGCTAGTGGAGGTGATGGAATTCCAGTGGAGCTATTCCAAATCCTGAAAGATGATGCTGTGAAAGTGCTGCACTCAATATGCCAGCAAATTTGGAAAACTTAGCAGTGGCCACAAGATTGGAAAAGGTCAGTTTTCATCCCAATCCCAAAGAAAGGCAATGCCAAAGAATGCTCAAACTACCGCACAATTGCACTCATCTCACACGCTAGTAAAGTAATGCTCAAAATTCTCCAAGCCAGGCTTCAGCAATATGTGAACCGTGAACTTCCTGATGTTCAAGCTGGTTTTAGAAAAGGCAGAGGAACCAGAGATCAAATTGCCAACATCCGCTGGATCATGGAAAAAGCAAGAGAGTTCCAGAAAAACATCTATTTCTGCTTTATTGACTATGCTAAGCCTTGGACTATGTAGATCACAATAAACTGTGGAGAATTCTGCAAGAGGGGGAATAGCAGACCACCTGATTTGCCTCTTGAGAAATTTGTATGCAGGTCAGGAAGCAACAGTTAGAACTGGTCATGGAACAAGAGACTGGTTCCAAATAGGAAAAGGAGTATGTCAAGGCTGTATATTGTCACCATGTTTATTTAACTTATATGCAGAGTACATCATGAGAAATGCTGGACTGGAAGAAACACAAGTTGGAATCAAGATTGCTGGAAGAAATATCAATAACCATGGCAGAAAGTGCAGAGGAACTAACAAGTCTCTTGATGAAAGTAAAGTGGAGAGCGAAAAGGTTGGCTTAAAGCTCAACATTCAGAAAACGAAGATCATGGCATCTGGTCCCATCACTTCATGGCAGATAGATGGAGAAACAGTGGAAACAGTGTCAGACTTTATTTTTCTGGGCTCCAAAATCACTGTAGATGGTGACTGCAGCCATGAAATTAAAAGACGCTTACTCCTTGGAAAGAAAGTTATGACCAACCTAGATAGCATATTCAAAAGCAGAGACATTACTTTGCCAACAAAGGTTCGCCTAGTCAAGGCTATGGTCTTTCCTGTGGTCATGTATGGATGTGAGAGCTGAAGTGTGAAGAAGGCTGAGCGCCGAAGAATTGATGCTTTTGAACTGTGGTGTTGGAGAAGACTCTTGAGAGTCCCTTGGACTGCAAGGAGATCCAACCAGTCCATTCTGAAGGAGATCAGCCCTGGGATTTCTTTGGAAGGAATGATACTAAAGCTGAAACTCCAGTATTTTGGCCACCTCATGCGAAGAGTTGACTCATTGGAGAAGACTCTGATGCTGAGAAGGATTGAGGGCAGGAGGAGAAGGGGACGACAGAGGATGAGATGGCTGGATGGCATCACTGACTCGTTGGATGTGAGTCTGAGTGAACTTCGAAAGTTTGTCATGGACAGGGAGGCCTGGCATGCTGCGTTTCATGGGGTCGCAGAGAGTTGGACACGACTGAGTGACTGATCTGATCTGATCTGAAGTTTTCGCTATAAGGGTGATGTCTTCTGCATATCTGAGGTTATTGATATTTCTCCTGCCAATCTTGATTCCAGCTTGTGTTTCTTCCAGCCCAGCGTTTCTCATGATGTACTCTGCACATAAGTTAAATAAGCAGGGTGACAATATACAGCCTTGACGTATTCCTTTTCCTATTTGGAACCAGTCTGTTGTTCCATGTCCAGTTCTAACTCTTGCTTCCTGACCTGCGTATAGGTTTCTTAAGAGGAAGGTCAGGTGGTCTGGTATTCCCATCTCTTTCAGAATTGTCCACAGTTTATTGTGATCCACACAGTTAAAGGCTTTGGCATAGTCAATAAAGCAGAAATAGATGTTCTTCTGGAACTCTCTAGCTTTTTCCATGATCCAGCGGATGTTGGCAATTTGATCTCTGGTTCCTCTGCCTTTTCTAAAACCAGCTTGAACATCAGGAAGTTCACGGTTCACATATTGCTGAAGCCTGGCTTGGAGAATTTTGAGCATTACTTTACTAGCGTGTGAGATGAGTGCAATTGTGCGGTAGTTTGAGCATTTTTTGGCATTTCCTTTCTTTGGGATTGGAATGAAAACTGACCTTTTCCAGTCCTGTGGCCACTGCTGAGTTTTCCAAATTTGCTGGCATATTAAGTGCAGCAGTTTCACAGCATCTTCTTTCAGCACTTTGTGTCCGACTCTTTGCGACACCATGGACTGAATTCTCTAGGCCGGAATGCTGAAGTGGATAGCGTAACCCTTCTCCAGGGGATCTTCCCAACCCAGGAATTGAACCCAGGTATCCTGCATTGCAGATGAATTCTTTACCAGTTGAGCCACAAGGGAAGCCCTGCAAAGCAATAATACGGTATAAAAATGAAAATTAAAGGAGTAATAGAGAACTTACAAAAAATTGTAAGAAATTTAAAAAATGATAATATTAAAAATATATCTAGGGCTTTCTCTGGTGTTTTTGTGGACTGTGTGGGGTCAATTCATTTTCTGATAGTTCCTTGATCTGGCTTATACTTCTCAAGATCTATAGGCCCCTTCCTATGCAGTTGGTGCTAACTGCAGGGTTTTAATATATTGAACCTGTCACTTCCGTAGCAGTTCCCTCTGTTTATTTTAGCTTCTTCTGTTTGCTTGGCTCTTCAGTGTCTAATTTCTGCCCTTACACCAGTGGGTGGTGGCTGTCACTTTTAAAGGCTCACTTGTTCAGTCGTGCTTTGGGTAGGGAGGAACACTGCAAACAAATATCACTGGCGTGTGTGGGGAGTGCTTGCAGTGTCTCAGCCACACTGGGTTTGCCCCTGCTCATGGTGTGTGTGTTTTCCCAGTCTGCACTGTTCAGGCTTTATGTTGCTCTGCTGGGAACTCTCTGAGGCAGGCCCTGGGTTGCATGCATTTCCCAGGTCTAAGCTACTCAGGTTCAGGTCCTCAGGTACTCCACAAAGGCACAGACTTGGTTGGGCCTCTGTTTTGTGCCCTTCCCAGATCTGAGCAGCTCAGGTGACCAGGTGCTTGTTGAGCGCAGTCACCCCCAGTCGAAGGCTGCATCTTATCGCCTCCTCCATTTCACCTGCTCAGTTTTCTGGGTGTACAACCAATGTGCCTTCTTTAGTGTGGTGTGTGTCTCTTCTGGGGAGCTGATCTCTGGCTGCAACCCTCCCAGCGGATATCAACTGTCCAGAATCCCAAGAAGTCTTGGTTAGCAAGGAAGCCTGCTTGCAGTTTGGTAGATGATGACTCTCTGGGGCTGCGATTGCCCCCTTCCGTCTCTGGCTGTCCTCGCCTGCCTGTCTCCAGTGCAGGATGGGTTGGTCTGCAGCCAGCTAGCTCTGCTCAGTCCTTTGTTCTGTGAACGGGCCTGGCGATCTCTTAGGTTTGGGCTTTTCATGGGATAGCTGTCCCACAGTCTGGGTTGCTATCTCAAGTTAGTTCCCTCAGATTGCCATTTAGGACATTCATGCCCGGTCCTTACCCTAAGCCATGCTGCCTACACCTCCCTCTCCAGTCCCCGCTTGCTAGTGGTGGATGCGAGCATCTGTGCTGCTTCTCCACTGGGAATTGCCGTTAGGCACGTAATCTGTGCATTTTAATTATTTATTTATTTTTCCTCTTGGTTATGTTGCCCTTTGAGGTTCCATGGCTCACCACAGACTCACTGGTGAGAGTGTTTCCTGGTGTTTGGAAACTTCTCTTTTTTTAAAGACTCCCTTCCCAGGACGGATCTCTGTCCCTACCTCTTTTGCCTCTCTTTTTATCTTTTATATTTTTTTCTACCTTCTTTAGAAATCAATGGGCTGCCTTTCTGGGTGCCTGATGTCCTCTGCCAACATTCAGAAGTTGTTTTGTAGAATTTGCTCAGCGTTCAAATGTTTTTCCAATGAATTTGTGGGAGAGAAAGTGGTCTCCCCGTCCTATTCCTCCACCATCTTAGGCCACATAATTCTTAATATTAGCTAGCAACAAAATAGAGTTTAAAGTAAAAATTGTAAAATGAGAAAAAGAAGGACATCAGATTATGAAAAAATAGGTCAATTCAACAAGAGGATATTTAAACTATAAATATCTATGTACCCAACAAAAGAGCATCTAAATGTATAAAGCAAATATTACATAAAAGGAAGCACAATATTAGTAGGAAAGTTAATGTCCCCCTTACATCAACAGATAGATTTTATAGACAGAAAATCAGTTAGGAAACATTAGCCTTAAATGACACATCAGACCAGACACACTTATTAGACATATACCAAACACTCTACCCAAAAGGAATGCAATACATGTTCTTTTCAAGTGCCTATGTAATAAATCATAGACTAGATTACATATTAGGCCACAAAACAAGTTTCTTTAAGTTTAAGAAGATTGAAATAATTTCAAGCATGTTTTCTGACCACAGTTGTATAAATCTAGAAGCCAACCACAAGACAACTTGAAAAACATGAACATGTGCAGGCTAAACAACAAGCTTCTAAACAGTCAATGGGTTAAAGAAAAAGTCAAAGAGAAATAAAAAATATCTTGAGACAAGTAAAAATAGAAATATAACTTCCCTAAATCTGTGGATCTGTAGTGGAGAAAAGACAATCTCTTTAGTAAATATTGGAAAAACTGGACAGTTACTTGCAAAAGAATGAAGGTGGAATACTTTCTTATATACAAACACAAAGTCAGAATGAATTAGACTTAAATGTAAGTACTGAAACTGTACTGTACACTCCCAGAAGAAATCTTAGGCCATATACTCTTTAACATCAGTCTTGGCAATACTTTTGTTTCCACAGGGAAGAGCAGCAAAGCAAAAATAAATGGGACTGCCTCAAAAATTAATTTGAAAAGATACATACACCTGTGGGTTCATTGCAACATTATTTACAATAGCCAAGATATGAAAGCAACCTCAATGACATCAACAGACAAATGGATTAAGAAAATGTGGTATGTGTGTGTGTGTGTGTGTGTGTGTGTGTGTGTGTGTGTGTGTGTGTGTGTTAGATACATATATAGGAATATTACTCAGCCATAAAAAAGAGAGAGGAGTGAAGTCCTTTTTAACAACATGGATGGACCTAGAGGGTTTATACTCAGTGAACTGTCAGACAGACAAAGACAAATAACACACGACTTCACTTACATGTTGAAACTAAAAATCACAACAAAGAATACAAAACAGAAACAGACTCAGATACAGAAATAAACTAGTGGTCTCTAGAGGGGAAGAGAGGGAATTGGGTGAAATATATAAAGGGGATTAAGAACTACAAACTTCTAGGTATAAAATAAATCATGAGGATGTAATGGACACCATAGGCATATAGTCAATAGTATTGTAATAACTTTGTATGGTAACAGAAGTTACTAGATTTATTTTGGTAATTAATTTGGAATATATATAAATGTAGAATCATTATGTTGTACACCTGAAAGTAATGCAATATTGTATGTAAGCTATACTTCTATAAAATCAAAAGGAAAAAGTTATACATTAATCATAGACAAATATTCTAGCTTTGTTTTTCTGTTTTCAAACCATATGTGAATGTAATCATGCTATTCTTTGGTGCTTTGCATCTTTTATCCAGCCTTATGTTTATATGATTCATGTGTATTGTTGTGAGTAAATTTAAATTCTTATTTTCATTGCTTTGCAATGTAGTGTTCCTTTTCACTATACCACTCTTAATGGACTTGAGTTATTTTTAGTTTACATACCTTTCTTCACTGTAGACATCATTCTGGAATTGCTGTGTTACAGTATATAGAGTGATTTTTTTACCTGACTATATGATGCCTATGTGTTTGCCAGTGTTTGTGTCAATTGTACTCGTGATAATTTCTATTGCTCCCCATTCTTATTTACATTTGTTATGGTTTGCAATTTTTGAAATAATCTGATTTAAAAAATTATTTTTGAAATAATCTCATTTAAAAAATTATTTTTGAAATTTAATGTTTTCCATTATAGTTTTAATTAGTATTTTCCTTTTCCTAAATAAATAGTTTTGTTTATAAGGCATTCATATATTTTATTTTATGAAGTGGACATTGAGGTAATTTCCCCATTTTCTGTCTTGTTTTCCATTTTCTTCATTTGGTTTGTAGTTCTTTTTATTACTGAAACTATGATTTTGCCTGTTACATTTGTTGCAGATATCATCACCTGTGGCTTGCCTTTTTAGTCTATTAACTGTGTTTTTGAGAAACAGAATTTGTTAATTTTAATGAAGTGCAATTGATCACTTTTTGCTTTTCTCGTTACTTCTATTTTTTGATTAGTTTTTTTCTGAGTGAGTATGTTTTGCTTAAAAGGTCTCTATCCCAATGTTGTAATGACTTTGTATGGTAACAGATGGTAATTAGACTTGTCATGGTGATCATTTTGTAATGTATAAAGCATTGTATCACTGTGTGATACACCTGAAATGAACATTATAAGTCAATTATCTCTTCTATATGAAGTCTATAATCTGAAAAGGTGAACAATAAAGCTTCCAGGAGCTAAATAAGGAAAGTCTCTGTATGTCTAGGAGATAGAAAGATTTCTTAAATAAGAGACAAAATATCTGTGACCTGAGTTGATTCTTCTTTTGTGTAAAATGTAAGGTCAGGATTTACTTTTTTTTTTTTTTTTTTAATGTAAGTGAGTGAAAATTCTTCAGTTGTGTCTGATTCTTTGCGACCCCATGAACTGTAGCCTGCCAGGCTCCTCTGTCCATGGAATTCTCCAGAATACTGGAGTGGTTATCCATTCCCTTCTTCAAAACTGTGATAGTGCAATTTATTGAATTTGATTATTTTCCCATAGCTGTGGATGCTACCTTTGTCATGAAAATTTCATTCTGTTTTATTGGCCTATTGTCTAATTTATGCCGATTAAACACCCTTTTAGTTGAGAACTGACGGAGCAAGTGCTTCCACCTTCTTTCTCTTCAAGAGTGTCTTAGCTATACATCTATGTTTTTGTATTTCCTTAAACATTTTCAATTTATCCCTGGTGACTCAGATGGTAAAGAATCTGTTTGGAATACAGGAGACCCACTTTGGATCCCTGAGTTGGGGAGATCCCCTGGAGAAGGGAATGGCTACCTGTCCAGTATTCTTGCCCAGAGAATTCCATGGACAGAGGAGTCTGGCGGGCTACAGTCCATGGGGTCGCAAAGAGTCAGCCACGACTGGGTGACTAACACTTTCATAAAAACTTTAGAATTAGCTTGTCAAGTTACACAAAATATCCTATTGATATTTGATTGGGATTGTATTAAATCTGTACAAAAATACTGGCAGAATTAACATAGTTTCTATATTGAGTCTTCCAATATACAAACATAGATATGCATCCATTTTTGTATTTTTTTTAATGTTTCTAGAAACATTTTATAATTTTTTCTTATACATGTTTCATTGGACTCATTCCTAAGCAGTCAATTTTTTGATACTATTGTCAATGGATTTTTAAAAAGTGTATTTTGTGTTTTTGTAGATGTATAAAAATACATTTAATTTAGGTAGTAATTTTTTATTCAGCAAACTTATGAAATCTTATTATTTACAGTAATTGATGTGTCTGTTCTGTTTTCTATGTAAATGATCATATATCTTAGAACAATGACAGTCTTATTTGTGGCCCATTTTCTAGGCTTTTAGTATCCAGAGTGTGTTCAGGTGCTCACTCGTGTCTGACTCTTTGTTACCCCATGGAGTATAGCCCACCAGGCTCCTCTGTCCATGGGATTTTCAGGCAAGAATACTGGAGTGGGTTGCCATTTCCTTCTCCAGGGGATCTTCCCAACCTAGGGATCGAACCCAGCTCTCCTGCAGTGCAGGCAGATGCTTTAACCTCGGAGCTACCTGGGAAGCCCAACGTAGTAATTTTTTATTCAGCAAACTTATGAAATCTCATTATTTACAGTAATTGATGTCTCTGTTCTGTTTTCTATGTAAATGATCATATATCTTAGAACAATGACAGTCTTATTTGTGGTCCTAATTTTTTTCAATAGTTCGTCTTATTGTACTGATTATGACATAATTAAAATGTTTAATGGAAGTGTGAGTAGAGAACATTTTTGTGATTTTCCCCAACTCAGTGAAAATTTGTAATGTTTCATCACTTTTTATGATGCTTGCTGTAGGTTCTTTGTAGATACTCCTTTTTAGTATTTCTAAGTTCCCTTCTATGTTGACCAGTTGTTTTTCTTTTTTGAAAAACCATTAACAAATCATAAATTTTACCAATGTGCTTTCTACATTTATTGAGATGTTGCATAATTTTTATTTATTAATCTATGTAGTAAATTGTATTGACTCTCTGTTGTTCAGTCGTTCAGTTGTGTCTGACTCTATGATGCTATGGACTACAGCACACCAGGCTTCCCTGCCCTTTATTATCTCCTGGAATTTGCTCAGACTCATGTCCATTGAAGCAATAATGCAGTCCAATCATCTCATCCTCTGTTTCCTCCTTCTCCTGCTTTCAGTCTGTCCCAGCATCAGAGTCTTTTCCAATGAGTCCGCACTTCATACCAGGCAGCCAAAGTATTGGAGCTTCAGCTTCAGCATCAGTCCTTCCAATGAATATTCAGGGCTGATTTCCTTTAGAATTGACTGATATTATTTTAATGTTTTTCTTTCATCATTATCACATATGTCAGATGATATACTAGGCACTGGGAAAATAAAGATGAAGAAGCTTTGTTCCAGCCCAGGTGTTCTTGTTCTAGTGGAGGACATAATGAACAGTGTATAATTATACAAGGTCACAGATGCTATGGGAGAAGCAAGGGAGGAGCTGATTCTGTGCCAGAGAACGGATTGGGTCAAGGATGGTACCTGGGGAGGAACCATTTCAAGATGGACTTTGAGGCCTGGAGACCCAGACAAAAGAGGAAAATGTCATTCAAGAGAGATTGCATAAGCAATGGTATACTCAGAAAACAGTAAGGGCTTCAGGGGTGTGGGAAAGTACAAGAGACAGGTTTAAAAGACATTTTGAAGGTTGAATTGGTATAACTTATTGTTCATTTGAATCTAAGGACGGACAAAGGCAATGTAAGGATGTTGCCAAAGATGGCCCTGTGTTTTGGTCTTCTGGTTTAGCTAATCAGTGGAGGACTTATTTAGTGCTGAGCATAGTGAGCTTTTGAGGTGAGTCTGTCAAATTTACCTAAAGGTATTGGCTGGGCTACTAAAACTCTAGTTTGAGATTTAGGGTGTGGCTTCTAGTAGAGATTTGTACTGCTTCATATGGTCTTGGGGTGTCACTGGTTACTTGCTGTCATAAAGAGAGCATTTAAGTCTGATCTATCAGTCAAAGAGCATGACAGAATGCATTTACTCTACATTAATTTTAGGTTTTAAAGAATAAGTGCTCTTTCTTACTTTAGGAATTTTATTGAAGAGAAATCTGAAAGAGAAATTATAATATATGTATTCTCCCTTAAGTATAATTTAAATGGAGAGAAGGAATTTACAGTAAAGTTCTTTTTTTTTTTTGAGATTTAAGTTTGTTTTATTAGAATTATTTTGACAATAGAAAATTCATAAAAGCAGAGATCCCCTCCCACTCCCACCAGCCAAGGAAGTTTTCTGACTCCTTGCCTAGTTGTGTTTTCTATAGAGTATTTTTTTAAAAAAAAAAAAAACCTTTTGTTTTATATTGGGGTATAACAAGTTAACGATGTTGTGATAGTTTCAGGTGAACAGCAAAGGGACTCAGACATACATGTACATGTATCCATTCTCCCCAGAACTCTCCCATTCAGGCTGCCACATAACGCTGAGCAGAGTTCCCTGTGCTACACAGTAGGACCTTGTAACTTGTCCATTTTAAAAATAACTCCCTAGTTGTCTCATTTCCCCAGTCTTCCCCCTTGGCAACCATAATACAGTAAAGTTCTTCAGAAGGGAGGGGTAGAATAATCAAGACATTACCCCGTGTATTCTTTTACCACTCTTGTACTTCTTCAAAACTTCAGTGGGGGTTTAAAAATGGGCAAATTGAGGGTAATGGTAATGGGTGATTTCCCTGATTGTTGGAGGATAAAAAAGAATCACTTGCAGTCTCACAAAAGACACATAAAAAGAGATAGCCTTGTTAACTACAGGGGCTTGGTATTATCCATACTGTTTATTAAAACTTTAATTACTTGCTCAATATCACTTAAATGGAAATTTCTTATTGATTAAAAATTCTGATGTCAAATTTACAAGCAGTTGTGTGTTTCAGGAAGGTATAATGGGGGCTTCTGTGGTCCTGATAATGTTCTGTACTTGATCATAACTGATTTCACTTTGCAAGTTTCATTAAGCTGTACACTGAAAATCTATGGATATTTGGGATATAATTTATACATCCATACAATTTTTGCTCTAAAAAGTTATAGTACATTTTCAGATATACATAATGTGCTTATTTCTTGTGCTTTTTTTTTTTTTTTTTAACAAGTACATGCTCTGCAGTGAAATAACTTGATTAGAAATCTTATATATTTTTACTTGTTTTTGTCTTTTGGATTTGCATGTGTTTTCAGGTAGTCACATAAAAATTACATTACACCAAGAAAACCAGTTTGAAAAACACAGAATGTGCTCTATGTGTGTCAGGTGATTTAAGGTTTTCCAAACAGGGTTCAGAGATTCCATTTATGTACCCAAACTGCAAACTAAAACTTAGATAAATGCTTCCCTGAGGTGAAGTTAACTTGCCTGGGACAGAAGACTTTTTAAGGATGCCAGTTTGCCCACTGTATGGGCAAGTGTTTATTCAGCTGAGGCTTGGATGAAAGCCACCACGTCAATGTCACAGTCTCAGCACATGTGAGGAAAATACATGTGATACATAGCAAATTAGGTGTCATGCTCTTGGAAGGGTGGAATGGGATTGATTTGCCACTTTTAGCAATGCTCTTTTACTGTCAGCTGTAGCTTTGAGTAAAGCATTAGAGATTCTTGTCACAGATGTTTCTTTCATAAACTGCTGTGGGAGAATGACATTCTGCAAAAATGGCTTACTACTCTTCTTTCTTCTCTTGGGGAAACAAAGTACGCTCACCATCCTCGCCAAATGGACTCAAGGAGCGTTCTTCATTTCTCCCACAATGGCATTAAGGTTCATGACATTTACGAAGTTGATTTTAGAACTTAGTTGGCAAATGTGGTGTGTAGAGGTATTTGCTCAAAGTATGCGCCATTGAGTGTAAGACTCATTATGGGGGAGGGTAGAAACCAGCCCATTATTTGGTGTTTAAAACTGAAATTTAAAAATGTTTGTACAGTTTTTATTTAATGGTTCACAACTGATTAAAGTAATTAATCTTTTTAGCATAGTATACTCCACACAAACTACTAAATTGTGACAAGTTAAGAATTCTCTATAGCTCAGCCACTGTTTATAAGATGATGAAATTTATGGTTAATATTTGTATGAAAAAAGCATGATTAAAACTATTTGATGATAATTTTAAACTTAAGGGACAAGAGTTGCTTATCCATGGAGAATTTTAATTCATAACTTCCACTTGGTATAATTTTCATTGAGAATTTGGTGAGTAAATGTAAGCATTCTGTACATAAGGATCTTTCTGCTGAACACAAATACAGTTGCTATGGCAACTGCAACATCACATGGGATCTAAGAGAAAGAATATTTTACAAAAAGTGTGTTATCCATGTGTCATATTAATTTTTCTACCTTATACCATGTACAAGCCAGAATATTTTCCCCTGAAGCTATGTTGTTATCCAGTATTAAATTACTCATTAAAGTTTTTTTTATAAATGTTCCAGATTTCCTACAGAAGTTTTTTCTCTTTTTTAAATATAAATGCATACCAATTGGGGTATGTAAAATATCACTTGCCAATTTAAATAATGAAAGTTAAAATAGGGCAATTGCCTGTTTTTTGTTTTTTTTTTTTTAAATAAGTTGATTATCTTTTAAAATTGATGTGAAAAAATAATGTAAAATACTGTTTTCAAGTGTAGAGAAAGCAAATCATAATAAAGCAGATCATACTTGATAGTTGAAACACTTGCTTGTCTTCCACCAGGTTGCAAATATGAAGTCTTACATGTTTGTTTTGAAAGACTCCCATCCTTTTTGCTGACAGGGAACTTAAATTTTTGATTAATTGAGTGTAAATGAATGAGAAACAGATGGTGAAAATATAATTTTTGATACAGACGAGTTTAAAGTTATACTTTCCTAAATTGTGTGTGTTTTTTTTTTTTTCCTCAAACAAACACCTAGCAATTTATTCATTCTGAGGTCTGGATGGAGTCCTCTGTGAAGCAGAAACATGTCATGGAGTTTTTCTGTATAATTACCTCCTAATTCTGTGTTTCAAAGTATCTGTTCATATTGCACTCTGGAGTCTGTTTTATGGTGGAAAGGTTTAAGAGTGTTTTCCTAAAATCATCTTTCACAACTCTTACTTATGTGAAACAAGCTGTATTCTCTAGAAGTTTTCCTGGGTAACAAGTTCACTGAACTGGGATGGTGTGTGTGTGTGTTAAGTTATTTCAGTCATGTCCGACTCCTTGTGACCCCATGAACTGTAGCCTGCCTGCAGGGCTCTTTTGTCCATGGGATTCTCCAGGCAAGAGTACTGGAGCAGGTTGCCATGTCCTCCTCCAGGGGATCTTTCCAACCTAGGGATCGAACCTGAGTCTCTTATGTCTCCTGCTTTGGCAGGCAGGTTCTTTACCACTGGCGTCTCTACTGGGAAGCCCTGAACTAGGGTGGAAGAAGCCTCAATTTTTTCTTTTTTTTAAATTTCATACTCTTCCTTTGTGAATTTCAGATTCAAATGGCTTATGACCTTAATTTAAAACCTGAAAGTCACTGAAAAGGGACTGAGAGAGGTATTTGGAGTGACTCCTCTCTTCCTTTAAGAAATACTGTAATATTCTACTTAATAGATATTTAAACTAGAATGATTGGAACCATGAAAAACTTTTTTGGGGGCAATGTCAATAACATATAGTGAGGGCTATTTTTGATGAAAAGTGTCTCACAAAGTTAGAAAAAATTGAAAAAAATAAAAGCTTGTATAGTATTTATAAAACATTTGTTGAATTTGTGTGTGTGTTATTTCAGAAATATATTGATTCATACACCAAAATGACACTTTGACATGGTAGGTTAGATGTTTTTTTCAGGTTCTACTCCAATAATAATTTACAGTCAATTGCTAGTGAGCTAGAGGTTAGAGTAAAAGAATTACCAGCCTTATCATTACTTTCGTATTCCTCAGTATGAAAAAGGGATTTGTATTATTGAGAATTGGTACCTGACCTCTTCGTTTAAGAGCTCTTTGATTGTTACAGGTTCCTGCTTTCTTCTACCACTTCCTTAATAAAAATCCAACCTAGTCTTAGAAATTCACATTTAAATTCTCTTCAGATCAGATTAGATCAGTCACTCAGTCGTGTCCGACTCTTTGCCACCCCATGAACCGCAGCACGCCAGGCCTCCCTGTCCATCACCAACTCCCGGAAGTCACTCAGACTCACATGCATCAAGTCAGTGATGCCATCCAGTCATCTCATCCTCTGTCGTCCCCTTCTCCTCCTGCCCCCAATCCCTCCCAGTGTCAGAGTCTTCTCCAATGAGTCAACTCTTCCCATGAGGTGGCCAAAATACTGGAGTTTCAGCTTTAGCATCATTCCTTCCAAAGAAATCCCAGGGCTGATCTCCTTCAGAATGGACTGGTTGGATCTACTTGCAGTCCAAGGGACTCTCAAGAGTCTTCTCCAACACCACAGTTCAAAAGCATCAATTCTTCGGCGCTCAGCCTTCTTCACAGTCCAGCTCTCACATCCATACATGACCACAGGAAAGACCATAGCCTTGACTAGATTAACCTTTGTTGGCAAAGTAATGTCTCTGCTTTTGAATATGCTATCTAGGTTGGTCATAACTTTCCTTCCAAGGAGTAAGCATCTTTTAATTTCATGGCTGCAATCACCATCTGCAGTGATTTTGGAGCCCAGAAAAATAAAATCTGACACTGTTTCACCACCTATTTCCCATGTAGTGATGGGACTGGATGCCATAAATAAATTCTCTTACCTTATTTTTATTAAAGAGTTTGGTTATTTGTAATAAATAATAATAAATCTTGAGATTAATTTCCATTTGAAATAGTGATAAATAGAAAGACACTTGCACAGCTCTCTCTCTTCCAATCATGCCATGCCAGTTGATTAAAATTAGGCTGAATTAAGTGAATTTTTGGTATCTGTGATAGATCTTGTGTTAATCTCCATTTCAATAATGGTAGAATAGCATGAACTTTGCACCATCCTTTTCTTCCATACCATGTACAGTGATGTTGAAAAAACATTGACTGAATTAGCAGACAAGCAGGTGTAGGTATTCTCAAGTTTTTAGAGGCTAGTCATAACTTCCCCAGAGCCTATGGTCACCAGGTGTGTGTGTGTGTGTGTCTGTGTGTGTGTATGTGTGTGTGTGTGTGTGTGTGTGTGTGTGTATTTAAAAGCAAAAGCTAATGAATGGAATGAAAGTGTATGCTTGTTGCTGGACTTAACTGATACTGGGCTTACTTACCACTTTACTGGTGGAAATCTCTCAGACTACCCGTATGTACAGTAGCCATATTCAAGTTTGACTTCCTTTGAAGATAGAAAGTTTGTTTCTCTAAATGCCTTGTCTGGAAGTAAAGGCAATGTATGACTCCTAAGTTATGGGGGGGTGCTATATTATGTCCCATATCCTTATAACTTAGTCCTCCAAACACAGATGAATGAGATGCAGAAATTGGTTAATTAAAAAAGACGTGTGTGCTCTCTTTAGTACTGTAGTCTAGTCTAAGTCACTTCAGTCGTGTCCTACTCTGTGTGACCCCCCTAGACGGCAGCCTACCAGGCTCCCCCGTCCCTGGGATTCTCCAGGCAAGAACACTGGAGTGGGTTGCCATTTCTTTCTCCAATGCATGAAACTGAAAAGTTAAAGTGAAGTCAGTCGTGTCTGACTCTTAGCAACGCTATGGACCACAGCCTACCAGGCTTCTCCGTCCATGGGATTTTCCAGGCAAGAGTACTGGAGTGGGGTGTCATTGCCTTCTCCGCTTTAGTATTAGACTTTTTATTAAAATAAGAATAATTAAACAACTGCTCAGTAAGACATGGCTAGTCATAATAAAACGGGGAAGGCAATGGCACCCCACCCCAGTACTTTTGCAGGGAAAATCCCATGGACGGAGGAGCCTGGTAGGCTCCCGTCCATGGGGTCGCTAAGAGTCGGACACGACTGAGCGACTTCACTTTCACTTTTCACTTTCCTGCATTGGAGAAGGAAATGGCAACCCACTCCAGTGTTCTTGCCTGGAGAATCCCAGGGGCAGGGGAGCCTGGTGAGCTTCCGTCTGTGGGGTTGCACAGAGTCGGACACGACTGGGGCGACTTAGCAGCAGCAGCAGTCATAATAAAATATAAAATATGAAGAAATAAGAAACCCAAACATCATTTTTTTTTCTTTTGATTCCTATCAGCAACAGCAAACTTATGCAAAGCCAGTGCCAACTCATATCCTTTCCTTTCTAAGGTTCACCAGGATTTTTACTCTGGGACCAGTCAATTGATGTGTTGACTTTCAGTGGTCTTGTTAACAACCTGCCCCATCTTCCGTTCTGCCTTATGCATGCTGTGGTGAGGCAGTCAATATAGTCCTTCCTGGACTGAGGCTGCTACTCCTAAACTGCAACCACTAAGGAAGAAACGTGTGTTGATGCCAGTAGCATCTCTACCCTCAATACTTTTTCCTTAGTTAGAAAAGACACCTGCTTCTCTTTACCCCTTTTGAGTCAACAGTTCAGGTCAATTCATATCACTAAGGATTGGACCTAATCTGATGGGCTCAGGATTGTTAAGACCACCCTGCCCCCTTTCCACCCCTCAGATACTAGACACACCTTCTTCTACAGTATTTCTCATTCTCCTTTTTCTTCATCGCTTTCTCCCAAACCCTAACCCCTGGCTGCTGCTGCTGCTTCTTTTTTTTTTTAGGAAAGAGTGGCTTTAAAAATAATAATTTTACTTAACTATTTTTGGCTATGCTGGGTCTTAATTGCTGGGCGGACTTTTCTCTAGTTGTAGTGAGTGGGGGCTACTGTCTAGTTGGAGTGCCTGGGTTTCTCATTGCAGTGGCTTCTCCTGTTACGGAGCACAGGCTCTGTCTAGGGCACACAGGCTTCAGTAGTTGCCATTCCTTGGCTCTAGAGCACAGGCTCAATAGCTGTGGTGCATCGCCTTAGTTGCTCCGTCGCATGTGGGATCTTCCTGGATCAGGGATGGAACCTGTACCTCCTGCATTGGCAGGTGGATTCTTTACCGCTAAGACGCCAGGGAAGCCCAACCCTTGGCTTCTTAAGGGGACCAAGTTTTTGAAGTTTTGTTTATTCAGAAGAATTTGTAAACTATTTAAAGAAGTGCCTTTCAACATTTCCTTACTGGTTTAAAATGAATTCGGCTTTTTCAATTAACCCGACACCAATTTAATCACTAGTCTACAATCCTGGCTTTTATAATTCCATATTGAAAATTTTTCTTAGAAACAGAAAATTAGAAAATTCTAGAATAACAACAAGATAGTTTTTGCTTTGAAATTCTTTCAAGTTTTAATGAATTATTTTCAATACTTTCTCACCACTGTTTTAAGCTATTGAGAATATATGTACTCTTAGCCTGCAAATAGTAAACTACAACATGTATTTGTGAATTAAGAGACTTCTTCCAAATGAAATTGTTTAACTATGTCTATGTAAAATCAGTTCACTCCAGTCCCTCAGTCGTGTCTGACACTTTGTGACCTCATGGACTGCAGCACGCCAGGCTTCCCTGTCCATCATCAATTCCCAGAGCTTGTTCAAATTCGTGTCCATCGAATCATTGATGCCATCCAGCCATCTCATCCTTTGTCATCCCCTTCTCCTCCTGTCTTCAATCTTTCCCAGCATCAAGGGCTTTTCCAATGAGTCATTTCTTCACATCAGGTGGCTAAAGTATTGGAGCTTCAGCTTCAGTGTCAGTCCTTTCAGTGAATATTCCTTTAGGATGGACTGGTTTGATATCCTTGTAGTCCAAGGGACTCTCACAAGTGTTCTCCAGTACCATAGTTCAAAAGCATTAGTTCTTCGGCACCAGCTTTCTTTATGGTCCAACTCTCATATCCATCCATGATTACTAGAAAAACCATAGCTTTGACTATAAAGACCTTTATCAGCAAAGTAATGTCTCTTCTTTTTAAATATGTTATCTATGTTTGTCATAGCTTTTCTTAATGCAAAATGATCAAACAGTACACAGATATTAAAGTAAAAATAACTTATTCCACCTTTTCTCTTAATCCATTCTTCTCTCTGCATAGAACAATGTTTACAGATTGGTATAATAAATGTCCCACCAACCTTTCCCAGGCATATGTACACAAACATACAACTCTATAAAATATGCACATTTTTCTATGTCTTAAAGATCTTTCCATGTCATCCTATATAGTTTTACCTCATTCTTTTAAGCAGGCATACAGCACAATAATTAAATTATCTGCTTATTGCTACATACTTATTGTAAAAACTTAATATTATAAAAGTACCATAAATAAACATTTTTCCCCAGTTATGAGGATTTCTATAGGACATACTAACAGGAGTTAAAATGCAAATACAGTTTTTAAAAATTGTAAATATTACAGTTTTATAATGATTCTAATATTTCCAGTAGGCACAGAGGCTCTTATTAGAATTTTAATATATTATGTTCAGTCACTGAATTTTAAGAAGGATATAAGGAGATTTAAGGAGATGGTTTAGGGAAGATGACAACAGTAATTAAATAAATACAAAATGAACTCTTTGGAGATAAGTTGGGAGCAAGGGCAGTTTAGCCACAGAAAAGAAGGCTGTTTTAGGATGCTGCTCTTTTTTTTTCTGTTTACTTCTGCAGAAATTCCAATAGTAGATTTACATTCAGGTAATTGAAATCAACCAGACATGGGGAAGACTTTGTTGTTATATTTTGGCTTATATTCTAGGACAAAGTAAAAATGGATGCTATAAAACCCCTGATTTTTGAAGTCTGAGAATTGAATAGCATGTGTATTTCTTATGAGATCTGTGAGTTATTTATTTATTCATTTATTTTTTTTGTTCCCATCACTTTACTGGTGCTAATTTTGAACACAAACTCATCCCCATAGGAATTTACAGAGAAAAATGTAAGACTCAATATCCTCCTCCAGAAACAATGATAGTTCCCCTCTGAACTCTTGTGGTCCTAGTATAGTCCATTCTCGTACTGTCTCTCACAAAAGACTGGAATTTATCTGTGCACTGTATCATCTGCCTTTAAAGATTTTAGGCATTTTAGTGGAAGGAAAATGTTTTGTGTTCTGCCCAACATTTGGCACAGGTTTTCATGTACAAATGATGCCCAATAAATATTTTTATGAATAATAAGTGGATAAAAAGTATTTTTGCCACTGGGCACAAGGTCACCCCTGGTGGCTCAGACTGTAAAGAATCCGCCTGCAATGCAGTAGATGCAGGTTTGATCCCTGGATTGGGAAGATCCCCTGGAGAAGGGAATGGCAATCCACCCCAGTATTCTTGCCTGGGAAATCCTGTGGACAGAGGAACCTGGCAGGCTCCAGTCCATGGAGTCGCAAAGAGTCGGACATGGCTGAGCAACTAACGCTTTTACTTTCACAAGGTCACTCAAAAAACCTAAAAATGTTGCTAGAAACATGATTTAAGGAATGATCCCAATGAAAGGGAATCAGAAGCATCTTTCTCACATAGGACAGTAGCATTTTCTGAAAATCATTTTTCAGAAATGATTTTAGTGTGAAATCACTAGTGTGAAAAAGAGAAAGTGGCATAAAAATCACCAAAGAAGTAAAAGCATCTTCTTTAGAAATTTCATTAGGTTTATATACACCATATATACACATTGTAGAATGTTATGGTCAATTTACTGTGATTCTGTTATTTTTTAATTTTAAATATGAACTTTAATTGATTAATTTTTGGCTGTGCTGGGTCTTTGTTGCTGCATGGGAGCTTTCTCTAGTTGAGGATAAACTGTACTTCACTTGTGGATCTCGGGCTTCTTATTGCAGTGGCTTTTCTTGTTGCAGGTCATGGGCTTTATGGCACTTGGGATTCAGTAGTTGCAGCATATGGACTTGGTTGCCTCTATGTGGAATTTTCATGGGCCAGGGATCAAACTTGTGTCCCCTTCATTGGCAGTTGGATTCTTAATCATTAGACCACAAGAAAAAGTAAAAGCGTTAGTCACTCAGTCATGTCCGCCTCTTGGGCTCCATGGACTGTAGCCCACCAGGCAACCCTGCCCATGGAATTCTCCAGGTAAGAACACTGAAGTGGGTTGCCATTCCCTTCTTCAGGGGATCTTCTGAACCAGGGATTGAACCTGGGTCTCCTGCATTGAAGGCACATTCTTTACCATCTGAGCCGCCAGGGAAGCTCCTAGACCACAGGGAAGTCCCCCTAATGTGAATTTTTGGTGTTTACCAAAATATTTGTTTTACAAGTGGTTTAAATTAGAAAATTATTTTGAGTTATTATTTCCGCAAGAAGGAACATTGTATACTTTGAGGGTGACTTAAGGCGTGAGGACAAGGGGTGATAGCCTCGAGTCTGTCTCTTACATTACCTAACATTGTGTATGTTAGACACTCAGCTGTGTCTGACTCTGCAACTCCATGGACTGTAGCACACCAGGCTCCTCTGTCCAAGGATTTCTCCAGGCAAGAATACCGGAGTAGGTTGCCCTTTCCTCCTCCAGGGGATCTTCCCAGCCCAGGGGTCAAACCTGGATCTCTTGCATTGCAGGCAGATTCTTTACTGCCTGAGCCACCAGGGAAGCTCTTTTACATTACCAAACATTGCTAGCAAAAATTAAATGGGTACATTACTCTTAGCTAGAAATATGGAGACAGAAATAGCTTTCAATAGACAGTTATAGCAACATATTTTGTTTTTAATATCAAGGTATTCTTTTCCCTTTAATTATTGGGCTAATTCAAGAAAACTTTACTTTCATAGGGTTTGATGATATTGCAGCATCTTGTAAGAATAACATTCAAAGGTCTAAAGTGGTTCAAAGAACTCGGGGAAACACCTATGTTTACCAGCTTTTTAAAGTATATGATGATTCTGGGAAAGATGGAGGGCAGGAGGAGAAGGGGATAACAGAGGATGAGATAGTTGGATATCATCACCGACTCAATGCACATGAGTCTGAGCAAACTCAGGGAGATAGTGAAGGACAGGGAAGCCTGGCATGCTGCAGTCTATGAGGTCACAAAGAGTTGGACATGACTTAGTGACTAAACAACAGCAACAACAGCAGATGAACAGCTAGCTGAAGAGATATATAGATAAGATCCCAGAGGATCCAGGGTACTGGAATTTCTGCTTTCAAGGAGCTGGAATGCATCATTCTCCTGATGGAGATGTGTTTGTCAACCTTGAAGCTCTCCAAATCCCATACTTCTGGGATATCATGGAGGCTTTATCCCAAGGCATGACTGATTATGAGCTCCATTTTCAAAGCTTCTCTGTTCTCAAGAGAATGGGGGCATAATTTTACCATAATTTGCTTGTTTAACATAAATCAGTCATTGTCTAAGTCAATTTTTTATGTCATTCCTCATTCTCTTTGGTAAATTAAACAGAGATGCCTTTTATCTTAATAGTGAAAATTCATATCTTGCAGTCTCTCTTAGAGAGGAGGGGAGGGCCTGAGTGTTGATTGGCATATAAATCTATGAGGTCATTTACTGGGAGAAGACATTTATCTGTAGCCTACAGTCTTGGCACATCTGCAGCCTTTTCTAAAAATGTGTGATGTAGGGATAGTAGGATTTCCAAGCATCTTACTGGTCTTTTTACCCCGTGACTTCTATGAAATTATGGATGTGGGAGAGACTGGAACCTGAGATTGACAAGATTCAGTTCAGTTTAGTTCAGTTCAGTCGCTCAATCGGGTCCAACTTTTTGAGACCCCATGAATCGCAGCACACCAGGCCTCCCTGTCCATCACCAACTCCAGGAGGTCACTCAGACTCACGTCCATCGAGTCAGTGATGCCATCCAGCCATCTCATCCTCTGTCATCCCCTTCTCCTCCTGCCCCCAATCCCTCCCAGCATCAGAGTCTTCCCCAATGAGTCAACTCTTCGCATGAGGTGGCCAAAGTACTGGAGTTTCAGATTCAGCATCATTCCTTCCAAAGAAATCCCAGGGCTGATCTCCTTCAGAATGGACTGCTTGGATCTCCTTGCAGTCCAAGGGACTCTCAAGAGTCTTCTCCAAGACCACAGTTCAAAGGCATCAATACTTCGGCACTCAGCTTTCTTCACAGTCCAACTCTCACATCCATACATGACCACTGGAAAAACCATAGCCTTGATTACACGAACCTTTGTTGGCAAAGTAATGTCTCTGCTTTTCAATATGCTATCTAGGTTGGTCATAACTTTCCTTCCAAGGAGTAAGCGTCTTTTAATTTCATAGCTGCAGTTACCATCTGCAGTGATTTTGGAGCCCAGAAAAATAAAGTCTGACACTGTTTCCACTGTTTCTCCATCTATTTCCCATGAAGTGATGGGACCAGATGCCGTGATCTTCAATTTCTGAATGTTGGGTATTAAGCCAACTTTTTCACTCTCCTCTTTCACCTTCATCAAGAGGCTTTTTAGTTCCTTTTCACTTTCTACCATAAGGGTGATGTCATCTGCATATCTGAGGTTATTGATATTTCTCCCAGCAATCTTGATTCCAGCTTGTGCTTCTTCCAGCCCAGCGTTTCTCATGATGTACTCTGCATATAAGTTAAATAAGCAGGGTGGCAATATACAGCCTGGACTGTACTCCTTTTCCTATTTGGAACCAGTCTGTTGTTCCACGTCCAGTTCTAACTGTTGCTTCCTGGCCTGCATACAAATTTCTGAAGAGGCAGTTCAGGTGGTCTGGTATTCCCATCTCTTTTGGAATTTTCCACAGTTTATTGTGGTCCACACAGTCAAAGGCTTTGGCATAGTCAATAAAGCAGAAATAGATGTTTTTCTGGAACTCTTTTGCTATTTCGATGATCCAGCGGATGTTGGCAATTTGGTCTCTGGTTCCTCTGCCTTTTCTAAAACCAGATTAGTTTCCCCAATTGATTGGTGAACTGTGAAGAATCTGTTGGGAATTTTTTCCCTTACAAATCAAAAGGGAATGGATTAACTACCAGGTATTAAATTTTGAGAAGAGTGATACATTTTTTCCTTTATATATCCATTATGTTAATATTTTTTTCTTTGGGTATACTTGTATGGAGACTGGATGTATTAGCAAGATAGAGATTAAATTTTCTCTAAACCACAGCTTTAGTAATGTAATTTCTAAGGAAAAGCACAAATTGACATTAGTAAGGGGCAGAACCATTTTTGCAGATAGTGATGGAATCTCCACCAAAAAATACTTAATCGAATAGAATTTTTAAAAAGGCATAAAATGAGGTACCATTTCATGCCAGTTAGAATGGCTGCGATCCAAAAGTCTACAAGCAATAAATGCTAGAGAGGATGTGGAGAAAAGGGAACCCTCTTACACTGTTGGTGGGAATGCAAACTAGTACAGCCACTATGGAGAACAGTGTGGAGATACCTTAAAAAACTGGAAATAGAACTGCCATACAACCCAGCAATCCCACTGCTGGGCATACACACTGAGGAAATCAGAATTGAAAAAGATACATGTACCCTAATGTTCATCACAGCACTGTTTACAATAGCCAGGACATGGAAGCAACCTAGATGTCCATCAGCAGATGAATGGATGAGAAAACTGTGGTACATATACACAATGGAGTATTACTTAGCCATTAAAAAGAATACATTTGAATCAGTTCTAATGAGGTGGATGAAACTGGAGCTGATTATACAGAGTGAAGCCATCCAGAAAGAAAAACACCAATACAGTATACTAACGCATACATATGGCATCTGGTCCCATCACTACATGGGAAATAGATGGAGAAACAGTGGAAACAGTGTCAGACTTTATTTTTCTGGGCTCCAAAATCACTGCAGATGGTGACTGCAGCCATGAAATTAAAACACGCTTACTCCTTGGGAGGAAAGTTATGGCCAATCTAGATAGCATATTCAGAAGCAGAGACATTACTTTACCAACAAAGGTTCGCCTAGTCAAGGCTATGGCCTTTCCTGTGGTCATGTATGGATGTGAGAGCTGGACTGTGAAGAAGGCTGATCGCCGAAGGATTGATGCTTTTGAAGTGTGGTGTTGGAGAGGACTCTTGAGAGTCCCTTGGCCTGCAAGTAGATCCAACCAATCCATTCTGAAGGAGATCAGCCCTGGGATTTCTTTGGAGGGAATGATGCTAAAACTGAAACTCCAGTATTTTGGCCACCTCATGCGAAGAGTTGACTCATTGGAGAAGACTCTGATGCTGGGAGGGATTGGGGGCATGAGGAGAAGGGGACGACAGAGGATGATATGGCTGGATGGCATCACTGACTCAATGGATGTGAGTCTGAGTGACCTCCGGGAGTTGGTGATGGACAGGGAGGCCTGGCGTGCTGCAGTTCATGGGGTCGCAAAGAGTCGGACACGACTGAGCGACTGATCTGAGCTGATGGAATTTAGAAAGATGGCATAGCAAATACCCTCTTCCAACAACACAAGAGAAGACTCTATACATGGACATCACCAGATGGTCAACACCGAAATCAGATCGATTATATTCTTTGCAGCCAAAGATGGAGAAGCTCTATACAATCAGCAAAAACAAGACCAGGAGCTGACTGTGGCTCAGACCATGAACTCCTTATTGCCAAATTCAGACTGAAATTGAAGAAAGTAGGGAAAGCCACTAGACCATTCAGGTATGACCTAAATCAAATCCCTTATGATTATACAGTGGAAGTGAGAAATAGATTTAAGGGCCTAGATCTGATAGATAGAGTGCCTGATGAACTATGGAATGAGGTTCGTGACATTGTATAGGAGACAGGGATCAAGACCATCCCCATGGAAAAGAAATGCAAAAAAGCAAAATGGCTGTCTGGGGAGGCCTTACAAATAGCTATGAAAAGAAGGGAAGCGAAAAGCAAAGGAGAAAAAGAAAGATATAAACATCTGAATGCAGAGTTCCAAAGAATAGCAAGAAGAGATAAGAAAGCCTTCCTCAGCGATCAATGCAAAGAAATAGAGGAAAACAACAGAATGGGAAAGACTACGGATCTCTTCAAGAAAATCAGAGATACCAATGGAACATTTCAGGCAAAGATGGGCTCGACAAAGGACAGAAATGGTATGGACCTAACAGAAGCAGAAGATATTAAGAAGAAGTGGCAAGAATACACAGATCAGATCAGATCAGATCAGTCCCTCAGTCATGTCCGACTCTTTGCGACCCCATGAACCGCAGCACGCCAGGCCTCCCTATCCATCACCAGCTCTCGGAGGTCACTCAGACTCACATTCATCAAGTCAGTGATGCCATCCAGCCATCTCATCCTCTGTCGTCCCCTTCTCCTCCTGCCCTCAATCCTTCCCAGCATCAGAGTCTTCTCCAATGAGTCAACTCTTCGCATGAGGTGGCCAAAATACTGGAGTTTCAGCTTTAGCATCATTCCTTCCAAAGAAATCCCAGGATTGATCTCCTTCAGAATGGACTGGTTGGATCTCCTTGCAGTCCAAGGGACTCTCAAGAGTCTTTTCCAGCACCACAGCTCAAAAGCATCAATTCTTCGGCGCTCAGCCTTCTTCACAGTCCAGCTCTCACATCCATAAATGACCACAGGAAAGACCATAGCCTTGACTAGGCGAACCTTTGCTGGCAAAGTAACGTCTCTGCTTTTGAATATGCTATCTAGGTTGGTCATAACTTTCCTTCCAAGGAGTAAGCGTCTTTTAATTTCATGGCTGCAGTCACCATCTGCAGTGATTTTGGAGCCCAGAAAAATAAAGTCTGACACTGTTTACACTGTTTGTCCATCTATTTCCCAATACACAGAAGAATGTACAAAAAAGAGCTTCACGACCCAGATAATCATGATGGTGTGATCACTGACCTAGAGCCAGACATCCTGGAATGTGAAGTCAAGTGGGCCTTAGAAAGCATCACTAGGAACAAAGCTAGTGGAGGTGATGGAATTCCAGTGGAGCTATTCCAAATCCTGAAAGATGACGCTGTGAAAGTGATGCACTCAATATGCCAGCAAATCTGGAAAACTCAGCAGTGGCCACAAGATTGGAAAAGGTCAGTTTTCATCCCAATCCCAAAGAAAGGCAATGCCAAAGAATGCTCAAACTATCGAACAATTGCACTCATCTCACACGCTAGTAAAGTAATGCTCAAAATTCTCCAAGCCAGGCTTCAGCAATATGTGAACCGTGAACTTCCTGATGTTCAGGCTGGTTTTCAAAAAGTCAGAGGAACTAGAGATCAAATTGCCAACATCTGCTGGATCATGGAAAAAGCAAGAGTTCCAGAAAAACATCTATTTCTGCTTTATTGACTATGCCAAAGCCTTTGACTGTGTAGACCACAATAATCTGTGGAAAGTTCTGAAAGATGGGAATACCAGACCACCTGATCTGCCTCTTGAGAAATCAGTATTCAGGTCAGGAAGCAACAGTTAGAACTGGTCATGGAACAACAGACTGGTT
This sequence comes from Tragelaphus eurycerus, assembly GCA_935064755.1. Lineage (NCBI taxonomy): Eukaryota > Metazoa > Chordata > Mammalia > Artiodactyla > Bovidae > Tragelaphus > Tragelaphus eurycerus. The sequence goes on along the minus strand of CAKXYN010000006.1, from coordinate 19,760,937 downwards.
CCAAATGGGAAAAGGAGTACGTCAAGGCTGTATATTGTCACCATGTTTATTTAACTTATATGCAGAGTACATCATGAGAAATGCTAGACTGGAAGAAACACAAGTTGGAATCAAGATTGCTGGGAGAAATATCAATAACCTCAGATATGCAGATGACACCACCCTTATGGCAGAAAGTGAAGAGGAGCTAAAAAGCCTCTTGATGAAAGTGAAAGTGGAGAGTGAAAAGGTTGGCTTAAAGCTCAACATTCAGAAATTGAAGATCATGGCATCTGGTCCCATCACTACATGGGAAATAGATGGGGAAACAGTGGAAACAGTGTCAGACTTTATTTTTCTGGGCTCCAAAATGACTGCAGATGGTGACTGCAGCCATGAAATTAAAAGATGCTTACTCCTTGGAAGGAAAGTTATGATCAACCTAGATAGCATATTCAAAAGCAGAGACATTACTTTACCAACAAAGGTTTGCCTAGTCAAGGCTATGGTCTTTCCTGTGGTCATGTATGGATATGAAAGCTGGACTGTGAAGAAGGCTGAGCGCTGAAGAATTGATGCTTTTGAACTGTGGTGTTGGAGAAGACTGTTGAGAGTCCCTTGGACTGCAAGGAGTTCCAACCAGTCCATTCTGAAGGAGATCAATCCTGGGATTTCTTTGGAAGGAATGATGCTAAAGCTGAAACTCCAATATTTTGGCCACCTCATGCGAAGAGTTGACTCATTGGAGAAGACTCTGACGCTGGGAGGGATTGGGGGCAGGAGGCGAAGGGGATGATAGAGGATGAGATGGCTGAATGGCATCACTGACTCGATGGATGTGAGTCTGAGTGACCTCCGGGAGTTGGTGATGCACAGGGAGGCCTGGCGTGCTGCAGTTCATGCGGTCGCAAAGAGTCGGACACGACTGAGCGACTGATCTGATCTGATCTGAACTATAACCCTGCATGCGAGACAGCAAGAGACACAGATGTATAGAACAGTCTTGGACTCTGTGGGAGAGGGAGGGGGGAATGATTTGAGAGAATGGCATTGAAACATGTATAATATCATATAAGAAGCGAATCGCCAATCCAGATTTGATGCAGGATACAGGATGCTTGGGGCTGGTGCACTGGGATGACCCAGAGGGATGGTACAGGGAGGGAGGTGGGAGGGGGGTTCAAGATTGGGAACACATGTACACCCATGGTGGATGCATGTTGATGTATGTTAAAACCAATACAATATTGTAAAGTTAAAAAAAATATTTGATGTGATTAATTAAAAAAAAACTCTTGAAAGTGTTAAAAAAAAAAAAGATTAAAAGTAAAGTCATTCCCTGATTAAACTTGCTCTTGGTTAGTCTTGATAAACAAATCAAAATGCTGATTGACATACAAACAGGAGAATTTTGAGAGTTAAAGTTAAGAAGAAAGAATATAAAGAGCATTAAACTCAATGTTTGATTCATCTGGTTTTCAGTTAAGAGATAGTTGAGGCATAAGCCATTCTATGTTGAGGTAGACGTATTTTCCTGTGGGTTTTTCTTCTTTAATGTAAGCTATCTGACATAATTCTGGATATGGGAGAAATGACATATATAACAATTGCAGTCTTTGTAATCTTTGTTTCTTTCTAATGGAAAGGCCCAGATTGCATCCAATAAAAGCTTTCTTTCTAGCCAAAATTTGGTCAGATTTTGGTGAATAGGATTTTCCCAGAGTGGGACTAGTAGCACTCGAATTACAGTAATTTATTAGAATTTGATCCTATAAGACACAGAAAACTATTTTCCAGTGCTACATTTATTTCCATCATCTCTTTCTTTGCCAACTACAAATCATTTATGTTTTCAAAGCATAAATGGTATTCTGTCTAGAAATGATTGGATGACCACAAAGATGGGTCCTATATTTTTGGAATGATTATGACATGAGTCTGGAAGAAATCAATGTTTTAGAGTCCTTATTCTGTGTAATGGAAGTGATGCTCACTGAAACAACAAATCAGTTGTTTTGTTACATAATGTAATAAAACCTTCATTACCTAAATGGAAGTAGAAATGTTGATGGTGGAATGATCTTCTGCCACTTTTCCATGATATTCAATGTTGTGACCCTTGTCTTTTTTCTTGAAGTACAGACTTTTTATTCTGAATCTGGAGAATTTCAGACCATTTAAACTATTTTTTCCAAACCTGATGATAAATGAACATAATATCCATCAGATTTAAGGTTTCAAGAAGCTTGCAATGACATCCTTAAAAAGCTAAAGTTCTGTTTGCTTTTTTATCCATTTGCTTGTTAATGGGCATTTGACTTTTTCCCACTTTTGGACTATTACTAATGAATAATGTTGCCATGAATATTCAGATTTTAATGAATTGTCCAGTTCAGTTCAGTCACTCAATTGTGTCCAACTCCTTGTGACCCTATGGACTGTAGCACGCCAGGCTTCCCTGTCTGTGATCCACTCCTGCAGCTTACTCAGACTCATGTCCATCAAGTCAGTGATGACATCCAACCATCTCATCCTCTGTCATCCCCTTCTCCTCATACCCTCATTCTTTACCAGCATCAGGGTCTTTTCCAGTGAGTTAGTTTGTTGCATCAGGTGGCCAAAGTATTGGAGTTTCAGCTTCAGCATCAGTCCTTCCAAAGAACACTCAGGATTGATTTTCATTAGGATGGACTGGTTGGATCTCCTTGCAGTCCAAAAGACTCTCAAGAATCTCCAACACCACAGTTCAAAAGCATTAATTCTTCGGTGCTCAGCTTTCTTTATAGTCCAGTTCTCAAATTCATACATGACCACTGGAAAAACTATAGCTTTGACTAGATGGACCTTTTTTGGCAAAGTAGTGCCTTTGCTTTTTAAAATGCTGTCTAGGTTGGTCATAGCTTTTGTTCCAAGGAGCAAGCGTCTTTTAATTTCATGGCTTCAGTCACCATCTGCAGTGATTTTGGAGCCCAAGAAAGTCTTTCACTGTTTCCATTGTTTCCCCATCTATTTGCCATTATGTGATGGGACCAGATGCCATGATCTTAGTTTTCTGAATGTTGAGTTTTAAGCCAACCTTTTCACTCACCTCTTTCACTTTCATCAAGAGGCTCTTTAGTTCTTCTTCATTTTCTGTCATAAGGGTGGTATCATCTGCATATTTGAAGTTATTGATATTTCTCCAAGCAATCTTTTTTCCAAGTTCTGCTTCATCCAGCCCAGCATTCCTCATGATGTACTTTGTATGTGAGTTAAATAAACAGGGTGCCAATATACAGCCTTGACATGCTCCTTTCCCAATTTAGAACCAGTCCCTTGTTCCATGTCCAGTCGTAATTGTTGCTTCTTGACCTGCACACAGGTTTCTCACGAGGCAGGTCAGGTGGTCTGGTATTCCAATCTCTTTCAGAATTTTCCACAGTTTGTTTTGATCCATACAAAGGCTTTAGCATATTTAATGAAGTAGAAGTAGATGTTTTTCTAGAACTCTCTTCCTTTTTCTGTGGTCCAACAGATGTTGGCAATTTGATCTCTGGTTCCTCTGCCTTTTCAAAATCCAGCCTGATCATCTGGAATTTCTCAGCTCATGTACTGTTGAAGCCTCACTTGGAGAATTTTGAGCATTACTTTGCTAGTGTGTGATGAAGAGTACAATTGTCTGGTAGTTTGAACATTCTTTGACATTGCCTTTCTTTGGTTGGAATGAAAACTGATCTTTTCCAGTCCTGTAACTAGTGTTGAGTTTTCCAAATTTGCTGGCATATTGAGTGCAGTATTTTAACAGCATCGTCTTTTAGGATTTGAAGTAGCTTAGCTGGAATTCCATCACCTCTACTAACTTTGTTCATAGTAATTTTTTCTAAAGCCCACTTGACTTCCCACTCTAAGATGTCTGTCTCTAGGAGAGTGATCACACCATTGTGGTTATCTGGGTCATTATGATCTTTTTTGTATAATTATTTTGTGTACTCATAGACAAAGGAATGGCAAACCACTTCAGCATTCTTGCCTTGAGAACCCAGTGAACAGTAACTGGATATAGTCCCGGGAATACCTTTGCAGTATACTGATTGGAGTAGAACATGAAAGGGATGAAATAGAAGTCCATCACAAGGGAAATTCTCAGAAGAGAAGCTGTAGGTTGAATACAGCTTCCCTGGGACCTCCCTGAAGAGGTCCCAGGGAAGCACACAGACACTGGAAGCCTTGGGGAGGGTATATCAAGTTTATGGAGAAAAGATTCCAACATGTTGGTGAGAAGTTGCTCTTATTTCAGAACTTTGCCCAGCTTGTAATTTAGCTTAAACTCTTTCCCTAGGTATTAAAATCACAGTGCTTGCATCTGTAAGTATTTACAGAAGAATACTGGAGTCAAACAGTGACTACTGTGTGACTACTGGTGTTGGTCAGATTCACAGACCCAAAGAGGTACAAACTATTAGAGGGACATTATGGGGAAAGCTAGCTTTTGGGTAATCTTAGAAAAAAATGTGTAGAGGATGTCTCAATAAAAAATATTTTTAAGTTTTATGCTTTGGTTGAATTTCCAAGAGTTTCTGTTGATTGCAAATGGGGCAAATATTTCAGTAATATAATTCTTTTGACTGTATAGTGAATTATGACCCAAACAACAGCATTTATGATGACATCTGTCAGTGTTGACTGTGGTATTTTTTTTAAGATCAGAATTTATGTTCAGGCCAATTTTTTACTGAAGTTGTCTTCCCATGGCCACCTCTTTTGTAGTAGATTATTTTCCCCCAGCACAAAGAAAGCCATCTCTAAATATTTAGCTGCAAGTCTCAAGTTTTCTAGTCTTCTATATTCAGTATGTCTGGGTTTTGATTAATATTTTTAAACCAAACATGAGAGATTGTAGTGGACAGAGAATTATTTTTATACAAGTATCTCTGTTATTATTTCATTGGAGGTAAATGAGTATGGGGCCAGTTGATGAGTTATTCATGTAATGCAGGGAAAAGATGTCACTCCAGTCCCCGGAACCCTGCAGAGTTCCACAGATTTTACCAAAATATTTTGTAGATTTCTATTTTTTTAACTTAAAAATATGGAAGACTTGAGTGAAATGGATAGGTTTCCTTCAAGAGTCAAAAAAATTCAATTTCATTGCACAGCATGTAACTTTTTTTTCCTCTGTGTTTCAAATTATGTTGTGAAAGTAGATCTCCATGTCTTTTTAATACAAAACTTAGTGCTGTAGATTGAAAAAAACAACATATAATATGTTAGCTTTCTATGATTATGTTTTCATATTTAAAAATAACTTTTACTAATGCTTTATTAGTAACACAGTTTTTATTTATTTCGTAAGGAAGGTAACATTTAAGATAATATTTCTTCCTCAACTATGAGGAATGAGGAATCTATGCAAATACAGAGAAATTATATCACAGCTGTTTTGGCCTCTTATACCTAAATACCTTCTTATACCTAAATACCTTATACCTAAATACCTAAAAAGCATTTTAGGATAACTTTAAAGCATTTCCTGCTTTTAGGATAACTTTAAAGACTAAATGTTACTTACCAAAACATTTATCTGAGGCCTGATTGAAACTCTATTGGAAAATAGCAGCATGCGTGGAAGAGGTCCCATAAAAACACTAATTTTCTTTAGAGACAATTTCTAATAATGCATTATCACTGTAATGTATATATGAAACAAGTGAAGAAGTTTTTACATTTGATGATAGGTAATATCTGATAATATTAATATGTAAAGCCAATTTGTGGGATCTAGAACTTTTAATTAATCCAAACATATCTAGAATGTGATTTCAAGTCCATATTTCCATAACTTACTGATTAGACAAATACAAATCCTGTAATTACAATTTTTAAATAAAAATGACTCTCATTAGTTGCTGATGGCAAAGGCAATTCAGGTGAACAGTTTAAGAAAGTGAAAGGCTAATAAAGGAGGTGTCATGTAAATAGCAGCAGTAATAGCTAGTATTATTGAGTCTAAGTGGTAGAACTGTTCCAAATATTTCACATTTTTTTCACAGTTAATATTAAAAAGAACTTGAGGTAGACACCTTTATTAGGAGTACCTGTTTTTTACCCATTTTCCTAGTGTCTCAGTGGTAAAGAACCTGCCTGCCAATGTAGAAGACTCAGGTTTGATCCCTGGGTCAGGAAGATACTATTGTGAAGGGAATGCCAATGGACTCCAGTATTCTGCCTGAGAAATCCATGGACAGAGGATCCTGGCAGCTACAGTCCATGGGGTCATGATGTGTTGAACATAACTTAATGACTGAGCATGCACACACCTGTTTATGCAGATGGGGCAAGTAAACAAGAATGTTATTAGAGAATGCATAGTGTGGCAAATACTAGGATTGCCTGCCCAATATTTATATCTGCCAGCAGAACCCTAATACAGTGATGTTCTCAGATGCATGTAATGGATTGTTATAGTATAAATCCAGGACACAGAAACTTACTACAAAGGATCAAATAGTAAATATTTTAGGCTTTGTAGGCCAGAAGCTTTGTCTTATAATTATCACTCAGCTTTGTTATTGTAGTGTGAAAGTGCTTATATATAAAAAATGATGTGTCTGGTTGTTTCTTTTTTTAAATTAAACTTTATTTTGCTTAACTTTACAATATTGTATTGCTTTTGCCATACATCAAGATGGATCCGCCCCAAGTATACATGTGTTCCCCATCCTGAACCCTCCTCCCTCCTCCCTCCCCATACCATCCCTCTGGGTCGTCCCAGTGCACCAGCCCCAGGCATCCGTTATCAGGCATCGTACCTGGACTGGCGACTCGTTTCAGATATGATATTATACATATTTCAATGCTATTTTCCCAAATCACCCCACCCTCTCCCGTTCCCAGAGTCCAAAAGTCTGTTCTATACATCACTGTCTCTTTTGCTGTCTTGTAAACAGGGTTATTGTTACCATCTTTCTCAATTTCATATATATGCGTTAGTATACTGTATTTGTGTTTTTCTTTCTGGATTACTTCACTCTGTATAATAGGTTCCAGTTTCATCCACCTCATTAGAACTGATTCAAATGTATTCTTTTTAATGGCTGAGTAATACTCCATTGTGTATATTTACAACTGCTTTCTTATCCATTCATCTGTGGATGGACATCTAGGTTGCTTCCAAGTCCTGGCTATTGTAAACAGTGCTGCTATGAACATTGGGGTACACGTGTCTCTTTCAATTCTGATTTTCTCAGTGTGTATGCCCAGCAGTGGGATTGCTGGATCATAAGGCAGTTCTATTCCCAGTTTTTTGAGGAATATCCATACTGTTCTCCAAAGTGGCTGTACTAGTTTGCATTCCCACCAACAGTGTAAGAGGGTTCCCTTTTCTCCATACCCTCTCCAGCATTTATTGCTTGTGGACTTTCGGATCGCAGCCATTCTGACTGGCGTGTAATGGTACCTCATAGTGGTTTTGATTTGCATTTCTCTGATAATGTGTGATGTTGAGCATCTTTTCATGTGTTTGTTAGCTATCTGTATGTCTTCTTTGGAGAAATGTCTATTTAGTTCTTTGGCCCATTTTTTGATTGGGTCATTTATTTTTCTGGAATTGAGCTGTAGGAGTTGCTTGTATATTTTTGAGATTAGTTGTTTGTCTGTTGCTTCATTTGTTATTATTTTCTCCCATTCTGAAGGCTGTCTTTTCACCTTGCTTATAGTTTCCTTTGTTGTGCAGAAGCTTTTAAGTTTAGTTAGGTCCCATTTGTTTATTTTTTATTTTATTTCCAATATTCTGGGAGGGGGGTCATAGAGGATCCTGCTGTGATGTATGTCAGAGAGTGTTTTGCCTATGTTTTCCTCTAGGAGTTTTATGGTTTCTGGTCTTACATTTAGATCTTTAATCCATTTTGAGTTTATTTTTGTGTATGGTGTTAGAAAGTGTCTAGTTTCATTCTTTTACAAGTGTTTGACCAGTTTTCCCAGCACCATTTGTTAAAGAGATTGTCTTTAATCCATTGTATATTCTTGCCTCCTATGTCAAAGATAACGTGTCCAAATGTGCGTGGATTTATCTCTGGGCTTTCTATTTTGTTCCATTCATCTGTTTCTGTCTTTGTCCCAGTACCATACTGTCTTGATGACTGTGGCTTTGTAGTAGAGCCTGAAGTCAGGCAGGTTGATTCCTCTAGTTCCATTCTTCTTTCTCAAGATAGCTTTGGCTATTCGAGGTTTTTTGTATTTCCATACAAATTGAGAAATTATTTGTTCTAGCTCTGTGAAGAATACCGTTGGTAGCTTGATGGGGATTGCATTGAATCTATAAATTGCTTTGGGTAGTATACTCATTTTCACTATATTGATTCTACCAATCCATGAACATGGTATATTTCTCCATCTATTAGTGTCCTCTTTGATTTCTTTCACCAGTGTTTTATAGTTTTCTATATATAGGTCTTTAGTTTCTTTAGGAAGATATATTCCTAAGTTTTTTATTCTTTTCATTGCAATGGTGAATGGAATTGTTTCCTTAATTTCTCTTTCTATTTTCTCATTATTAGTGTACAGGAATGCAAGGGATTTCTGTGTGTTGATTTTATATCCTGCAACTTTACTATATTCATTGATTACCTCTAGTGATTTTCTGGTGGAATCTTAAGGTTTTCTATGTAGAGGATCATGTCATCTGCAAACGTGAGAGTTTTACTTTTTCTTTTCCAATTTGGATTCCTTTTATTTCTTTTTCTGCTCTGATTGCTGTGGCCAAAACTTCCAAAACTATGTTGAAATGGTGAAAGTGGGCATCCTTGTCTTATTCCTGACTTTAGAGGAAATGCTTTCAATTTTTCACCCTTGAGGATAATGTTTGCTGTGGGTTTGTCATATATAGCTTTTATTATTTTGAGGTATGTTCCTTCTATTCCTGCTTTCTGGAGAGTTTTTTGTCATAAATGGATGTTGAACTTTGTCAAAGGCTTTCTCTGCATCTATTAAGATAATCATATGGTTTTTATTTTTCAATTTGTTAATGTGGTGTATTACGTTGATTGATTTCTGGATATTGAAGAATCCTTGCATTCCTGGGATAAAGCCCACTTGGTGATGGTGTATGATCTTTTTAATGTATTGTTGGATTCTGATTGCTAGAATTTTGTTAAGGATTTTTGCATCTATGTTCATCAGTGATATTGGCCTGTAGTTTTCTTTTTTTGTGGCATCTTTGTCTGGTTTTGGTATTAGGGTGATGGTGGCCTCATAGAATGAGTTTGGAAGTTTGCCTTCCTCTGCAATTTTCTGGAACAGTTTGAGTAGGAGAGGTGTTAGCTCTTCTCTAAATTTTTGGTAGAATTCAGCTGTGAAGCCATCTGGACCTGGGCTTTTGTTTGCTGGAAGATTTCTGATTACAGTTTCAATTTCCGTGCTTGTAATAGGTCTGTTAAGATTTTCTATTTCTTCCTGATCCAGTTTTGGAAAGTTGTACTTTTCTAAGAATTTGTCCATTTCTTCCACGTTGTCCATTTTATTGGCATATAATTGCTGATCAGATCAGATCAGTCGCTTAGTCGTGTCCGACTCTTTGCGACCCCATGAACCGCAGCACACCAGGCCTCCCTGTCCATCACCAGCTCCCGGAGGTCACCCAGACTCATACGCATCGAGTCAGTGATGCCATCCAGCCATCTCATCCTCTGTCGTCCCCTTCTCCTCCTGCCCTCAATCCCTCCCAGCATCAGAGTCTTCTCCAATGAGTCAACTCTTCGCATGAGGTGGCCAAAATACTGGAGTTTCAGCTTTAGCATCATTCCTTCTAAAAAATTTCCAGGATTGATCTCCTTCAGAATGGACTGGTTGGATCTTCTTGCAGTCCAAGGGACTCTCAAGAGTCTTCTCCAACACCACAGTTCAAAAGCATCAATTCTTCGGCGCTCAGCCTTCTTCACAGTCCAGCTCTCACATCCATACATGACCGCAGGAAAGACCATAGCCTTGACTAGGCGAACCTTTGTTGGCAAAGTAATGTCTCTGCTTTTGAATATGCTATCTAGGTTGGTCATAACTTTCCTTCCAAGGAGTAAGCGTCTTTTAATTTCATGGCTGCAGTCACCATCTGCAGTGATTTTGGAGCCCAGAGAAACAAAGTCTGACACTCTTTCCACTGTTTCCCCATCTATTTCCCATGTAGTGATGGGACCAGATGCCATGATCTTCGTTTTCTGAATGTTGAGCTTTAAGCCAACCTTTTCACTCTCCACTTTCACTTTCATCAAGAGGCTTTTTAGCCCCTCTTCACTTTCTGCCATAAGAGTCGTGTCCTCTGCATATCTGAGGTTATTGATATTTCTCCCGGCAATCTTGATTCCAACTTGTGTTTCTTCCAGTCCAGCATTTCTCATGATGTACTCTGCATATAAGTTAAATAAACATGGTGACAATATACAGCCTTGACGTACTCCTTTTCCTATTTGGAACCAGTCTGTTGTTCCATGACCAGTTGTAACTGTTGCTTCCTGACCTGCATACAGGTTTCTCAAGAGGTAGATCAGGTGGTCTGGTATGCCCATCTATTTCAGAATTTTCCATAGTTTATTGTGATCTACACAGTCAAAGGCTTTGGCATAGTCAATAAAGCAGAAATAGATGTTTTTCTGGAACTCTCTTGCTTTTTCCATGATCCAGCGGATGTTGGCAATTTGATCTCTGGTTCCTCTGCCTTTTCTAAAACCAGCTTGAACATCAGGAAATTTACGGTTCACATATTGCTGAAGCCTGGCTTGGAGAATTTTGAGCATTACTTTACTAGCGTGTGAGATGAGTGCAATTGTTCGGTAGTTTGAGCACTCCTTGGCATTGCCTTTCTTTGGGATTGGGATGAAAACTGACCTTTTCCAATCTTGTGGCCACTGCTGAGTTTTCCAAATTTGCTGGCATATTGAGTGCAGCACTTTCACAGCCTCATCTTTCAGGACTTGGAATAGCTCCACGGGAATTCCATCACCTCCACTAGCTTTGTTTGTAGTGATGCTTTCTAAGGCCCATTTGACTTCACATTCCAAGATGTCTGGCTCTAGGTTAGTGATCACATCATGATGATTATCTGGGTCTTGAAACTCTTTTTTGTACAGTTCTTCTGTGTATTCCTGCCACCTCTTCTTAATATCTTCTGCTTCTGTTAGGTCCACACCATCTCTGTCCTTTATCGTGCCCATCTTTGCATGAAATGTTCCTTTGGTATCTCTGATTTTCTTGAAGAGATCCCTAGTCTTTCCCATTCTGTTGTTTTCCTCTATTTCTTTGCATTGATCACTGAAGAAGGCTTTCTTATTTCTTCTTGCTATTCTTTGGAACTCTGCATTCAGATGTTTATATCTTTCCTTTTCTCCTTTGCTTTTCGCTTCTCTTCTTTTCACAGCTATTTGTAAGGCCTCCCCAGACAGCCATTTTGCTTTTTTGCATTTCTTTTCCATGGGGATGGTCTTGATCCCTGTCTCCTGTACAATGTCACGAACCTCATTCCATAGTTCATCAGGCACTCTATCTATCAGATCTAGGCCCTTAAATCTATTTCTCACTTCCACTGTATAATCATAAGGGATTTGATTTAGGTCATACCTGAATGGTCTAGTGGTTTTCCCTACTTTCTTCAATTTCAGTCTGAATTTGGCAATAAGAAGTTCATGGTCTGAACCATAGTCAGCTCCTGGTCTTGCTTTTGCTGATTGTATAGAGCCTCTCCATCTTTGGCTGCAAAGAATATAATCGATCTGATTTTGGTGTTGACCATCTGGTGATGTCCATGTATAGAGTCTTCTCTTGTGTTGTTGGAAGAGGGTATTTGCTATGACCAGTGCATTTTCTTGGCAAAACTCTGTTAGTCTTTGCCCTGCTTCATTCTGTGTTCCAAGGCCAAATTTGCCTGTTACTCCAGGTGTTTCTTGACTTCCTACTTTTGCATTCCAGTCCCCTATAATGAAAAGGACATCTTTTTGGGTGTTAGTTCTAAAAGGTCTTGTAGGTCTTCATAGAACCGTTCAACTTCAGCTTCTTCAGCGTTACTGGTTGGGGCATAGACTTGGATTACTGTGACATTGAATGGTTTGCCTTGGAAACGAACAGAGATCATTCTGTCATTTTTGAGATTGCATCCAAGTACTGCATTTTGGACTCTTTTGTTGACCATGATGGCCACTCCATTTCTTCTGAGGGATTCCTGCCCGCAGTAGTAGATATAATGGTCATCTGAGTTAAATTCACCCATTCCAGTCCATTTTAGTTCGCTAATTCCTAGAATGTCAACATTCACTCTTGCCATCTCTTGTTTGACCACTTCCAATTTGCCTTGGTTCATGGACCTGACATTCCAGGTTCCTACGCAGTATTGCTCTTTACAGCATCGGACTTTGCTTCTATCACCAGACACATCCACAGCTGGGTATTCTTTTTGTTTTGGCTCCATCCCTTCATTCATTCTTGAGTTATTTCTCCACTGATCTCCAGTAGCATATTGGGCCTCTACTGACCTGGGGAGTTTCTCTTTCAGTTTCCTATTATTTTGTCTTTTCATACTGTTCATGGGGTTCTCAAGGCAAGAATACTGAAGTGGTTTGCCATTCCCTTCTCCAGTGGACCACACCCTGTCATCTCTCTCCATAATTGTTGATAGTAGTCTCTTATGATCCTTTGTATGTCTGTGTTGTCTGTTGTGATCTCTCCATTTTCATTTCTAATTTTATTGATTTGATTTTTCTCCCTTTGTTTCTTGATGAGTCTGGCTAATGGTTTGTCCATTTTATTTACCCTTTCAAAGAGCCAGCTTTTGGCTTTGTTGATTTTTGCTATGGTCTCTTTTATTTCTTTTGCATTTATTTCTGCCCTAATTTTTAAGATTCTTTCCTTCTACTGACCTTGGGGTGCTTCATTTCTTCCTTTTCTTGTTGCTTTAGGTGTAGAGTTAGGTTATTTATTTGGCTTTTTTCTTGTTTCTTGAGGTATGCCTATATTGCTATGAACTTTCCCCTTAGGACTGCTTTTACAGTGTCCTACAGGTTTTGGGTTGTTGTGTTTTCATTTTCATTCATTTCTATGCAGATTTCCTTTTTGATTTCTTCTGTGATTTGTTGGTTATTCAGGATCGTGTTGTTCAGCCTCCATATGTTGGAATTTTTAATAGTTTTTCTCTTGTTATTGAGATCTAATCTTACTGCATTGTGGTCAGAAAAGATGCTTGGAATGATTTCAATTTTTCTGAACTTACCAAGGCTAGATTTATGGCCCAGGATGTGATCTATCCTGGAGAAGGTTCCGTGTGCACTTGAGAAAAAGGTGAAATTCATTTTTTTGGGATGAAATGTCCTATAGATATCAATTAGGTCTAACTGGTCTATTGTATCGTTTAAAGTTTGTGTTTCCTTGTTAATTATCTGTTTAGTTGATCTATCCATTGGTGTGAGTGGGGTATTAAAGTCTCCCACTATTATTGTGTTATTGTTGATTTCTCCTTTCATACTTGTTAGTATTTTTCTTACATATTGTGGTGCTCCTATGTTGGGTGCATATATATTTATAATTGTTATATCTTCTTCTTGGATTGATCCTTTGAGCATTATGTAGTGACCTTCTTTGTCTCTTTTCACAGCCTTTGTTTGAAAGTCTATTTTATCTGATATTAGTATTGCTACTCCTGCTTTCTTTTGGTCCCTATTTGCATGGAAAATCTTTTTCCAGCCCTTCACTTTCAGTCTGTATGTGTCCCCTGTTTTGAGATGGGTCTCTTGTAGACAACATATGTAGGGGTCTTGTTTTTGTATCCATTCGGCCAGTCTCTGTCTTTTGATTGGGGCATTCAACCCATTTACATTTAAGGTAATTATTGATAAGTGTGAGCGACTTCCCTTTCTCTTTTCACTTTCATGCATTGGAGAAGGAAATGGCAACCCACTCCAGTGTTCTTGCCTGGAGAATCCCAGGGACGGAGAAGCCTGGGGGGCTGCCGTCTATGGTGTCACACAGAGTCGGACACGACTGAAGTGACTTAGCATAGCATAGCATGATCCCGTTGCCATTTACTTTATTGTTTTGGGTTCGAATTTATATACCCTTTTTGTGTTTCCTGTCTAGAGAATGTCCTTTAGTATTTGTTGGAGAGCTGGTTTGTTGGTGCTGAATTCTCTCAGCTTTTGCTTGTCTGTAAAGGTTTTGATTTCTCCTTCATATTTGAATGAGATCCTTGCTGGGTACAATAATCTGGGCTGTAGGTTCTTTTCTTTCATCATTTTAAGTATGTCTTGCCATTCCCTCCTGGCTTGAAGAGTTTCTATTCAAAGATCAGCTGTTATCCTTATGGGAATTCCCTTGTGTGTTATTTGTTGTTTTTCCCTTGCTGCTTTTAATATTTGTTCTTTGTGTTTGATCTTTGTTAATTTGATTAATATGTGTCTTGTGGTGTTTCGCCTTGGGTTTATCCTGTTTGGGACTCTCTGGGTTTCTTGGACTTGAGTGATTATTTCCTTCCCCATTTTAGGGAAGTTTTCAACTATTATCTCCTCTAGTATCTTCTCATGGTCTTTCTTTTTGTCTTCTTCTTCTGGGACTCCTATCATTCGAATGTTGTAACTTTTAATATTGTCCTGGAGGTCTCTGAGATTGTCCTCATTTCTTTTAATTCGTTTTTCTTTTTTCTCCTCTGATTCACTTATTTCTACCATCCTATCTTCTAATTCACTAATTCTATCTTCTGCCTCTGTTATTCTACTATTTGTTGCCTCCAGAGTGTTTTGGATCTCATTTATTGCATTATTCATTGACCCTTTTTTATTTCTTCTAGGTCCTTGTTAAACATTTCTTGCATCTTCTCAATGCTTTTCTCCAGGCTATTTATCTGTGATTCCATTTTGATTTCCAGATTTTGGATTAATTTCACTATCATTATTCGGAATTCTTTATCAAGTAGATTCGCTATTTCTTCCTTTTTGGTTTGGTTTGGTGGGCATTTATCCTGTTCCTTTACCTGCTGGGAATTCTTCTGTCTCTTCTTCTTGTTTAAATTGCTGAGTTTGGGGTGTCCTTACTGTATTCTGGCAGTTTGCGGAGATCTCTTTATTGTGGCATTTCCTCACTGTATGTGGGTTTGTACAGGTGGCTTGTCAAGGTTTCTTGGTTAGGGAAGCTTGTGTCGGTGTTCCGGTGAATGCAGCTGGATTTCTTCTCTCTGGAGTGCAATGGAGTGTCTAGTAATGAGTTATGGGATGTCTATGATTTTGGGGTCGCTTTGTGTAGCCTGTATATTGGAGCTCAGGGCTGTTTTCCTGTGTTTCTGGAGAATTTGCTTGGTATGTATGGCCGTGGAAGTTGTTCGCCCATGTGTGATGCTTGGTTTCAGTGTAGGTATGGAGGCATTTGATGAGCTCCTGTCAATTAATGTTCCTTGGGATCAGGGTTTGAACTTAAGCCTCCTGCTTCCAGTTATCGGTCTTATTTTTACAGTAGTCTCAAAAACTTCTCCTTCTATACTGTACTTCACAGCTGGACTGCTCAGAGATGTTCACGGAGTTATACAGAGAAGAAAAGAGGGAGGAAGGAGACAGAGGTGGTCAGGAGGATAAAAGGAGGGAATGAAAAGGAGAGAGACAGATCCAGTCAGTAAAAAATTGATAGCAATTACCAATAAGCTAAACTTATGAATCTAGAGCAGAGTTTGGAGTTTCAAAAATACAATGTTAAAGAAAAGAAAAAAGGAAAGAAAAAAAGAAAAGACAAGAAGAAAAAAAAGGTCGCAAAAGTTATAAAAAATATGTATGTGAAGTTTTTTTTTTTTCCTTTAAAAAGAAGGGTTCTAAAAGTGGAAATTAAAGGAGTACTTATCTGATCAGATCAGGACAGATCAGTCGCTCAGTTGTATCCGACTCTTTGCGACCCCATGAACTGCAGCACGCCAGGCCTCCCTGTCCATCACCAGCTCCCGGAGGTCACTCAGACTCACATCCATAGAGTCAGTGATGCCATCCAGCCATCTCATCCTCTGTCGTCCCCTTCTCCTCCTGCCCCCAATCCCTCCCAGCATCAGAGTCTTCTCCCATGAGTCAATTCTTCACATGAGGTGGCCAAAATACTGGAGTTTCAGCTTTAGCATCATTCCTTCCAAAGAAATCCCAGGATTGATCTCCTTCAGAATGGATTGGTTGGATCTCCTTGCAGTCCAAGGGACTCTCAAGAGTCTTCTCCAACACCACAGTTCAAAAGCATCAATTCTTCGGCGCTCGGCCTTCTTCACAGTCCAGCTCTCACATCCATACATGACCACTGGAAAGACCATAGCCTTGACTAGGCAAACCTTTGTTGGCAAAGTAATGTCTCTGCTTTTGAATATGCTATCTAGGTTGGTCATAACTTTCCTTCCAAGGAGTAAGCGTCTTTTAATTTCATGGCTGCAGTCACCATCTGCAGTCATTTTGGAGCCCAGAAAAACAAAGTCTGACACTGTTTCCACTGTTTCTCCATCTATTTCCCATGTAGTGATGGGACCAGATGCCATGATCTTCGTTTTCTGAATGTTGAGCTTTAAGCCAACCTTTTCACTCTCCACTTTCACTTTCATCAAGTGGCTTTTTAGTTCCTTTTCACTTTCTGCCATAAGGGTGGTGTCATCTGCATATCTGAGGTTATTGATATTTCTCCCAGCAATCTTGATTCCAACTTCTGTTTCTTCCAGTCCAGCATTTCTCATGATGTACTCTGCATATAAGTCAAATAAACATGGTGACAATATACAGCCTTGACGTACTCCTTTTCCTATTTGGAACCAGTCTGTTGTTCCATGACCAGTTCTAACTGTTGCTTCCTGACCTGCATACAGGTTTCTCAAGAGGCAGATCAGGTGGTCTGGTATGCCCATCTCTTTCAGAATTTTCCATAGTTTATTGTGATCTACACAGTCAAAGGCTTTGGCATAGTCAATAAAGCAGAAATAGATGTTTTTCTGGAACTCTCTTGCTTTTTCCATGATCCAGCGGATGTTGGCAATTTGATCTCTGGTTCCTCTGCCTTTTCTAAAACCAGCTTGAACTTCAGGAAGTTCACGGTTCACATATTGCTGAAGCCTGGCTTGGAGAATTTTGAGCATTACTTTACTAGCGTGTGAGATGAGTGCAATTGTGCGGTAGTTTGAGCATTCTTTGGCATTGCCTTTCTTTGGGATTGGGATGAAAACTGACCTTTTCCAATCTTGTGGCCACTGCTGAGTTTTCCAGATTTGCTGGCATATTGAGTGCAGCACTTCCACAGCATCATCTTTCAGAATTTGGAATAGCTCCACTGGAATTCCATCACCTCCACTAGCTTCGTTTGTAGTGATGCTTTCTAAGGCCCACTTGACTTCACGTTCCAGGATGTTTGGCTGTAGGTCAGAGATCATAGGATTAAAAAAAAAATTAAAAAAAATATATATATATAAAAAGAAAAAATAATGATGGTAAAAAATAGTAACAATATATATAAGACTTTCTCTCTTATTGTTGTGGGTATTGTCGGTTCTGTTCATTTTCGGCTAGTTCCTTGTTCCGGCTTAAATTTCTCAAGATCTATAGGCCCCTTTCTCTGTAGTTGGTACCAACCACGGGGTTTTAGTTTATTGCCCGTCGCTTCCATGGCCGTTCCCTCTGTTATAGCTTCTTCTGTTTGCTGGTCTCTTCAGTGTTTGATTTCCGCCCTGAATAAAGGGGGCAGTGATGGACACCCTTTTTTTTTTTTTTTTTAGGCTCACTTGTTCAGTCGCGCTGCGTGGAGGGAGGGACGCTGCAAATAAATATCTCTGGCGTGTGCTCGCAGTGGCTCAGCCACACTGCATCTGCCCCCGCTCACGGCACATGTAGCCTCCCTGCCTGCTCTGCTTAGGCTCTCTGTTTCCCCACCGGAACCATCCGCTACTGGCCCTAAGCTGCTTGCCCCTCCCAGGTCTAAGCCGCTCAAGTTCAGGCACTTGGGTAGTCCTCAGAGGCCCAGGCTCGGTTGGGCCTGCATTTTGTGCCCTTTGCAGAATCCAGCAGCGCAGGTAATGAGGTGTTTAGCAAGCACGGCTTCTGCGACTTATTGCCTCGCCGCCCCACGGCGCACTTTCTTAGGCGGATGTTAGCCGGCCAGAGCCCCAAGAAGTGTTAGTTAGCAAAGAAGCCTGCTTACAGTTTTGTGAATAATGTCTCTCTGGGGCTGCGATTGCCTCCCTCTGGCTCTGGCTGCCTGTCACCAGAGGGGAGTGGACTGTAGCCGGCTTTCTCTGTACAGTCCTTTGTTCTGTGCGTGGGCCTGGCGGTGTCTTGGGTTAGGGCTGGGTTTTCGTGTGGTAGGTATCCCACAGTCTGGTTTGCTAGCCCAAATTATTCCACTCAGGTAGCGCTTGGGATATTCAGGCCGATGTAGCCCGTGAAGCCGCCCGTGAAGCCACCCATGAAGCAGCCCGCGTGGCGCCTCCCTGCCCATCCCCCGCTTGCTAATGGTGGATGCAGGTGTTTGCTCTGCTTCTCCGCTGGGGAAGTTATCATAGGGCTCGTAGTCTGTGGGTTTTAATTGTTTATTTATTTTCCTCCCTGTTATGTTGGCCTCCGTGCTTCCCAGGTTCGGCACAGACTCGGCAGTGCGAGTGTTTCTTGGTGTTTGGAAACTTCTCTTTGTTTAAGACTCCCTTCCCCGGACAGAAGTCTGTCCCTCCCTCTTTGTCTCTTTTTTGTCTTTTATATTTTTTCCTACCTCCTTTAGAAGGCAATGAGTTGCTTTTCTAGGTGTCTGATGTCCTCTGCCGGCATTCTGAAGTTGTTTTGTGGAATTTACTCGGCGTTTAGATGTTCTTTTGATGTATTTGTGGAGGAGAAAGTGTTCTCTCTGTCCTATTCCTCCGCCATCTTAGCTCCTCCCCCTGGTTGTTTCAATAAAGCTTGATTTATAAAAATAGACAGCAGGCAGCATTTGGCCCATGAGAGTGGGATGTAGTTTGCTGACTCCTGGTTTAGACCAATCATGGCCATTTTGTTTGTCATTTTTCAGCTTCTGATGCTGTGACCTTTGAAAGTTGATATCTGCTGGGAGGATGTTCAGACCTACACAACTGGCATTACCATTCTCTCTTTCCATCTTTTTACTGACTAAAGTGCTTTGCTGGAGCAAAAGCTGCCATTTTGTGACCATGAGGCAACAGGGGTGTGTGTTAAGAATGGAAGAACAGAAAGACAGGGAGTTTCCTTATGGCAAAGTTGAAGCTCTGGACCATTGCCTGCAGATGCCTGTCTTTGGACTTACTGTTACACAAGCAAAAGTAATTATTTGTCTAAAACACTTTGGCTTTGTTGCTGTTGCAGGGGAATGGAATTCTGACACATTACTCCAGAAATTTGAATTTAAATATAAAATCCTAGAGAGTTAAATTATTCAATGTTATACTTTTTCAAGCAACAGTGATATTTTTGTATTTTAAAATATGGTGATCTGATGTATGAAGCAGGGCACTCAAAGCTGGTACACTGGGACATCCCTGAGGGATGGGATGGGGAGGAAGGTGGGAGGGGGTTCTGGATGGGGAACACATGTACACCCACGGCTGATTCATGTCAATGTATGGCAAGAATCACCACAATGTTGCAAAGTAATTAGCCTCCAATTAAAATAAATAAATTAATTTTAAAAAAAGCTAGAAAAAATATGGTGATCTACATCCGAAGCACACATGAACCTACAGTTTCTAATTTTAGAGAGCATGAATCTATCTTTGGAGAGTACGAGTAGTTGTTTTATAGACATCAACATTTCCCAGAAGTGATTAAAGTTTTTTTTCTCATCCTTTGTCTCACTGGTAGGTCTCAAACTTTTGAGACTATGAAATACTGAGGGCTTATTAAATGTTCAGGTCCCTGAGTTCCATTGAAAATTTTTCTGATATTGCAGGGTTATATATAAGTCTGGGTTTTCAACAATTACTCCTAGTGATGGTGAAACAGATGGCTTTGAGAAACACTGCTCTGGAGTCTAGACTAATTTGAATAACAAGGGCCAGGGCGGTGGCCATTTTTATAAGGCGATGTGTTGACAAAAATCATGACTCAGACTTCTCTCTTATTTCCCATGTGTGTGTTAAATCTCTCTTTGCAACCCTGTAGACTGTAGCGTGCCATACTCCTCTGTCCATAGGATTCTCTAGGCAGGAACATTGAAGTGGGTTGCCAATCCCTCCTCCTGGGTATCTTCCTGACCCAGGGATTGAACCCGCATTTCTCAAGTCTCCTGCATTGCCTTGTGGATTCTTTATCATTCGTGCCACCTGGCAGGCCCCTCTTATGTCCTGCTGCTGCTGCTAAGTCGCTTCAGTCGTGTCTAACTCTGTGCGACCCCATAGATGGCAGCCCACCAGGCTCCCCTGTCCCTGGGATTCTCCAGGCAAGAGCACTGGAGTGGGTTGCCATTTCCTTCTCCAATGCATGAAAGTGAAAAGTGAAAGTGAAGTTGCTGAGTCTTGTCTGACTCTTAGCGACCCCATGGACTGTGGCCCACCAGGCTTCTCCATCTATGGGATTCTCCAGGCAAGAGTGCTGGAGTGGGGTGCCATTGCCTTCTCTGTCTTATGTCCTACTAACAACCAAATATCTGTCTTACACCAATAACTTTTAAATGGAATTTCTATGTTTTGTTGACTGGTAATTTGATTCAGTTAGATGCTTCTTTTTGCTTGTGCCTGAATAATGTTGACTGATATCCAGTAGATTTAGTCATGAAATAGCACTGGATGGTTAGGTTGCAAACACACAGGTGTGTTTTTCTGGCTTTGGTTAGGAAGCCTACATGGGTGATGTCCAGTACTTTGAGCATACTAGGAACCCAATAAATGTGTTTAATTGATTGTAGTTTTTTATGTTCAAATTGGCTAAGATACAGGTTTCACGAACATTTGCTCTTAATTCTTTTATGGTCATGAACAGTCATCCACTTTGAAAGCACTCTCTGAGGTCCGGGGCTTCCCAGGTGGCACTGCTACTGCTACTGCTAAGTCGCTTCAGTCGTGTCCAACTCTGTGCGACCCCATAGAAGGAAGCCCACCAGGCTCCCCTGTCCCTGGGATTCTCCAGGCAAGAACAGTGGAGTGGGTTGCCATTTCCTTCCCCAATGCATGAAAGTGAAATCGCTCAGTCGTGTCCGACTCTTAGCGACCCCATGGACTGGAACCTACTGGCACTAGTGGTAAAGAACCCACCAAAATGGAAGACATAAGGGGCATGAAGTTTAATCCTCAGGTCAGGAGGATCCCATGGAGGAGGACATGGCAACCCACTCCAGTATTATTGCCTGGAGAATCCCTTAGACAGAGGAGCCTGGGAGGCTATAGTCCATAGGGTCACAATGGGTTGGACACAACTAAGTGACTTAGCACACACTCTGAAGTCCAGACTTATATGGGACTTGAGACCGTACCTGCTGGAGCCAGAGGATCTCAGTTCAAATTTTGACTCTAAGTGACCTTGGGTAAGTTATTTAACCTCTCTGAATTCAGTTTTCTTGTCTGTGAAATGAGGATGCTTCTAATTTTCCCAATCCAAGGGGTGGTTGTGAGGTTTAAATTAATTAATAGATGTAAAGCAGCCAAAACAGTGCATAATGTATCCTTAGTAATGTTAGCAAACACTGTATTTATATATAAACACAGATGTTGCATCCAGGTAACTTGTAGCACAAACTTATAGATAAATACATGTTTATGCCAAGTTTTAGTTTGAATCCCTTATATGGGAAGTGTATTATCCAGTTTGCCAAATTTCTACCACTCTTTTTCAGTTGTCTCTCTACCTTTCACGTATTTCCACTGACTGCCTTGTCACTGAAGACTGAAAGTTGGTCACAACTTATGTTATAGTGCTATCTGCTCACAACTTATGTTATAGTGTAGTTAACTTAAAATTATAATGGGAAAATTGATTGATCTACATTTAGAAAAGGAGTTAGAATCAAAAGTAAGATGAAATATTCAACATTCAGGATACAAGGAGCCCAGCAAATGATGTATTGTAATGGCAAATTCTAATTACAAGTCTTTAGCTGATTAATTAGCTATGTCCTGTCTGAATTTAAGGAGAGAAATCATAAGTCCCCAGTGATAACTCTGATTTTAGCTCCTAGAATCTTTTACATTTCAGTTCCCATGTAACTTTTCAGCACCTCTCCCCTGCACACAGCAACTATTTCAGTTTAACTGTGTAATTTATTGTTTTTGCAACTGGTACCTTCGCCCAAGAACATCCTTTTTACAGTGCTCCAAGCTGTCTTACCTAGGGGCCCATCAGAAGGACTCTTCCTGTCCCCTAAAATCTACAGCCTAGATCTACCGATTTTATGTTCCTTACTGTTCGTAAATGTCCTTATTGCTGCCTACTATGCAACCACATAGTATCAGATCAGATCAGATCAGTTACTCAGTCTTGTCTGACTCTTTGCGACCCCATGGGTCGCAGCACACCAGGCCTCCCTGTCCATGACCAACTCCCGGAGGTCGCTCAGACTCACGTCCATCGAGTCAATGATGCCATCCAGCCATCTCATCCTCTGTCGTCCCCTTCTCCTCCTGCCCCCAATCCCTCCCAGCATCAGAGTCTTCTCCAATGAGTCAACTCTTCGCATGAGGTGGCCAAAGTACTGGAGTTTCAGCTTTAGCATCATTCCTTCCAAAGAAATCCCAGGGCTGATCTCCTTCAGAATGGACTGGTTGGATCTCCTTGCAGTCCAAGGGACTCTCAAGAGTCTTCTCCAACACCACAGTTCAAAAGCATCAATTCTTCGGCGCTCAGCCTTCTTCACAGTCCAGCTCTCACATCCATACATGACCACAGGAAAAACCATAGTCTTGACTAGATGAACCTTTGTTGGCAAAGTAATGTCTCTGCTTTTCAATATGCTATCTAGGTTGGTCATAAAGATTTGAGCTTTAAAGACAGAAGAAAGATTTATCTCTCATTTATTTGTTAGATGATCTGTAAGTCTTAGTTTTCTCACCTATCATGAATATAATATTATTACAATCCCCCCTCCCACCATGCAGTGTTATAATAACTATTGAGGATACTCTGTGGTTCTAGAAGGAGATGCTTCTCCCTGGTGACCTTAGTTTTCCTGCTGCTTTTCAGTCCCAGGTTAGCTTGATGATCGAGGCTCCACAGAGTCATGATTTGGCTATCTGATCCATGATACTAGATGCAGGAACTTTCTAACTCTGAGTTATTCCAAAACTTGTTTTATTCTTACACCAATGTTAGTTAAAAGCAGGAGACTAACAGACTGTATGACAATCTGTAGTTCTCAAAATCACAATTTGAAGACTGCCTTAAACTTATCTAACTTAAACAAATGACTGATGCCTTAAACTGATGCTTGAAATGTGATTTCTGATTGATTCCTTTGCCATTTCCTTCTGAGCAGATGTCTTGGCAGGGCAAGGAGTCTGGCCAGAACTACAAATGGCTTTTAATACATTCCTGTTATATTGTCTCTTTGTCTGCATCGGGTCACCCCCAAATAAAGTTACCAGTAGGGAATAGGGGAAATGAGAAAGTCAAGATAGGCTGGTTGCTGAGGGTTTGACCTTTAAGTTCCTGCTTGCTCATGGGTGTGTGCTATACTTCACATCTTGTCTCAGCCTATGTATATATCATCAAGAATGGTGACTGGCATGTAATATGCATACAGTAGTTACTGCCAACTATTATGCCATTTTTATTTCTTAGTGAGAGTTACTATTATTCATTTCTTTATACTCTGTATGTAGCACAATGCTTTTAATATAGCCAAGCCTTACTTTATTTGTTAACTAACTAAATAAAAATCTCGTGAGGGTTAGAAATAAAAGAAGGCACTGGGTGTATAGAGAGAGCAAAGGACACCACTGGGGAGAAGAAAACCTCAGAAGGGGGATGAACAGATGGGAAAGCGAATGTCACTGTCAGTTTTGATGCAGAAAGTACCTTGACCTTGTGTGTTTGGACATAAAGAAGTAGACAACAAAGATATTTCACACTTTGCTATGGTTATTAGGTCATTATCAGTGCCACTCTTTATACAAGTTGTTTAACCATCGGATGGAAGTATTTATTGAATGTCTGTCATTTGTCAGGCTCTGGGCTAGGTTCTAGATGTATAACATGACAAAAACAGATAAGATCCTTACCTTTCTGGGGCCTACAATTTCCTGGGAGAGTTAGAAACTCTCATGAATAAATATAAAATTATTATTTAAGTGCTAGAAGGAATTGCATATTACCCTAAAAGAGTGGACGATAAGAAGACCTAACTTTAAGTAGGATCAAGAATGGGTTCCTTACGATACTTGTAGTGAAATGTAAAGAATGAATAGATGTTAAGTTAAGGGAAGGGTTGAAAAAGGGACATTACTGAAATACACATTCAGTTGAAGGAACATCATCTGCCAAAGACTCTGTGGCTCCTTTGTGTCAAAGGAGCATGACAAAATTAGGCTTCCCTGGTGACTCAGATGGTAAAGAATCCCCCTGCAATGCGAGAGACCTGGGTTTGATCCCCAGGTTGGGAAAATCTCCTGGAGGAGGGCAACTAGTATTCTTGCCTGGAGAATCACCATGGACAGAGGAGCCTGGAGGGTACAGTCCATGGGGTTGGACATGACTGAGTGACTGAGCACATGGTACAATTGGCTGTAATATAAACTCCAAGTGGCTGGACTGCTAAGAGCAAGTGACAGATGAAGCTGTTGGTAGAGATTTCTTGGAGCCTTGTAGACCCAGAATTATTTTGAGATCAGTGGAGAATACTTAACAGGTATTTTAAACATGGGATGCCATGATAAGATTGGCAATTAAAAAATTACTTTGGCTGCCATAAAGAACAGATTTTAAGAGTGGATGGGCTAGACCAGTTAGGTTATGGGTGGAGGAGATGAAGGCATTTTGTTCAAAAGAGAAGTGAATGAATTTAAGGGATCTTAAGTTGTAACACCGAGAGAAACTGATGATGAATAGGATATGCTGGGAGAAAAGGAAGTGTCAGATAATTTATGTTACTGGCTAGATGGTGATGCTATCCACTGAGGAAGGCAATACTGGAAAAGAATCAAGTTTGAGAAAGATCATGAGTAAATTTGGGAGTCCCCTGGTTTTACTGGAAAGCTATGTAGTGTTGGCTTCTAAAATTAGTTTCCTGTCACTCATAGAGTCTTTTTCTAGAGGTAAATTAAGATAAGGTAAGTTTAGACTTCCCTCATAGCTGAGTTGATAAATCGTCTGCCTGCAATGCAGGAGACCTGGGTTCGATTCCTGGGTCAGGAAGATCCCCTGGAGAAGGAAATGGCAACCCATTCCAGTATTCTTGCCTGATGAATGCCATGGACAGAGGAGCCTGGAGGGCTACAGTCCATGGGATCGCAAGAGTCAGATACAACTTAGCGAATAAACCACCACCACCAAGTTAAGAACCATGTCTTAAATGTCCCCCGAAAACCATTCCCAAATCTATTGTGTGCTACACAATAAGCAAGAGTAACACATACCTAAGTGAAGGGGATATATTGTGTGCAATTATGGACAAGGCATACTTTTCACCGGTAAGAAAAAAAAAAACATGCCAAAACCCAG
The DNA here is from genome assembly GCA_935064755.1 of Tragelaphus eurycerus. Lineage (NCBI taxonomy): Eukaryota > Metazoa > Chordata > Mammalia > Artiodactyla > Bovidae > Tragelaphus > Tragelaphus eurycerus. Next base: position 19,735,366 of record CAKXYN010000006.1, on the reverse strand, counting down.
AAAAATAACCCTATCATCTCAGCATACTGTTTTTACTTCTTTCATGTCTTTGTAATCATATTTTTCTATAGTCATAATCAAAGTTCATAGTCCTTTTTGAGTGGTGTGGAATAATAGAAACAAATGATGTGGACTTGGATGAAAATTGCCTCTCTGTTTCATTCTAGCTACATGTTGTGTAGCAAAAGCTTTAACTCTTTGAACCTAAGCTCCTTCACCTGGAAAACAGGATAAGGTAAAGAGTTATCATCTTCTCCATTTATCATTGGGATAATGATTAAATACAATAATATTTGTGTAAAATATTTAGTGTCTAGAATATAGTAGATGCATAATAAATGTTAGACATTTTCCCCCTATTTCTTGTAGCCTGTCTTTTCCACATAGCATTCATTATACTATAAATGTTGAAAGATTGGTATAATGTTTATATTTATGTTTTCCTCAAAGCATTTCAGTAAGTTTGTGTTGCTTAATTTTCTTTAACCCCTTTTCTACTGTTAGATGCAATTTGGTTTTCAGTTTTTATCAATTATGGGTAATATTGCATCTGTGTATATGTTTTGAATTATTCCTTAAGATTAAGCATTCAATATTATGATTACATTTGGTCAAAGTTATGATAATTTATTGGGGAAGGCAATGGCACCCCACCCCAGTACTTTTGCCTGGAAAATCCCATGGACGGAGGATCCTGGTGGGCTCCAGTCCATGGGGTCGCTAAGAGTTGGACACGCTGAGCGCTTCACTTTCACTTTTCACTTTCATCATTACTGAGCGACTTCACTTTCACTTTTCACTTTCATGCATTGGAGAAGGAAATGGCAACCCACTCCAGTGTTCTTGCCTGGAGAATCCCAGGGACGGGGGAGCCTGGTGAGCTTCAGTCTCTGGGGTCGCACAGAGTCGGACACGACTGAAGCGACTTAGCAGCAGCAGCAGCATGATAATTTATACATTATTTGGATGCAAGTTTCTTGTATTGTTTTAAAGAGTTATAAAAGTATCAATGCACTACATCAAACCTTTGCACTAGTATGAGATGCTTCCTGGAGCTGGAAGAACAGCCCTGTGTTGGGAACATGCTATCACAGTAAAGAACTGAAGTCAATCTGTGAGGGGCAAATCTCAGTTCTTCCATTTATGTATGACTTTAGACAGTGAGCTAACCTCTACAAATGTCCATTTTTTACCTCTAAAAGTGTAGATAGTAATAGTGCCTTCCATTAGGGTTTCTGTGATACATAAGTCACAATAAATACAGTGTCTAATATATAGTATTGAATTTCAGCTTTTAAGTTGCTATGTATTGCAATAGCTGGTGTATGGGTTAAGTTAATATAACAAATAGACTATCTTATTTTATTTTTATATTTTTTAGACTATCTTAATATGATAGAAATGACAGACTTAATATGATACAAGCTTGTTTCCCTCTTACATAACAGTCTGAACCTAGAAGATGCCTAGAATAAGTTAGTGGTTTTGCTTTGTGGAATTACCTGGGGACCCAGGTTCCTTCTTTATTATTGATCTGCTATTCCATATTGATCTGCTATTCCATAATGTGTTACCCTCATTGGCAGGCTAAGCGCTGGCCTGTACCATACACCAATACCTTGGAAAGGGAATAGAAGAATGGGATAAGAGTAGAGGATTGTTTCCTTTTTAAAATTGGGGCTCAGAAGTTGGATGCAATACTTATGTATATATTCCAGATATTACATTACTTTATTAAGCCTCATGTACCACGAATTGGAAGACAAACCATTATTATAAGTCAATTCAGTTCAGTTCAGTTCAATCACTCAGTCGTGTCTAACTCTTTGTGACCCCATGGACTGCAGCACGCCAGGCCCCCCTGTCCATCACCAACTCTTGGAGTCTACCCAAACTCATGTCTGTTGAGACAGTGATGCCATCCAACCATCACATCCTCTGCCATCCCCTTCTCCACCTGCCCTCAATCTTTCCCAACATCAGGATCTTTTCAAATGAGTTGCTTCTTTGCATCAGGTGGCCAAAATATTGGAGCTTCTTCAACATCAGTCCTTCCAATGAACACTTAGGACTGATCTCCTTTAGGATGGACTGGCTAGATCTCCTTGCAGTCTAAGGGACTCACAAGAGTCTTCTCCAACACCACAGTTCTTCAGCGCTCAGCTTTCTTTATAGTCCAACTCTTATATCCATACATAACTACTGGGAAAACCATAGCCTTGACTAGACAGACGTTTGTTGGCAAAGTAATGTCTCTGCTTTTTAATATGCTATCTAGGTTGGTCATCGGAGAAGGCAATGGCAACCCACTCCAGTACTTTTGCCTGGAGAATCCCATGAATGGAAGAGCCTGGTAGGCTATAGTCCATGGGGTCGTTAAAAGTTGGACATGACTGAACGACTTCACTTTCAATTTTCACTTTCATGCATTGGAGAAGGAAATGGCAACCTACTTTAGTGTTCTTGCCTGGAGAATCCCAGGGACAGAGGAGCCCAGTGGGCTGCCGTCTATGGGGTTGCACAGAGTTGGACACGACTGATGAGACTTAGCAGCAGCAGCAGGTTGATCATAACTTTCCTTTCAAGGAGTGTCTTTTAATTTCATGGCTGCAGTCACCATCTGCAGTAATTTTGGAGCCCCCCCAAAATAAAGTCAGTTACTGTTTCCCCATCTATTTGCCATGAAGTGATGGGACTGGATGCCATGATCTTTGTTTTCTGAATGTTGAGCTTTAAGCCAACTTTTTCACTCTCCTCTTTCACTTTCATCAAGAGGTTTTTTTAGTTCTTCTTCACTTTCTGCCATAAGGGTGGTGTCATCTGCATATCTGAAGTTATTGATATTTCTCCCACCAATTTTGATTCCAGCTTGTGCTTCTTTCAGCCCAGCATTTCTTATGATGTACTCTGCATATAAATTAAATAAGCAGGGTGACAATATACAACCTTGATGTACTCCTTTCCCAATTTTGAACTAGCCTGTTGTTCCATGACCAGTTCTAACTGTTGCTTCCTGACCTGCATACAAATTTCTCAAGAGGCAGGTCAGGTGGTCTGGTATTCCCATCTCTTTCAGAATTTCCCACAGTTTATTGTGATCCACACAGTCCAAGGCTTTGGCATAGTCAATAAAGCAGAAATTGATGATTTTCTGGAACTCTCTTGCTTTTTCTATGATCCAGCAGATGTTGGTAATTTGATCTCTAGTTCCTCTGCCTTTTCTAAAACCAGCTTGAACATCTGGAAATTCATGGTTCATGTATTGGTGAAGCCTGGCTTGGGGAATTTTGTGCATTACTTTACTAGCGTGTGAGATGAGTGCAATTGTGCGGTAGTTTGAGCATTCTTTGGCATTGCCTTTCTTTGGGATTGGAATGAAAACTGACCTTTTCCAGTCCTGTGTGGCCACTGCTGAATTTTCCAAATTTGCTGGCATATTGAGTGCAGCACTTTCACAGCATCATCTTTCAAGATTTGAAATAGCTCAAGTGGAATTCCATCACCTCCCCTAGCTTTGTTCATAGTGGTGCTTCCTAAGACCCAGTTGAGTTCACATTCCAGGATATTTGGCTCTAGTGAGTGGTCACACCATTGTGGTTACTTGGGTCATGAAGATCTTTTTGTATAGTTCTTCTGTGTATTCTTGCCACCTCTTCTTAATATCTTCTGCTTCTGTTAGGTCCATACCATTTCTGTCCTTTATCAAGCCCATCTTTGCATGAAATGTTCCCTTGGTATCTCTAATTTTCTTAAAGAGATCTCTAGTCTTTCCTATTCTGTTGTTTTCCTCTATTTCTTTGCATTGATCACTGAAGATGGCTTTCTTATCTCTCCTTGCTATTCGTTGGAACTCTGCATTCAAATGGGTATATCTTTCCTTTTCTCCTTTGCTTTTCACTTCTCTTCTTTTCACAGCTATTTGTAAGGCCTCCTCAAACAGCCATTTTGCTTTTTGTGCATTTCTTTTTCTTGGGGATGGTCTTGATCCCTGTCTCCTGTACAATGTCACAAACCTCATTCCATAGTTCATCAGGCACTCTGTCTATCAGATCTAGTCTCTTAAATCTATTTCTTACTTCTACTGTATAATCATAAGGGGTTTGATTTAGGTCATACCTTCCCAAACCAGGGGTCAAACCTAGGTCTCCTGCATTGTAGGCAGATGCTTTTACCATCTTAGCCACCAGGGAATAAGTCAATTACATGATGACAATGATTCATTATTCCTTATATCTTTTTATTTTAAACTTAGGTAAAGAGTTCTGTCTTTTATATCTATTTACTCATAGTTTAAAAATATATATCATTTATGTGCATTCATAAACAGAAAAATAAAAGTAAAATAAGTTGATTAAAGTATTCTTAAAATTTCTTTATACTTGAATGTAGACTACTGAATCAGATTTTGGTTTAGAATTGTTGATGTCGATATTAACATTTTTTAAGTATAGTTGATTCGCAATGTTTTGTTAGGGACTTCTATGGAGGTTCAGTGGTTAAAACACCATGATCCCAATGCAGGGGACATGGGTTTGATCCCTCGTTGGAGAGTTAAGATCCCACATAGCAAAAACAAATGTTGTATTAGTTTCAGGTCTACAGCAAGTGATTCAGTTATACACATAGATGTATGTATTCTTCTTCAAATTCTTTTCCCATTTAGATTTTTATATAACATTTAGCAGAGTTCTCTGCACTATACAGTAGGTCCTTGTTGGTTATCCATTTTAAATATAGCAGTGTGTACAAGTCAATCCCAAACTCCTTATTAACTTGCATAATATTGTTCCTTGTGCCATCAAGATCATTTGTGATATTATCTTTCTTAAAAGTGCTCCACTGTTGTCCCCAGAATTATACTTCAAACCACTGACATCCATTTACTAATGTGAACACTTTCTAATTTCATGAAGCTCCTAAATCAATGATTTTTCAATGAGAAACCTCAGGCGAACAGGATGACTTTTTAATAGCAACCTTCAAACATGCTTTGAAGAATTTGACTTCTCTCTTTTTAAACAGTATCTCAGATGGAACTCTTAGCTTTGCAGTTACTTTTACAAAAGTCTGTCTGAAACATTTCAAGTTGTACACTTTATTTATTATTATTTATTTATTTTTTTGGCTGCTCAGCATGCAGAATCTTATTATCCTGACTAGGGATTGAACGTGCACCCTCTGCATTGGAAGTGCTGAGTCCTAACCACTGGACCATCAGGGAAGTCCCTCCAGTTGCTTTTAAGTGTTCAACGTTTGATCCAGTAAAGTCTAGAGTAAAATTTAGATTTCAAATTCATTTTAAGATTTACTCAGAACATCTCTTGGTCTGAGAGGTACACCTCTGAGGAAGACATCACCTGTTCTGCTCTGCTTTCCTTTCTGGGCTCCGTGTCTCCTCCTGGTGTTGTGATGAGGACGTAGGATGGAGAGAAAGCAAAGAGCTCACTACTTAGCCATCCTATCTTGGTTTTGGATGCCTGCAGGATGCTTGTGCTTAGGTTTACTTGGATGTCATGCAGGAGGTCCCCCTACTGCACAGTTTCTAAACAGAAAGGACTGCTCTGATGTGAACAGTTCCCTCACTGCCTCTTTCGGCTTTTTCTCCAGGCAGAGCACCTTGAGAAGCTCCTGAGATTTCTTCATCTAGAAGGAGCGATCTCCAGAAGGAACAGCAAAATGGTCCAAATCCAGCTGTCTTCTATGGTTCACTTGATCTGCAGGCCACTCACACAGGCTTACCACGTCACGCAGTGGGAGCGCAAGCTGCTCTGCTGCCTCGCCCCAGTCCTCCTTCCCCAGGGCTGCCATACTAATCCACCTTATAAACTGAAGTTCAAATGGGACGTGAGATGTCAGATTTCCCCCTAAGAGTCTTTAAGAGGTTTGGTCAGAATCCTTATCTGGCTTTAGGTGAAAGGAATGAAGAAGCCACCCCTGCAATCAGATCAGATCAGATCAGATCAGTCGCTCAGTCATGTCCGACTCTTTGCGACCCCATGAACTGCAGGACGCCAGGCCTCCCTGTCCATCACCAGCTCCCGGAGGTCACCCAGACTCACACCCATCAAGTCAGTGATGCCATCCAGCCATCTCATCCTCTGTCGTCCCCTTCTCCTCATGCCCTAAATCCCTCCCAGCATCAGACTCTTCTCCAATGAGTCAACTCTTCGCATGAGGTGGCCAAAACACTGGAGCTTCAGCTTTAGCATCATTCCTTCCAAAGAAATTCCAGGATTGATCTCCTTCAGAATGGACTGGTTGGATCTCCTTGCAGTCCAAGGGACTCTCAAGAGTCTTCTCCAACACCACACTTCAAAAGCATCAATTCTTCGGCGCTCAGCCTTCTTCACAGTCCAGCTCTCACATCCATACATGACCACAGGAAAGACCATAGCCTTGACTAGGCGAACCTTTGTTGGCAAAGTAATGTCTCTGCTTTTGAATATGCTATCTAGGTTGGTCATAACTTTCCTTCCAAGGAGTAAGCGTCTTTTAATTTCATGGCTACAGTCACCATCTGCAGTGATTTTGGAGCCCAGAAAAACAAAGTCTGACACTGTTTCCACTGTTTCTCCATCTATTTCCCATGTAGTGATGGGACCAGATGCCATGATCTTCGTTTTCTGAATGTTGAGCTTTAAGCCAACTTTTTCACTCTCCACTTTCACTTTCATCAAGAGGCTTTTTAGCTCCTCTTCACTTTCTGCCATAAGGGTGGTGTCATCTGCATATCTGAGGTTATTGATATTTATCCCAGCAATCTTGATTCCAACTTGTGTTTCTTCCAGTCCAGCATTTCTCATGATGTACTCTGCATATAAGTTAAATAAACATGGTGACAATATGCAGCCTTGACGTACTCCTTTTCCTATTTGGAACCAGTCTGTTGTTCCATGACCAGGTCTAACTGCCGCTTCCTGACCTGCATACAGATTTCTCAAGAGGCAGATCAGGTGGTCTGGTATTCCCATTTCTTTCAGAATTTTCCATAGTTTATTGTGATCTACACAGTCAAAGGCCTTGGCATAGTCAATAAAGCAGAAATAGATGTTTTTCTGGAACTCTCTTGCTTTTTCCATGATCCAGCGGATGTTGGCAATTTGATCTCTGGTTCCTCTGCCTTTTCTAAAACCAGCTTGAACTTCAGGAATTTCACGGTTCACATATTGCTGAAGCCTGGCTTGGAGAATTTTGAGCATTACTTTACTAGCGTGTGAGATGAGTGCAATTGTGTGGTAGTTTGAGCACTCTTTGGCATTGCCTTTCTTTGGGATTGGGATGAAAACTGACCTTTTCCAATCTTGTGGCCACTGCTGAGTTTTCCAGATTTGCTGGCATATTGAGTGCAGCACTTTCACAGCATCATCTTTCAGGACTTGGAATAGCTCCACTGGAATTCCATCACCTCCACTAGCTTTGTTCGTAGTGATGCTTTCTAAGGCCCATTTGACTTCAATGATCCTCCTTAATCCCTCCCATTTCATTGTTAATATTATTATTATTTTAATTTTTGCTCTGGTGTGGTAATGGTAGGTATAGCCTAGCAGTCTGCCTTCTCTTCTTAGGTTCTGTGGGGAAGTACTCTGTTGAAGTCTTTCAGTTTGTGAATCCCTTCAGCTTTCATTGTTCTTTTAGCACTGGAACTTTAGTGGTGTTCTATGAAAATGGGAAAGATACTGAATTTCTTCTGGGGTTACAGAATGTAGATAGAGAAGTTTATGTAATTCTTTTTATTACAATAGCCAAATCAGTTACTGATATATGGAAATAACTGTTACTAGTTTATATAGAACTCAATCTGTAGAAGAGATTTGTTGCTGTGCTAGCCTCATCTATATATGCTTCAAATATATAACAACTAATCATTAGCCTTTTAAGTCAGATTTATTAAGATTTAATTTACATGTAGTAATGTGTGCTCAGTAACTCAGTCATGTCTTACTTTTTATGAACCCATGGACTGTTGCCCACCAGGCTTCTCTGTCCATGGAATTCTCTAGGCAAGAATACTAGAGTGGGTTGTCATTTCTTTCTACCTTACTGACACAGGGATCAAACTCACGTCTCTTGTGTCTCTTGCACTGGCAGGTGGATTCTATACCACTGTGCCATCTTGTAAAATTCTCCTTTTTTATTGGGTTGGCCAAAAATTTGTTTGGGTGTTTTGTAAGCTATGAAAAACCTGAATAAACTTTTTGGCTGACCCAAGAGATGTTTCAGTGCTTTTAAACATGCATATACATACAGATGTATCTCTATACATCTGTAGCTATATTTTTTGTAACCACCACTGTCACATTTGAATTACAGAACATATCCATGATCTAAAGAAGTTCTCTCATGCTCCTCTGTACTCAATCCCCTTGCATGACCTCTGGCATCTCATCTGATTTCTGTCCCTTTACTTTTTCCTTTGCCAGAATGATATCATATATTAATAAATGAAATCATACGTATATAGCCTCTTTGTTTCTGGCTTGTTTCACTAAACATTATTATTCTGAGATTCTTCCATGTTGTGGCATATATAAGTGGTTCATTCTTTTTTTATTGCTGAATAGTATTCCACTATCTATATATATATACATATATATATATATATAAAATCTTGTATTATAAAATTCTCTTTCTATGTTCTTAACAACAGAACAAAAATAACAACAACACGAAACTCTGTATTGGTACTTCATCAGTAGTTTGGCAAAAGAAGTTAAAAAATTAGTAAAGATTTTATTTGTTGATGCTCTGTTATGTTTGAACTAAAATGAAATTTAGTGATTAATTTTAGATTTTTAATTTTTTATTTCCCTAAGCCTTGAACAAAGGCAATGGGAATTCAATTACAGCATGAGAGATTTAAGTTAAAAAGAAGAGAGTCTGGTAGAAAGAGCATATATTTATTATTGATCACTGAATCTATGCTAACACTGTGCTAAACTCTTTTTTGTATCTTACTTAGTCAATCAAGGTTGACTTTGAAAGTAATACTAAAAATGCAAATTAGTTTATCCTCTTATTTAGAAATCATTTATTGAACATCAAGTTCGTGTTCAAAATATCATTTGTTTATCCTTTTATTTAAAAGTCATCTATTGAGCATCAATTTGTGTACAAAACATATACCAGAAGATAAGAGGAGGTAAAAAGAGCGGTAAATATACAATCTTTTCTCTGGTTACAGGTTAATCACCTTGGATCATCTTAGAAACAGAATGAGTAGGTGATTAGGTTATGTCTCAGGTCACTCCTAAATCTGTAATTCAGTATGTCTTCAGATCAGATCAAATCAGTCACTCAGTCATGTCTGACTCTTTGCGACCCCATGAATCGCAGCACGTCAGGCCTCCCTGTCCATCACCAACTCCCAGAGGTCACTCAGACTCACATCCATTGAGTCAGTGATGCCATCCAGCCATTCCACTACAAATAGAGGAAACAATAAATAACCACAATATAGTGCTTCAAAATGTGTAGCTTTCAAGTATACCCTTGTAAAAGGAAAACATTGTCTTTAAGTATGGCCTCATCTAGGCCTTTTCTCCAGCACTCATAAAGAATTTGTTGACTTAATTTATTCATGTCTAAAATATTGCTAGAAAGGACCATAGGCTTTATGAAGATGCATCTCCTGCTCTCAAGGAGTGCACAGCCTAAATAAAAGCGTTAAAGTGAACACTATTTACAGTATAATTTGATAACTCTTAAATTAGGGCCTTGTAACCAAGAAGAAAAAGATTCTAATTCCATCTGTGGAGTTGGGGAGATCTTGCTTCAAAGACAAAGAGAATAAGCTGTATTGAGAAATTTACCTGGTGAATCACCAGGTGAATATGTGGCAGCCCAGCCAAGATAGAGAAAATAACATGTGGAAATACAGGAAATTGCTGGCTTGTTCTAAGTCAGCTGGCATGGCTAGGGATACAACTTGGGAGTGAAGGATTAGCTGGAAATAAGCCTGGAAGAGCAAGATGAGAGATAAATAATAACGAGCTTGTCTTTACTAGTCTTTAGATTAGAGCTTATCAAACTTCAGTGTGCACACAGTTCACTTTGGACATTTTTTGTTTTAAAAGCAGATTTTGATTCAGTGGTTCTGGAGTGGGACTTGAAATTTGACCTTTCAGAGAAACTCCCAGCCATCTGCTGGCCCCCAAACCTAAATTTAGGTGGTAAGGAGATAGATATGTGTTAAAGATCGTAAAAGTATATGGGTGAAAGTTGCTCAGTCATGTCTGACTCTTTGTGACCCCATGGTCTATACAGTCCATGGAATTCTTTAGGTCAGAATACTGGTGTGGGTAGCTGTTCCCTTCTCCAGAGGATCTTCCCAACCCAGGGATCAAACCCAAGTCTCCCACATTGCAGGCAGATTCTTTACCAGCTGAGCCACAGGGGAAGCCCAAATAGGGTAGGAGCTCGATTAAATCTGTAGTTTAGAAAGACAGTTCTGGACATAGGGTAGAATGCAAATGTATTGGAGGGTTGTCATTGAGATGCTTTATTCCAATGAAAGGGGAAGATGGGAAGGATTGGAAGATTGAGATTGACATATGTACATACTATGTATGAAGTAGAAAATACTGTTTGATTCTGCTTATACGAGGTACTTAGGGCAATTAAATTCATAGAGTCAGAAACTATATTGGTAGATATCAAGGGCCGGGGTTGGGGGTGAGGTGTGGGACGGGGGAATTGGAACTTAGGTTTAATAGGGATAGAGTTTCAGTTTAGGAAGGTGAAAAAATTGGGAGGTGGATGCTGGTGAGAGTTGCACAACAATGTGAATGTACTTAATGCCACTGAACCCTTCAGTTAAATGTGGTTAAAATAGTATGTTTTATATTACTTTTGTGACAATAAAAAATAAGAAATAAAACATTATTTAGTACTTGTATGAATAAATTTAAGATAGTTGAAAATAAGTTTCACTAAAGACCAACTATTTCAAAAAAGATTTTCTGATCCTGATATATTATGATTGAAGCAATACGCTTGTTTCTAATATTTTTTGCCATCTTAAATGAAATATCTAAGGGTAGACACAAAATTAGTCTCTGTTTTTACCCTACTTTGACTTTCTTTCTTCTTCTCACTTTTCCTTTTAATAGTTGACCAAGTAATGTCAAAGTAATATTGTGATGAATATTTGTAACTTCATGGCAAATAGATGGGGAAACAGTGGAAACAGTGGCAGACTTAATTTCTTTGGGCTCCAAAATCACTTCAAGATGGTGACTGCAGCCATGAAATTAAAAGATGCTTACTCCTTGGAAAGAAAGTTATGACCAACCTAGACAGCATATTAAAAAGCAGAGACATTACTTTGCCAACAAAGGTCCATCTAGTCAAGGCTATGGTTTTCCCAGTAGTCATGTATGGATGTGAGAGTTGGATTATAAAGAAAGCCAAGTGTTGAAGAACTGTGGTGTTGGAGAAGACTCTTGAAAGTCCCTTGGACTTGGACTGTGAGGATATCCAACGAGTCTATCCTAAAGGAGATCAGTCCTGAGTGTTCATTGGAAGGACTGATGTTGAATCTGAAACTGCAATACTTTGGGCCACCTGATGTGAAGAACTGACTCAATGCAAAAGACCCTGATGCTGGGAAAGATTCAGGGCTGGGAAAGAGGGTTTGAGGAGAAGGGGACAACAGAGGATGAGATGGTTGGATGGCATCACTGACTCAAAGGACATGAGTTTGGGTAAACTCCAGTAGTTGGTGATGGACAGGGAGGCCTGGCATGCTGCTTTTCATGGAGTCTCAAAGAGTTGGACACAGCTGAGCAACTGAACTGAACTGGACTGATTTGTTGAAAAAAGCGAACCAGCTCCTGGCCTTGGGAGGCACAAAATCAGAAGGGGCAGCTGTTATATTTATACGACTGTAATAAATATAGCATCACAAACACTACAGTAATATCAAACCCATTGAAATGATTACATTTTAGAAATGAGCATTCTCAGAAAGAGCTTATCAATTCTGCAACATGTAATGATTATAAATCAAAAGCACATTACTTAGAAAAGAATCAAACAGAAAACTCTTTGGAAGAATGTCTATGGTTAGGACTGCCATAGTTTGTGTTGTCCGTTCACATTTGGTTATCTCAGTGTTCTTTTTCCCTCTGGAAGAGAACAAAAACTTCTGAAGATACCAACTAGATTTGTGGTTCTGATCAGATCAGATCAGATCAGATCAGTCGCTCAGTCGTGTCCGACTCTTTGCGACCCCATGAACCGCAGCACGCCAGGCCTCCCTGTCCATCACCAGCTCCCGGAGGTCACCCAGACTCGCATCCATCGAGTCAGTGATGCCATCCAGCCATCTCATCCTCTGTCGTCCCCTTCTCCTCCTGCCCTCAATCCCTCCCAGCATCAGAGTCTTCTCCAATGAGTCAACTCTTCACATGAGGTGGCCAAAATACTGGAGTTTCAGCTTTAGCATCATTCCTTCCAAAGAAATCCCAGGATTGATCTCCCCCAGAATGGACTGGTTGGATCTCCTTGCAGACCAAGGGACTCTCAAGAGTCTTCTCCAACACCACAGTTCAAAAGCATCAATTCTTTGGCGCTCAGCCTTCTTCACAGTCCAGCTCTCACATCCATACATGACCACAGGAAAGACCATAGCCTTGACTAGGCGAACCTTTGTTGGTAAAGTGATGTCTCTGCTTTTGAATATGCTATCTAGGTTGGTCATAACTTTCCTTCCAAGGAGCAAGCGTCTATATTAGAATCAGCTAGGAAACTTTCAAAAAATACCAATGCCCAAAGCTACTTCCCCAGAGATTCTAATTCAATTGGTTTGGATTGGAGTCACAGCATTGACATTTTTTTAACCTGCTTATTATTGAGGTATAATATATGCATTTAGAAGAGTGCATATAAGTATGTAGTTTGAGAAATTTTAATGAACTGAAAACACCCATTATTCAACACAGAAGTCAAAAAAAAGATATTACAGGTCCTCATCAAGCAGCCCGGAGAAGGCAATGGCACCCCACTTCAGTACTCTTGCCTGGAAAATCCCATGGACAAAGGAGCCTGATAGGCTGCAGTCCGAGGGGTCACTAAGAGTCAGACACGACTGAGCGACTTCACTTTCATTTTTCACCTTCATGCATTGGAGAAGGAAATGGCAACCCACTCCAGTGTTCTTGCCTGGAGAATCCCAGGGATGGGGGAGCCTGGTGGGTTGCCATCTATGTGGTTGTACAGAGTCGGACACGACTCAGGTGACTTAGCAGCAGCAACAGCAGCATCAAGCAGCCAAAATTGAGAACTACTGGTCTGGCTATGACCACACCTATATGTGAACTTTCAGAAAATGGAGACATTTTTGCAGGATACAGGGAAAGGATAGAGAGAAAACTTTTGCTCATTATATGAAGAATGTAACATCTGAGACTGGGCTTAAAAGATGGTAAAATTTGGAGATGTGGGTTTGGGGGAAGTTTGTAGACTCATGGGAATGAAGGAAGATTGATGGGGAGTCAATGCGATGTTTAGGAAACAAGGAATAGTTCAATTTGATTGCACAAGAAAATGTTTGAGGTGAAGTAAAGTTAAAAATAACATAGAAATAAGGCTAAGGCAGTGTGGCAAAGAACATCACACATGACGTAGCATTAAATTGCTTTTTTTATGGAACAGAGGTAAACTGCATGGTAGCATATTTATGATTTTGGCATTTGTATCTGTAAACCTGTATGTAACAATACAAGAAAAAACTATAGCATAAATTATACATCTGATCTGACACATTAATTGATAATATTTTATATGGTTTTCAATTTTCATTCATTTACTCATTCTGAATAATTTACATCAAGAAATCTTCAAAAACATTACAAAGTTATTGATGTTAGCTTTCTTTTTGGAAAGAGAGCCTCTAATCCTTATATTTTGTGTGATATTTTTAGATCTTCCAGTAGCATAAGAAAGGAGTGAAAATCATTATTATAAGCAAAGATTATCTTTTATTTCAGATATATATGTACTTTGAATATAAAATCCATCATAATATAAATAATTATTCCTGTCACTTAAAAATGATAATTATCTCATTTACATGTCTATGACTGTTCAAAAGTGTCATACTCCTTCAATAAATTACATTCTGGATCATATCAGTATCTCTTCAAGAAAATAAAGTCAAATCTTTGTAGTAACCAGCAGCTTAATTTTCATTAGGACAGCTATTTGATAATTAGTCATGCACCATAAATCAAATCCCCAAGTCTTCTTCTGCTTTCTTAATTGAAAATTATTGTTTCTTGGCTCTCTGGTTGAAAGTGCAGCAAGTGTGAATGTGATCGATGTGGAATTGGGCACAAACAGTTTGAGACAGTCACAACTTGATAGATCATCGCCCCGAAGGGGCTTGCAGTGGTGGGTAGGCAGAAGTCTCTAAATTAAAGATTTACTCCCAAAAAGTGCAAGTGCAAAGGAAGCTCTGGTATATCCCACCCATCTCTACATTTTTGCCGCTTTCACTTTTTCTTTTTTTCCTTTGCTTTCCTTTTTTTTTTTTTTTTTAAAGTCAGAAGCCACCCATTTGCACCAGTGACTATGGAGATAGTATTAGATTGTTGGAAAACTGAACTTTTTGTTTGGGATGAAAACATGAAAATATTCCTCATTACTGTCATGAACAAATATTGAATTCGTTGGTATTTTAAAGTAATTTGAAAACATTGACTAAAAACATTCTACTCATCTGACAGCTAATCGGAGAGAACGGATGGCTACCGGGTATTGCCCCCAGTCATGAAATCATTTCAAATATGATACTGTTGAGGCTAAATAAAAGACGTTGCAAGTAATAAGGAAAATATTGCTTCATTGAATGGCTGCAGCTTGTTACCATTTTTCTTCTGACAATCTAGGAGGATTTGCAGGGAACTTTGGTCATGTTTGCAGTTCTTTAGTTAAGAACAGCCACAGGGTGTTCCAGCATTCATTTCTTGTTTTCTAGTGGCCTGGCAGCCAGGACCTGATGAGGCCCACAGCAGGGAGCACTGTGAAATGCACCATAAATTTCAATGTGTGAAGTCAAAAGAGCTAAAAAAAAATCTGGGCATAAGAACCAGAGTTGGAGTTTGCAAATTACCTGGGCAAATGCACCCTGAAATAAATATAGCATTTTACCAGTTCCATGTATAAAGTGAAGTAGAGGGGAGTTAAAGAGCCGTGCCTTGCCAATAGTGTGTAAAGACTAACATTGGTATTATTTATTGCAGCATAATCACACCACTGTTTTATGTTTTAGTTACATCAAACCTTCTAGATGGCATATTAAAAAATTTTGGTTGGTTTTGTGAAAGGAATTTAAATAAAGCTTTTTGATGAATTATGGTTCAGACTATAATAAGATTGAGCTAGAAAGCCTGTGGAGCTGTGATGCCTTGCCATGAATTATATCTTAGAACTCAAGGAATCTTACCACCCTTCAAAGAAAATCCAAAAATATTGACATACTTATATTTTACTATCTTTAAGGCTTTGAACAAGTTGTTAAATCTCTTTAGACATCAGCTATCTTATCTATAAAATAATGAAGTTCTGGTCGCTGAACTCCGATATTTTTTCCTATTCTAACATCTTGTGATTTTGTGGAAAATTGGTGTCTGAGGATAAATTCCTCTTTCTTGATTGTATTGGATTCTGCCTGGAGGAATAATTAGATTTGCATAAGGTATCATGTATGTATGTTAAGCTATGTGCAGATAGATTCACAAAGTAGCTGTATGCAGGCCTGTTTCTATCAGTAGGTATGTTTCATTTGATCAGCAGGGAGTGTTAAAAATTCTTGGTTAATTGCCAACATTTCAAAGTCCAGAAATATCACTTAGAAATCTGATTTCTGACTTTTTCTATAAAACAGAAAATAAAGAAAAACATCTTTTTTGCAAGAATATAGTCACCTAGAACTAAATATCAGTTTCTTCTTCACATATTACAATCTCTCCAGTCCTAGTTTTCTAGGCTGGGTGTGGGTGTTACCTATGCAGAGGCTGGGTGTCAGTTTTCTTTATTCAGTGTTCCCCTGTTATAGACCTTGCTCTATAGTTTCTTCATTCATTTATATTATGTATTGTGGCTCCAGCAGGCCTAATGATAATACAGAATATATCCTGCAAAATATAAGGTAAACACATTATTTTTTCCTGTGTGGTCAAGGGAAGTGCAGATATGCTTCTCTTCCAGCCACTCAAAAAAAATAAATAAAAGTGAGTCTGAGACGGAGGTTATAGAATTTGCTACGCTACCTGGTTCCTCACTCTGTGAGTGCTACCAAATCCTTTGAAATTTTGACAAAACTTTGAGGATCTAGGGAGGCAAAGGGAGATGTATCTACTGAGTTGTGTCTTTAATGTGATGATTGTCCTTTGCATTTCTTGTTTGCCAAATCAATAGTAAACTGACATTAAAAAATCTTCAATGAAGTCTGAGTCATGGTTCACACCAGTCTTTGAACCCATACCTGCCACTGTAGACTGGTTCAACTCATTTGTTGGCTAGTGTGCTCTAGAAACTATCTGGAATTTTTCTGTTGCTGTGTTAGAGAGGTTAATAATTTTCTCCAGATTTCCATCCTTCTTTCTAAAAGAACCTTTCCAGCTCTAGTAGCCTGAGAAGAGGCAGTTTTAATGGACCAACTAAGTCTCTCATGACCACTGACCACAAAAGCTGACTTGACCAGGCCAATCAGATTCATTCTTCCAAGTAATGGGACTGAGATATGGAGATTGAGCCATTTAGCTGTGGGGAACCAAATTAGGTGATCCTAGGAATCCAAGGATGACACTGTCATTTTGAGAGGGTATTGATGTTGCTATGGGAAAGCAGAGGTAGAGTCTCAGAGAAAGACAGGGATAAATCACCATTTGGTTCAGTGGACCTGTACTGTCTTTCTAGCAGTTGTGTTCTGGGAGATTTCCTCTGATTAATTTCTTGGGGACTCACTCTTAAATATGAATGAAGAGCTAAGATTCTCCAGACATTTGAGGAAAGACTTAATTACTTTAATACAAAGGTCAAAAACAAACCAGAAGTGAACTATAGAAAATTCCTAGAGGAAAACATAAGCAGAACACTCCTTGACTTAAATTGTAGTAATTTTTGGGGGGATCTTCTCCAAAACCAAAAGAAATAAAAGCAAAAATAAACAAATAGGACATAATTAGACTCAGAAGCTTTTGTACAGCAAAAGAAACCAGCAACAAAATGAAAAGACAACCTACTGAAAGGGACAAAATATTTGTTAATGATATAACTGATATGTTTTGCATTTAAGCAGTTCGTAGTCACTAGCCACATGTGACTTCTGTGTACATGCAATGTAACTGGTGGAACTGAGGAAATAAAATTTTAATTATTTAAATGTAAATTGCTTGAGAATCTTGAGAAGTAGACAGTGGAGGTGCAAGAAAAGAAAGTGGGGAACTGAGGAGTGAAGTTTTGAGTCAGTGTCAAAAATCCTGTGTAGAGCAGGTGTAGAACAGTTGGACTAGGAGGAAAAAATATATTTTCCACTGTTAGAGGAGGAAAAAGGAAAAGATGGAGGCACATGGAGTAAGTTAGTAGATGAATGGGAAAAAGAGGGCATTGCCATAACAATGAAGCAAGAGACAAAGATAAGAGGAAGAAAAGAAGGAAGAGATGCATGTTTCAGAGCGGCTAAAATGGTTGATTATATTTCTTGTATATACATAAAGATTGTGAAAAAAACATAAAAATTATCTGTGTAGATAAGAGAAAAATGGAAAGAGGGATAAGAAGAAGAATTTTCACACCTTATTTAGCAGTTTGAACCCATGTAAAAGATTAAATGAATAAAAATTTAAAATACTAGACAAGAAGTTTACCAAATAAAAATAAAAAGGAAAGTGTTAAGGACCCTGCAGAAATTTCAGCTTTATTGTTGTTGTTCAGCAGCCCAGTCATGTCCAACTCTTTGCAACCCCATGGACTGTGGCATGACTTGTCTCTTCCTCATCATTTCCCAAAGTCTGTCCAAATTCATGTCCATTTCATCAGTGATGCCAGCCAGCTATCTTATCCTCTGATGCCCTCTTCTCCTTCTGCTCTCAATCTTTCCCAGTATCAGGGACTTTTCCAATGAGTAAGCTATTTGCATCAGATGACCAAAATACTGGAGTTTCAGCTTCAGCATCAGTCTTTCCAACAAGTATTCAGGGTTGATTTCCTGGTTTGATCTCCTTGTTGTTCAAGGGACTTTCAGGAGTCTTCTCCAGCACTGCAGTTTGAAGGCATCAATTCTTTGGTGTTCTGCCTTCTGTATGGTCCAGCTGTCACAACTTTATGTGAACACTGGGAAGATCATAGACTTGACTATTCGGACCTTTGTAGGCAGGGTAATGTCTCTGGTTTTCAACACACTCTCTAGATTTGTCATAGCTCTCCTGCCAAGAAACAAGTGTCCTCTGATTTCATGGATGTAGTCACCATCCACAGTGATTTTAGAGCCCAAGAAGAAATCTGTCACTACTTTCATCTTTCCTCCCTCTATTTGCCATGAAGTAATGGGGCCTGATGCCATGATCTTCATTTTTTTTAATATTATTTTTAAGCTGGCTCTTCTATTCTCCTCCTTTACCCTCATCAAGAGGCTCTTTAGTTCTCTTTGTTTTCTGCCATTAGAGTGATATCATCCACATATCCAAGGTTGTTGATATTTCTCTTGCTTATATTGATTCCAGCTTGTAACTTGCCTGGCATTTCTCATGGTGTGCTCAACATATAGATTAAACAAGCAGGGTGACAGCAAACAGCCCGGTCTTTCTCCTTTCTCAATCTTGAACCAATCAGTTGTTCCATACAGGGTTCTTACTGTTGCTTTTGACCCACATACAAGTTTCTCAGGAGACAGGTAAGATGGTCTGGTATTCTCATCTCTTTAAGAGCTTTTTGAAGTTTATTATGATCCACATAGTCAAAGGCTTTGGTGTAGTTGATGAAACAGAGGTAGATGTTTTTCTGGATTTCCCCAGCTTTCTCAATGAATGTTTCAGTGAATGTTGGCAATTTCAGTGAATGTTGGCAATTTGATCTCTGGTTCCTCTGACTTTCCCTTTTCAGCTTTATAGGACACAATAATCACATTTTTTTCTCTTCCTGTTTTTAAAAAATTTTGCATTTTTCACAGCATATTATTATTATGGAAAATACTAATTTCGTATGCACACCAATAACAAAAAGTTTTACACAACAAAATATTTTGATGCAGTAATGCAGTTAAATAGATTTTATTTAATAAACAGACTTGTTACACATCTGTCATATTTATATTATATATCAATAACCTCAGATATGCAGATGACACCACCCTTATGGCAGAAAGTGAAGAGGGGCTAAAAAGCCTCTTGATGAAAGTGAAAGTGGAGAGTGAAAAGGTTGGCTTAAAGCTCAACATTCAGAAAACAAAGATCATGGCATCTGGTCCCATCACTTCCTGGGAAATAGATGGGGAAACAGTGGAAACAGTGTCAGACTTTCTTTTTCTGGGCTCCAAAATCACTGCAGATGTTGACTGTAGCCATGAAATTGAAAGATGCATACTCCTTGGAAGGAAAGTTATGACCAACCTAGATAACATATTCAAAAGCAGAGACATTACTTTGCCAACAAAGGTTCGCCTAGTCAAGGCTATGGTCTTTCCTGTGGTCATGTATGGATGTGAGAGCTGAACTGTGAAGAAGGCTGAGCAGCAAAGAATTGATGCTTTTGAAGTGTGGTGTTGGAGAAGACTCTTGAGAGTCCCTTGGACTGCAAGGAGATCCAACCAGTCCATTCTGAAGGAGATCAGCCCTGGGATTTCTTTGGAAGAAATGATGCTAAAGCTGAAACTCCAGTATTTTGGCCACCTCATGCGAAGAGTTGACTCATTGGAAAAGACTGATGCTGGGAGGGATTGGGGGCAGGAGGAGAAGGGGACGATGGAGGATGAGATGGCTGGATGGCATCACTGACTCGATGGACGTGAGTCTGAGTGAACTTCGGGAGTTGGTGATGGACAGGGAGGCCTGGTGTGCTGCGATTCATGGGGTCGCAAAGAGTCGGACACGACTGAGCGATTGATCTGATCTGATGTATATTATATATTTATTTATGGACTTCTCAGGTGGCACTAATGGTAAAGAAACCACCTGCCAATGTAGGAGACATAAGAGATGGGGTTGGATCCCGGGGTCCAGAAATCACCAGGAGGAGGGAATGGCAACCCATTCCAATATTCTTACCTGAAGAATCCCATGGACAGAGGAGCCTGGCAGGATGCACTCCATGGGGTCTCAAAGAATTGAAGGTTACCAAGGCTATGGTTTTTTCCAGTGGTCATGTATGGATGTGAGAGTTGGACTGTGAAGAAATCTGAGCGCTGAAGAATTGATGCTTTTGAACTGTGGTGTTGGAGAAGACTCTTGAGAGTCCCCTGGACTGCAAGGAGATGCAACCAGTCCATCTTAAAGGAGATCAGTCCTAGGTGTTCATTGGAAGGACTGATGTTAAAGCTGAAACTCCAATACTTTGGCCACCTCATGCGAAGAGTTGGACTCATTGGAGAAGACTCTGATGCTGGGAGGGATTGGGGACAGGAGAAGAAGTGGACGGCAGAGGCTGAGATGGATGGATGGCATCACCGACTTGATGGACGTGAGTTTGGGTGAACTCCAGGAGTTGGTGATGGACAGGGAGGCCTGGCGTGCTGCGGTTCATGGGGTTGCAGAGTTGGACACGACTGAGCGACTGAACTGAACTGAAAGCAACCTAGCATGCATGCATGCAGGCACATAGTTATAGCTGTGTGGTTCTTGAGGGGCACTGATAGGGGTAAGGACAGGATAGGGATTGTGAGTGGATCTAGTTAACATTAAACCATAAAATGGTTATGGTTCTTTAGAAACTAGTTTTAAATAGTTTGGACAGAACAACTGAGCTCTACTGACAACTAATCATAATAGGGACATTCCATGGTATGCTTTGTATCAGTAGACATTGTCCAAACCCCAAGTTTCTGGATAATGGGTGTTATCAGAGAATTTTGTCCATTTAAAAAAATAATCATCCTGATAAACTCTTAAAAGCAGGTTTGCTCCCAGCTTCCTGTTTCCTTTTTCCTGGCTGACAAATTTTGTTTCTTTGACCCCATCCTTCTTTGACTCATGTTTGCTTACACTCATGACCCTGTTGTTCTGTGGCAAAATAGCCATGGTGGGCTCTCTGATACTTAAACTAGGAATGGGAATGTCACTGTTTCAAAAGCAAGATGACAAAAATAGAAGAGGGGGGAAAATCCTGCTTAAGTTTATGAACACATATTTTGTCCCCATTTTAAGCACAAGGAGGCCAAATCTATCACTTTGCCTTCTCTTAGAGATTTAGTCCATCAACCAATTTTTCCTCTTCTTTCCAACTTTCTTGGAACTAAAGTCACCATCAGCCCATTCGTAAGAGCATCAAATGCAAAGCTCTGTAATACAGGGTATATCTTAAATGCAAGAAAAATAAAGTCAAATGCCTTTGTGATCTCAATTCTGTATGTGTGGAATCTGAGGGTAAAATGTATGTGATATCAAAGAGGCTATATTACATATTAAACTTTTCTGTTAATATTAGATTTTCTGGAGTTCATTCTTCAAGTGTCTTCACACAAAAACCTCTGTACGGAGCAATAGACTTTGATTATTAATCAAACACATGGTTTAGCCTGTCATGAGAAGCCACACTCTTCTGTAAATACATGTGGGTTTTTCTCAGAGTCAGTAAAAAAATATGTCAGTAAACAAGCAGCAACAACTCTATGATTTTAAAGGATAGATTGCTTGGTTGTTCTGGAAGGTCTACCATGTTTAAGAGAGAATCTTCCCCAAACTCAGTGAGAGATTTCCTTCATTGTTGTTCACAACTCCTAGAAGAAGTGACATGACACTTTTTTGCCTTTAGACCAAATTACACATGTCATGTTGAAAGAGTAATTCCAAATAAGCTATTGTTATGGAGGTGAGAACATTTTGTCATTTAATATTTGACCTCCAACATACCAGAATATTAAGTAGAAATGTGTGGTATTTTAAGGACTTGCCTTCTACAGTAACCCAGGAGCAGAAGGGGCTCACTTGTCCACCCTAAGCTATTGGCAGAAGGCACTTAAAGTGAGATTGAGTATGAAAATGAAACCTAACACGGGTGTCTCTCTTCTGCCCGCTCTACCTAATCTAATGTCCTTAAACTCTTCCTGCAAAATCCTGCTGTTTTCTGGTGTTTGATATTCTGACCATCTTTGAACCCCTGAACTCTGACAGAGGAGGGCCTTGGAGAGGTTGTCATCTGATCTGTGTTAGAAGCAAAAGGAATGGCTTTCTCTCTAATAGCACTTCTCTCTGTTAAACAGTTGGTGGGAGATTAAAATGCTCTAGGTGGAGAAGACCGAAAGGACTGGGGACATCATTTTCTTGGGGAGGGCTTGTCTGCATGTCAAAAAAACAAGCAGGGTTTATTTTTTCCCCCTTTCTTTGCTGTCACACATTCATGATATTTCACTGCTTATTTATTCATTTTTATGATTTATTCCAAGTCTTAAAGGAGAATGAATTCCTGCTATGCTCCTATTCGGCCAAGATCGTGGTTAGACACTGACATTCTGAGTTCCAGCCATATTAATTGCTGGATAAAGGCTATAATCCTTCTCTCTTTGAAGCCCAAGGCTGATTTTTAGGCAACACTTCAAAAGCAGAGCACAACTGAAGAGGCATATTTCCTACTAGCACTGAATTACCGTGATTGACTCAGCTTGCGTTAGTCTCCATGTGCCTCACATATTTGGCTACTCAACCAAACAATTTGATTTTGATACTAGAGAGTGAAAGAAAATGCCTTTTGTTATATAAAGGGTGATCTATAACTCCACATGAGGTATATTTCCATGGTTGCTTAAAACACCTTAGAAATAGAAACACCTAAATCACTCTTTTCTTACTCTAGAAAACACCATGCTTGAAAGTTCTCTCCTCTCTCATGTTTTGGCATAACAGCATATAAACCACCAGTCTGAGTCCATGATGATTAATGACAAAAGCCCATGTAAATAAGGAATTTCACACATTCTTAAATTATAACCCTTGTAAGTTTTTTTAAAAAAATAATTTTCAACATCAGCTGTTTAAAATTCAACCCAATATATGTAAAACAATTGTAACTGAAATTTTACAGTAAGGAAGTGTAAAATATAAATGTTCTGAAAAAGACTAAACCAAAACGACAACTACCAAAACAACAACACCACGAAAATAAAAAATGACAAATAAAATGGAAATCCGTGGCCAGTAGGGAACTTTTTATTGGTATCTATTTCACTTACAGCTTGCTTCTCTCTAACTCTATAAACTATAGGGACTTTCTCATATAGGATTTGCCAAGTATACTTAGTGTGCTATGTTTGAAAGATTAACAGTATTTCAGATCAAAGGAGGACCCTGCTGCATGGTCTTACAAGATTGTCATTCACTCCCATTATGGCTCATTTGCACAAGATTTTCATGTAATATGAGCCATTGTTTTGATGGCAGTGATTTGACATAAAGACAGGGCCGAACTGCATCTCAGCGTCCTCATCAGTCAGGCTGGGGGGCATCTTGGTCCCAAAGAACTTGCCAATCATAAAAGGCAACTGTTACTTAGTTATGGATCAACCCTCTCCCCCCTACTGTCCCCTACCCCAACCTCCTAGTTTTTTAAGGTGGAAAACTTCTTGAATGTTCATGGATACCATAAAAATCAGACAATGACTACTTGTGCTAGATTAGATACAGTTTAACCGGACAAACTTTCAGATACCCTATTCAAAAGAGCAAATTACGAGCCATTTTAGTGAACTGCTTTTTCTTCTTGTGCTTTCTGCCATGCCTATTTTGACTTTAAAATAACTTGAAGTGGTGAAAAGTTATGCCTGAGTTACATTCAGAACTTTTCTTTAAGCTATATTTATGTTTTTCTAGTGATTTCGTTTTATGGATATGCATGGAATATATATTTACATATTCTAGTCACTCATGTTCTCTCCCTCTTTTTTTCTGCAAGTTAAATTTCAAAGGAAAAGAGAGGTATTACTGCTGCTTCAATAGTGCCTGATAATATAAACAAAAAAGAAATATTTAAAATCTGAATGATTTCAAATGTAATCTTAACTGGAGAGAATATCCTTTTCTTAACTTTACTCAGCATATATCACCATATAAAAATATTTAAAAAATGCATTTAGATGTAGCAAATATACAACAATGGAAAGAAAACTTGAAATGGTTAATTCTAAATACATTACATTTAATGTAAAGAATTAAGAATAAAAACTACATTAGAAAAATATAATCTGTTTTTAGTGTCTGGATTCAGTTTTCTAAGTTAATGCATTTTAAATCTGGAATTTTAATGCTTTTATATAGTATTTGTCATTTCTGGTAAAGTGCTGATTTGTTATGTGCAGCATTTATTCAATGCTTTCTATATAAAGTTGCATTCAAATTTTTAGAACTTAAAAACTGATTTTTTAAGTTGTAACAATGGCTCACCTAAATTTTATGTTTAAAACAAGATTGACTATGATTTACTTGCATTTTTAAATCTATTTTAAATTTCTTTACAGCAAACATATGTCATAGAACAAAAGAAGTGAACTCAAATGATGTCATATTGGAGAAAATGTTTAAAACACAGAGAAATCACTATTTTATATACTCATTTAAAAACATTTGTAAAAATAAGAGTGAATATAAATTTTCATTTAAAAATTATTTTTCTTTGCCCTATCTCAATGCATAAATGCAAGAAATATCCTATTTGTCTATAATCAAAATAAGCTTTTATGTTTTAGGAGTGCTTTAAAAGTTAGCAAAAAAGAAGCTAGCTTGCTCAGTGAAATACTTTTAAAATGTATGCTTACTTAGAAAAAAAACTAACAGAAATAGTCATAGAAATTAAAAATGAGCTAAGTAGTCAGAATATTTCCCCCAAGATTTTACTTTGAAGAATTTCAAATATAGAAAATGTTGAAGCATAATTTAACAAACACTTGCATGTTTTCCACATTTACTTCTTTTTTTCTTTGAACTATTTGAAAATGATACCTCTAGAATTTTCAGCATGCATCTCCTAAGCACAAGATCATTCATTTATATAACTATGTCATGAAAAATTGAAATATTTGTATAGAATCTAGTAATCAGGATGTTTAAAATGGATCAAAGTTTTGTTAGAACTCAGGGTTGATTAAAAATACACATATCCTTGATGGCAAATACAACAAGTTTAATGAATTAGCATATGAACATTTACTTTAAATTTAAATTCAGGCTTTGCATGTTAATACTTTCACTGTAATTTACAGGCAGTTATTGAAAAACAAATACTAAACTATTAGCAGAATGTATTTTCTTTTATGAAACACTTTCAAAATACATGAACAACAGCGCCCTCTACATTTGGATAAGATTTTACTGGTTGAGAAAGGGAGCATTTTAACAATAATCACTGTGGGTTTGGGGACAAATGATGTGATTGTAATACATTACAAAATTACATGGTAATCTCTCATATGAGTTTACAGTATTTTAAACCATTGATTTATTATGGGAAATCAAAATCTGGAAACTCAATATTGTACCATTCAGCAAACAAACTGACAGAAATAATAGTTAAGAGGAAATAGAAAGCTCTCTAGGAAAGTACATAAACCTGTTTCAAAAATAGACAATCATATTATTTAATAGGTTTTCAGAATCAGTTGTGAGTAGTTAAAATTGTATTTCCTTTCTTGCTTATATACATAAGATGTTGTGATGTTTTCAAATTTGAAAATGGATTGAAGTTTTTTAAAAAATGCTTTATAGTTTACAGTATCCAAATATTGAAGAAAATACAGACTTAGAATCTAGCATTTAATATGTTTGCATGAAATAAAAGATAAAATAAATTTGTGTTTAAGTAAGTTCTTTTGAAAATTCTTTTTCAGGTTAACTCATAACAAAGTTGTTTATAATATTATAAAGACAAAAATATAATCATCCATCTTATATGTAGATCCTCGTGTCTGTAATTCTGTAATTAATTAGCAAAACTATCCCCCAAAACAATTAGAATATCATCCTTTAAATAATTCAAAAGAGAAAAATTATGCACATATGTGACTTTTATAACATGAATAAAAAATTTAAATATATGTTTGCAATTCATTTTTCTACCTATAAACTCTTTGTTTTATGACACCTAAATATTAATTCTCTCAACAGGCAACTCAGTTGAAAAATGTGCTTAATAGCAATAAAATCAGTCTAATATATTGGTGTTTTAAAGGTTTGCTTTTCTGTTTAGTGTTGCTTTTTCAGTGCAGCTTTTTCACTTAAGAAAAATGATGTTTATTTTAAAAATAATGTTTTCCTTAAATGTATTCTCTTACACACAGGTTTGATATTGCTCAATTATTAAATTTCGAAGGCAACTTAACTACTAGAGTCTAAGGTAAAAATCTTTCAGTAACTTATTTGTAAGCTGTCAGTTGGCAGAAAAAAGATTAAGACAGGTAAAACCTGGAAACATATTGTGCTCCTCTCATCAGTTTAACGCAAGCGTTTCAGTGTCAGTCACTTCATTTAGATAGGAAACTATAACACAAAAATTAGAAATGAATAATTAACCAACACATATCTTAGGTTTTAAAAAGATTCAACCACTAAACTAACTAAAATAAACTGCAAACTTCTTTGTACATTTAAAGTTAAAGCAAACCTGAATAATTATATAGCTTGTGAAGAAAAAGAATGCTCTTTGAAATGATTCCTTTAGTCTTTTCTGTTGCTTATAGTGCCATGAAAAATCCTAGAGCATGCACTAAATTTATAAAGACAAAGTGCCAGTGACTCTGGGGATCATCTTGTTCATTTTAAGAGCAAATTAAAACAGTGAAAGAATGGTGCAAATAATTGTTTCATATGTTCTTTGCTTGTGACTGCTGTAATCACCGGGCCTGATTTACAAATGTAGACTTGAAGGTTTCTCAGCTTCCTGCAGGGTAGAAGACTGTTACTTTGGCACTCACCCTCTCGCCCTTGTAATCACCACTCAAAACTGTGCCCTGGTACTTCCAATTCCCAGTCTCTTGATTGAACACCTCATTCTGTGCTAACAAGGTGTCCGAGGTATTTGAACAGGGGCTTCAGTCGGAAAATTGTTAATGGTTTTGCTCATTAAGAGTTGCTATACAGTTTTGGTAATTTGGTAACTGTCTAAATTGCAAGTTGTTGTTGTTGTTTTTTTTTTTTTCTTCTGCTTCATCTTAAGGAAAGATGCTAAATTTAAGATGGTAACAGTAGTCCTTCTGTTTCAAAATTGACAAGGAAAGTAGTTGATTGCTCTCTGAGTTATGATGCAGTTGTTTTCACAGAATTAATAAAATTATCTTGAATGCCTAGGTTTATTCCCAAGTTATTTTCAAAACATGATTAAAAAGTAAAGCTGAAGATAAAATTTTTTCACAGGATGCACTTCTGAGATAGCTAAGATTTCCAATTTGTGTAAGGCATAAAGAGCAACAAAATTTATTTTTTTTAGAACATGAGGCACTATAGAGCTATGACAGTGTTTCTACCTACTTTCTTAAAATAAAATTGATTAACTTTATTTTTGACAGCTACTTTATTTCTATAAATATACAAATATGTCTTTCAAAAACACATATACTCTATTTTATTTTTAAGAAAATAGAAGTAATATTGACTTATTTGCCACCAAAATGACTTTTTATGATCATAATTGCAAAGCCCATTTAATTCAGACAGATGACTTTAATAGATATATTTTCCTATTGAATGGTTATTTAAAAAATAATTTTAGTTGTGATCTGAATGCTTAAATTTGGCTTTTCAAGGTATACATAAAAATCCTGAGAACATTTTTTCATGAATTTAATTGCATTCCCCTCTATGGAAATGGCCCTGACAATGCCACACTATTTTACTAACATAATCCACTTTTTTGTATTTCTATACTTTATAAAAGATGTATTTCCCAAGAAGAATTAAGAAAAAAGATCAGTATTTATATGTCTTCTGGTTTAGTTTAAAACCTGTGATTAACTTTATCAATTCAGATTTAAAAGGGAGACCATTTCTGAAAAGAGTTTTTCTTACACATTCTCTGTCTATCTGTTTCTTTCATAATTATGAAAGGCTTTACTAAGTTTGGCAGCAATATCTCCAGGGATTTATTTTAAATTATTTTTAGTGATTTGGACAGTTGCCATTTTATCACAGAGATGAAAAGGTGGAAGATGAGAATCAGCTGAGGATGGAAGTTTTTCCCCTATACTGAGCAAAGGGCTATTTTAAAGTGATTTATGTGGCAGTTTTCTTCTGTGTCACCATTATGTCCCTGCTGCCTGAGTGTGACAACGTGGTGCTTGCTAACATTTTGGTAATAATTTATTGGGATGAGATTTTTTTGCCTGGAGTTCAGCCTGCAATCCTTTTAACACTCTGCTAAAAGGCGTAAGTTCTCTACAGGCGTATTTATTTTTCACTTTGGAACTGTGCACTCACACAAAACCCTGCCTACATAAATCTGCAACTCTTCTTTTTGAATTGGAAGCTGAATACAGACCATGACTTGTGCATAAAAAAAAAAAAATGCAGAAATAATGCCCCCCTACTGTGTAAGTATTTTTGTTTTTCATGAATCAAGCCCAAAGTTATTTAAATTAATTCTAGTTTCATCATGGCAATAGAATATCATTTTTTGGCCTCTTAAAAATACTAATGCATGGATGTAATTTTACTGTTATTCGACTAAGTTTCTCATGCATTTTAAAATTCTTTAACACAAAATAAACTGATAGCTACAGTTTCATGTAAACAGGCTTTAATTGGTCAATTAGAAAATATAATTTCTGATGTTTACAAAGATATAATGAAAGTTATATTTTCATTATATCTTTGAAAATCTAGAAAACAAAGAATTTATGTTTTTTTTTTTTCTTTTTTGCTATGTGTTTAAGAAGAAAAAATTAATAAAAAAAAAAAAATTTAAAAATTTTATTTGTTGGAAGGGAGGGATTTTTATAAAATTTTTTTCATATCTAAGCTATATACATTTTCTTGAAAAAAAAAAGCCTCACCTTCCTTTTTGTTTGGCAAAAAAAAAAAAAAAAATTTATTTTTTTTTTTGATCAAGAATCTCTTTTATTGATTATCAGAAACATTACAAACATCTAGTATGAACAAATTGTAACATGATAGTGTTTAGTTTGAACAATTAATACATTTCAGATATAATATTATACATATTTCAATGCTATTCTCCCCAATCATCTCACCCTCTCCCGGTCCCAGAGTCCAAAAGTCTGGTCTATACATCAGTGTCTCTTTTGTTGTCTCGTAAATAGGGTTATTTTTTACCATCTTTCTAAATTCCATATATATGCGTTAGTATACTGTATTTGTGTTTTTGTTTCTGGCTTACTTCACTCTGTATAATAGGCTCCAGTTCCATCCACCTCCTTAGAACTGATTCAAATGTATTCTTTTTAATGGCTGAGTAATACTCCATTGTGTATATGTACCACAGCTTGCTTATCCATTCATCTGTGGATGGACATCTAGGTTGCTTCCACGTTCTGGCTATTGCAAACAGTGCTGCTATGAACATTGGGGTACAAGTGTCTCTTTCAATTCTGGTTTTCTCAGTGTATATGCCCAGCAGTGGGATTGCTGGATCATAAGGCAGTTCTATTCGCAGTTTTTTGAGGAATCTCCATACTGTTCTCCAAAGTGGCTGTACTAGTTTGCATTCCCACCAACAGTGCAAGAGGGTTCCCTTCTCTCCGCACCCTCTCCAGCATTTATTGCTTGTGGACTTTTGGATAGCAGCCATTCTGATTGGCGTGAAATGGTATCTCATAGTGGTTTTGATTTGCATTTCTCTGATAATGAGTGATGTTGAGCATCTTTTCATGTGTTTGTTAGCCATCTGTATGTCTTCTTTGGAGAAATGTCTATTTAGTTCTTTGGCCCATTTTTTGATTGGGTCATTTATTTTTCTGGAATTGAGCTGTAGAAGTTGCTTGTATATTTTTGAGATTAGTTGTTTGTCAGTTGCTTCATTTGCTATTATTTTCTCCCATTCTGAAGGCTGTCTTTTCACCTTGCTTATAGTTTCCTTTGTTGTGCAGAAGCTTTTAAGTTTGATTAGGTCCCATTTGTTCATTTTTGATTTTATTTCCAATATTCTGGGAGGTGGGTCATAGAAGATCCTGCTGTGATGTAAGTCAGAGAGTGTTTTGCCTATGTTTTCCTCTAGGAGTTTTATGGTTTCTGGTCTTACATTTAGCTCTTTAATCCATTTTGAGTTTATTTTTGTGTATGGTGTTAGAAAGTGTTCTAGTTTCATTCTTTTACAAGTGTTTGACCAGTTTTCCCAGCACCACTTGTTAAAGAGATTGTCTTTAATCCATTGTATATTCTTGCCTCCTTTGTCAAAGATAAGGTGACCATATGTGCGTGGATTTATCTCTGGGCTTTCTATTTTGTTCCATTGATCTATATTTCTGTCCTTGTGCCAGTACCATACTGTCTTGATGACTGTGGCTTTGTAGTAGAGCCTGAAGTCAGGCAGGTTAATTCCTCCAGTTCCGTTCTTCTTTCTCAAGATAGCTTTGGCTATTCGAGGTTTTTTGTATTTCCATACAAATTGAGAAATTATTTGTTCTAGCTCTGTGAAGAATACCGTTGGTAGCTTGATGGGGATTGCATTGAATCTATAAATTGCTTTGGGTAGTATATTCATTTTCACTATATTGATTCTACCAATCCATGAACATGATATATTTCTCCATCTATTAGTGTCCTCTTTGATTTCTTTCACCAGTGTTTTATAGTTTTCTATATATAGGTCTTTAGATTCTTTAGGAAGATATATTCCTAAGTATTTTATTGTTTTCATTGCAATGGTGAATGGAATTGTTTCCTTAATTTCTCTTTCTATTTTCTCGTTATTAGTGTACAGGAATGCAAGGGATTTCTGTGTGTTAATTTTATATCCTGCAACTTTACCATATTCATTGATCAGTTCTAGTAATTTTCTGGTGGAATCTTTAGGGTTTTCTATGTAGAGGATCATGTCATCTGCAAATAGTGAGAGTTTTACTTCTTCTTTTCCAATTTGGATTCCTTTTATTTCTTTTTCTGCTCTGATTGCTGTGGCCAAAACTTCCAAAACTATGTTGAATAGTAATGGTGAAAGTGGGCATCCTTGTCTTGTTCCTGACTTTAGAGGAAATGCTTTCAATTTTTCACTATTGAGGATAATGTTTGCTGTGGGCTTGTCATATATAGCTTTTATTATGTTGAGGTATGTTCCTTCTATTCCTGCTTTCTGGAGAGTTTTTATCATAAATGGATGTTGAACTTTGTCAAAGGCTTTCTCTGCATCTATTGAGATAATCATATGGTTTTTATTCTTCAGTTTGTTAATGTGGTGTATTACGTTGATTGATTTGCGGATATTGAAGAATCCTTGCATTCCTGGGATAAAGCCCACTTGGTCATGATGTATGATCTTTTTAATGTGTTGTTGGATTCTGATTGCTAGAATTTTGTTAAGGATTTTTGCATCTATGTTCATCAGTGATATTGGCCTGTAGTTTTCTTTTTTTGTGGGATCTTTGTCAGGTTTTGGTATTAGGGTGATGGTGGCCTCATAGAATGAGTTTGGAAGTTTGCCTTCTTCTGCAATTTTCTGGAACAGTTTGAGTAGGATAGGTGTTAGCTCTTCTCTAAATTTTTGGTAGAATTCAGCTGTGAAGCCATCTGGACCTGGGCTTTTGTTTGCTGGAAGATTTCTGATTACAGTTTCAATTTCTGTGCTTGTGATGGGTCTGTTAAGATTTTCTATTTCTTCCTGATCCAGTTTCGGGAAGTTGTACTTTTCTAAGAATTTGTCCATTTCTTCCACATTGTCCATTTTATTGCCATATAATTGCTGATAGTAGTCTCTTATGATCCTTTGTATTTCTGTGCTGTCTGTTGTGATCTCTCCATTTTCATTTCTAATTTTATTGATTTGATTTTTCTCCCTTTGTTTCTTGATGAGTCTGGCTAGTGGTTTGTCAATTTTATTTACCCTTTCAAAGAACCAGCTTTTGGCTTTGTTGATTTTTGCTATGGTTTCTTTTGTTTCTTTTGCATTTATTTCTGCCCTAATTTTTAGGATTTCTTTCCTTCTACTAACCTTGGGGTGCTTCATTTCTTCCTTTTCCAGTTGCTTTAGGTGTAGAGTTAGGTTATTTATTTGGCTTTTTTCTTGTTTCTTGAGGTATGCCTGTATTGCTATGAACTTTCCCCTTAGGACTGCTTTTACAGTGTCCCACAGGTTTTGGGTTGTAGTGTTTTCATTTTCATTCGTTTCTATGCAGAATTTGATTTCTTTTTTGATTTCTTCTGTGATTTGTTGGTTATTCAGGAGTGTGTTGTTCAGCCTCCATATGTTGGTCTTTTTAATAGATTTTCTCCTGTTATTGAGATTTACTCTTACTGCATTGTGGTCAGAAAAAATGGTTGGAATGATTTCAATTTTTCTGAACTTACCAAGGCTGGATTTATGGCCCAGGATGTGGTCTATCCTGGAGAAGGTTCCGTGTGCACTTGAGAAAAAGGTGAAATTCATTGTTTTGGGATGAAATGTCCTATAGATATCAATTAGTTCTAACTGGTCTATTGTATCGTTTAAAGTTTGTATTTCCTTGTTAATTTTCTGTTTAGTTGATCTATCCATTGGTGTGAGTGGGGTATTAAAGTCTCCCACTATTATTGTGTTATTGTTGATTTCTCCTTTCATTCTTGTTAGTATTTGTCTTATATATTGTGGTGCTCCTAAGTTGGGTGCATATATATTTATAATTGTTATATCTTCTTCTTGGATTGATCCTTTGATCATTAGGTAGTGACCTTCTTTGTCTCTTTTCACATCCTTTGTTTTAAAGTCTATTTTATCTGATATGAGTATTGCTACTCCTGCTTTCTTTTGGTCTCTATTTGCGTGGAAAATCTTTTTCCAGCCCTTGACTTTCAGTCTGTATGTGTCCCCTATTTTGAGGTGGGTTTCTTGTAGACAGCATATGGAGGGGTCTTGTTTTTGTATCCATTCAGCCAGTCTCTTTGTTAATATTAGTGGTAAGCAGCCAGAGATTGGATTTTTTTTTTTTTTTAACTCTTGAAGGTAAAACAACAGATTCATGCTTGGAAAATATCATTGACTTTCATAGTCATGTGTCTGTAATTAGGATGTGACCAAGCCATAAATTGAAGAGATAAATGATAACTGTTGGGGATTCCAAGCTTCTAAAATTAATTTAAAGTTTCTACTGGTACAGTGATTTTCTTGACAAAACTAAGTACGGCTACTTCAAAGAAGATAAAATTGTTTTACATTGCTTTGGCTAAATGATATCAGTGTATGTAGTCAATTTAGGTAATTGTTTTTTATACCTGGTCCTGGGTAATCACTCAAAATTTATCTATTATATGAAAAAAATTATAATGGAATACAGTAAAAGAAACCATTATTTAGCTAGTTATTTTAAAAATATTGACCAGGCATGTTAGCATTAGTTGTAACTTTAAATTATGTTGAATTTATTTTACCATGGGGGCGTCCCGGGTGCCTGAGACAGTGAAGAATTCACCAGTGATGCAGGAGACATGAGTTCTATCCCTGGGTGGGGAAGATTCCCTGGAGAAGGGAATAGCAACCCATTCCAGTATTCTTGCCTGGAGAATTCCATGGACAGAGGAGCTTGGCAGGCTACAGTCCAGTAGGGTTGAAAATAGCTAGACACGGCTGAGCGACCAACACTTTCAGTTTCACTTTCACTTTATTTTTACCATAGGAAGTGGCAGCCCACTCCAGTATTCTTGCCTGGAAAATCCATGGACAGAGAAGCCTGGTGGACTACAGTCCACGGGGTTGCAAAGAGTCAAACACGACTAAATGAACACACATTTATAAAACAGAGCTGGTTCCACAAACAGAAGATAACACTTACTTTTTTTGGTGTAGGGGGATGTGACAGCCTAATTTTGCTTGTGTCTCAGCGCTTAATGTATTGTTGGTTTTTAAAACTGCTGACGTGCATGTTTGGCATTTGCACTCTAATTTCTATGAGAAGGTAATGCATTTATTACTTTAAAGGCTAGTATCAAAGAGTGAAAAGACAATGAGCACTTAGAGGCTTAATGTTACCTGTTTTGTTTATCTTATTGAAAATAATAAAACAATTATTACTCAGATGTCTTACATCTTAAGTCATGCTTATGGTAAGACATCTAATGATGTGGCGCACAATTCTACAGAGAAGACAAAATTTGATTTCAGTATAATAGTATTAAGAATTGTCTTCTAAGGAATGGAAATATGCTGTGTTTCTAGGCCTTTTGGCCACCTCATGCAAAGAGTTGACTTATTGAAAAAGACTCTGATGCTGGGAGGGATTGGGGGCAAGAGGAGAAGGGGATGAGAGAGCATGAGATGGCTGGATGGCATCACTGACTCGAGGGACGTGAGTCTGAGTGAACTCCGGGAGTTGGTGATGGACAGGGAGGCCTGGCATGCTTGTGAAGAGTCGGACACAACTGAGTGATTGATCTGATCTGATCTGATCTAGGCCTATAAACATTTTGTCTAGAGTGAATTTATTCTAGTGTTTAAGAAAGTTGGCTTCAAATTGAAGTTCAGGATAATTTACTTTTGTTTTATCACTGTTATTCAAAGGTAAAAATAAAAATCAGTGTTGAAAATGATATTAAGGTTTGATTTGCAAATGGGCAAAATGAGATACAGAGTTATGGTAAACTTGCATATAATATTTCTTTATAGACATTGAATTTTAGAGTCAGAGAGACATTTTTGGTTAAATTATTTGAAAGACTTCATTTTAGAGATAAGGAGGTTAAAGGCCTGAGAATTGCAATATTTTACCCAAAGTCCTATAGGCAGTTAGCAATCTCAGGACAAGAATCTGAGTTCCCTACATTCCAGGCCAGTATTATTTCCATCCCTCTAACCTGTTCACTCACATCAAAATTAATACCGACTTGAATGGTTGTTTTAGATAGAAAAATAGCAGTTGTGCTGACTTGATCCTACTCATTGTGCACTTGTTACTTGTTAAAACACATTTAAGTCATTCTTATGAAATAACTTTTGGTAAAAAGATTAGAAAGCAGCCATCTCAAGATGAAGTTTTACTAAAAAGTAGCAAATTCAGAAAACAGATTATTTGTGCTTTTTATTGAAGTTATCCTGAATATGAGAAATATTGACGGAAGACATTTATAAAAGCTTCCACACTGAGCTGGGTTTTATGGCATTTTTATGCCTATGGAGATGATACACATCTTAGAGGAAAGATCTAAGAGTGTGAGTATGGGTATATGTGTAGTTGGAGTGTCTGGTATATGAGTGGTTGGATTTGGAGTTGGTAGATGGGGATATTGTGTTCATCTATCACTTTCTATGCTACTGTCTAGAAATAATCCATGCAAGTTATAACTACAGAGGCAGGGGAATTGTAGTAGGAAACAAGGGTTTGGGATCCAGCCAATCAATGAGGACTGTTCTATTATTATGTAATATGATGGCATGATCTAAGTCAAGGGGAATAGAAATAAGAGAGCTATGCCATAATCAGAGGTGATCATGGGCCAGCAGAGGTAAATTTTGTGAAAAACCTTGAAGGATGTATTTGGAGATCGTTATACTAACAAGGACTATAGAGAAGATTATCATAATGAGAACTCACCATATTTTCTAGCCTACTGAAATATTCTGTGTTTTTTTTTCTCTGGATTTTCTACCTAAAAGACACTGTTTTCTACCTGGAAAATGCCCTTTTATTCTTCAAAAACTGGCTAGAGCAATGCTACATCTTTAGCTCTCTTGTACTTTTTCATGCCTCAAACAAAAGTAAATGCTTTCTAACATACTACACATCACATTTTATTCTAAATTACAAGAATAATAAATGCTAATTTAGAAAATAAGCATTCAGGATTCTACTAACAGAAAATCATGTTCACATTTTGATTTTTTTTTCCACAAAAAATACACACATGCTCATATATACATACTTCGTGTACATTACATATATTCATATATAGTTGAAATTATACTACTCATGATGAAAGTGAAAGTGGAGAGTGAAAAGGTTGGCTTAAAGCTCAACATTCAGAAAACGAAGATCATGGCATCTGGTCCCATCACTGCATGGGAAATAGATGGGGAAACAGTGGAAACAGTGTCAGACTTTGTTTTTCTGGGCTCCAAAATCACTGCAGATGGTGACTGCAGCCATGAAATTAAAAGACGCTTGCTCCTTGGAAGGAAAGTTATGACCAACCTAGATAGCATATTCAAAAGCAGAGACATCACTTTGCCAACAAAGGTTCGCCTAGTCAAGGCTATGGTCTTTCCTGTGGTTATGTATGGATGTGAGAGCTGGACTGTGAAGAAGGCTGAGCGCCGAAGAATTGATGCTTTTGAACTGTGGTGTTGGAGAAGACTCTTGAGAGTCCCTTGGACTGCAAGAAGATCCAACCAGTCCATTCTGAAGGAGATCAATCCTGGTATTTCTTTAGAAGGAATGATGCTAAAGCTGAAACTCCAGTATTTTGGCCACCTCATGCGAAGAGTTGACTCATTGGAGAAGACTCTGATGCTGGGAGGGATTGAGGGCAGGAGGAGAAGGGGACGACAGAGGATGAGATGGCTGGATGGCATCACTGACTCGATGGATGCGAGTCTGAGTGACCTCCGGGAGCTGGTGATGGACAGGGAGGCCTGGCGTGCTGCGGTTCATGGGGTCGCAAAGAGTCGGACACGACTGAGCGACTGATCTGATCTGATCTGATCTGATACTACTGATACAATTTTTATCCAGTTTAAACAGTTTGTAAAATGTTTTACTCACTTAATATCATATTGAGAACATTTGCCCTTAGAATTGTCTTCTTTATTTTGGCAACTCCCAAAATCTTCTTTGAATTGAACAGATGTGGGTATTAGAAAGAAAACTGGAGGTGGTGGAGAAGACAGATTGGAGGGAAACCAGTTATTACAGTGTTCTAGGAAAGAGCCAATAAAGGACGAAGTCAGGGTAATGGGAGAGGAGAGCTGAGATGGGTAAGGACTCAGTCATGTTGAATGTGCTGAAGAAAGGTCAAGTGACATGAGGATCTTAAAGGTGCCCTTGAACTTAACAATTGGTAAGTTATTAATAGTGATAGTTAAGATAGTTTAGGAGAAGTAGAGGGGCAGGAGGAAGATGGTCTGAAGTTAGGTCTGATGGTCTGAAATGAAAGATGAGAAGTTAGGTGCTACAGTATGGATTTATCACCAAGAATTTTGGCAGAAGATAAAGAGATAAGAAGCTTGAGAGGGAGGCAGGGATCAGAGAAGTCTTTGTTATTGTGGTTCTTTAAGAAAATAATAAACACATCTGGGTTATAAGTGGGAGAAACTAATGGGGAGAAGAATTGGATGATGTAAAGGAGATAAAAAGTAATTTTCAGAATGTTACTCCAAGGATGCAGAAATGATAGAACACAGAGGAAATTTGCCTATTCAATCCAAGTTTTTTACGCTTGTATCTACGTATCTCAGAATTTTGAAAGTGAACATATGGCAGAATTGTTTGTCATGAGAAATTTTTATTTGACTATGAATAAGGGTATGTGATTTGATTGCACAGTCAACATGGAGGTTCTAGTGCAGATACACTGGCTGAATGAGACCTGGCATGTTTGAAGAAGAAGGCTTCCAGAGAAGCAGAAGCATAGTGAATGAGAGGGTAATAGAGAAGTAAAGAATTAACAGAGGGTAAGAGCTTCCCTGACAGCTCAGACAGTAACGAATCTGCTTGCAATGAGGGAGACCCAGGTTCAATCCTTGGGTCTGGAAGATCTCCTGGAGAAGAGAATGGCTACCTACTCCAGTACTGTTGACTGGAAAATTCCATGGACAGAGGAGCCTGGCAGGCTACAGTCCATAGATTCACAAAAAGTCAGACACAACTGAAGCGACTTAGTACACAACATGTGCTCCATATCAGGCACCCCAACCTTTGGGACTTGCACCAGAGATACGAGTCTCCAAATGTTTGGTTTAGAAAACCAGTGGAGTTTACATCCAAGGGATACAAAGGGATATAATGAACCAAGATACTCCTTTTAAAGAGCTCACTTGTGGTTTGAGTCATCAAATGACCCAGTACAAAAGCTTTAGTTTGAAAAACATCTAAACTATGTAAGAGACTCATTTGTTAATCTTAAAACATCTGCTGGAAGTCAGGGGATGATTGATTGCAATGTATCTAGATGCTATGGATGTACCCTCAGGGAATTTACACAGGGAGACATCAACCTTGTGCTATATGATTTCATTTGTATGTGAAATCTAAAAAACAAAACAAATGAACAAAGCAAAACAAAACAAAAATCTTACATACAAGAACAGAATGATAGTTGCTAGAGAGGAGAAAGATTGGGGAGTGAGTGAAATGATTGAAGGGAGTCAAGAGGTAAAACTTCCAGTTATAAAATAAGCCATGGGGATATAATGTACAGCATGGCGACTTTGTTCAGTAATATTGTAGAACACACTTTTAAGTTGCCAAGAGAATAAATCCTAAAAGTTAACTTTGTATGATGA
Source organism: Tragelaphus eurycerus (assembly GCA_935064755.1). Taxonomy (NCBI): domain Eukaryota; kingdom Metazoa; phylum Chordata; class Mammalia; order Artiodactyla; family Bovidae; genus Tragelaphus; species Tragelaphus eurycerus. The sequence goes on along the minus strand of CAKXYN010000006.1, from coordinate 19,696,600 downwards.
CAGATGGTAAATAGTCTTATCATGGTGGTCATTTTGCAATGTATAGAAACATTGCATCTGTATGTGGTACAACTGAAATCAGTATAATATTATGTCAATTACAATTCAGAAAAAAAAAGAATAGAGTTTACAGTATTTAAGCCTAGGGAGGGTAGTTAAAGATACTTTTGCATTTCATTTAATACTGTTTAATATGGTGGCTCAGAGGTTAAAGTGTCTGCCTCCAATGCGGGAGACCTGGGTTCGATCCCTGGGAAGACCCCCTGGAGAAGGAAATGGCAACCCCCTCCAGTATTCTTGTCTGGAAAATCCCATGGACAGAGGAGCCTGGTTGGCTACTGTCCATGGAGTCGCAAAGAGTCGGACACAACTGAGCGACTTCACTATCACTTCACTATATGCATATATAGCTTTTATAAAAAAGAATCTGTTGAATAAATAAATGAGTTAAGCATGTTTGAGATTTCAAATTCTGTTCCTCAAGAAAATAATAGCAAACGAAGCAACTGACAAAGAATTAATCTTAAAAATATACAAGCAACTCCTGCAGCTCAATTCCAGAAAAATAAACAACCCAATCAAAAAATGGGCCAAAGAACTAAACAGACACTTCTCCAAAGAAGACATACAGATGGCTAACAAACACATGAAAAGATGCTCAACATCACTCATTATCAGAGAAATGCAAATCAAAACCACAATGAGGTACCATTTCATGCCAGCCAGAATGGCTGCGATCCAAAAGTCTACAAGCAACAAATACTGGAGAGGGTGTGGACAAAAGGGAACCTTCTTACACTGTTGGTGGGAATGCAAACTAGTACAGCCACTATAGAGAACAGTGTGGAGATTCCTTAAAAAATTGGAAACAGAACTGCCATATGACCCAGCAATCCCACTGCTGGGCATACACACTGAGGAAACCAGAATTGGAAGAAACATGTGTACCCCAATGTTCATTGCAGCACTGTTTATAATAGCCAGGACATGGGAGCAACCTAGATGTCCATCAGCAGATGAATGGATGGATAAGAAAGCTGTGGTACATATGCACAATGGAGTATTACTCAGCCATTAAAAAGAATACATTTGAATCAATTCTAATGAAGTGGATGAAACTGGAGCATATCATACAGAGTGAAGTAAGCCAGAAAGAAAAAACACCAATACAGTATATTAACGCATATATATGGAATTTAGATGGGCACCCCACTCCAGTACTATTGCTTGGAAAATCCCACGGACGGAGGAGCCTGGTAGGCTGCAGTCCATGGGGTCGCTAGAGTCGGACATGACTGAGCGACTTCACTTTCACTTTTCACTTTCATGCATTGGAGAAGGAAATGGCAACCCACTCCAGTGTTCTTGCCTGGAGAATCCCAGGGACAGGGGGGCCTGCTGGGCTGCCGTCTATGGGGTCACACAGAGTCGGACACGACTGAAGTGATTTAGCATAGCATAGCATGGAATTTAGAAAGATGGTAATGATAACCCTATATGCCAGACAGCAAAAGAGACACAGATGTATAGAATAGTATTTCGGACTCTGCGGGAGAGGGCAAAGGTGGGATAATTTGGGAGAATGGCATTGAAACCTGTATATTATCATATGTGGAATGGATCTCCAGTCCAGGTTCGATGCATGAGACAGGGTGTTTGGGGCTGGTGCACTGGGATGACCCAGAGGGATGAGACGGGCAGGGAGGTGGGAGGGGTGTTCAGGATGGGGAACACATGTACACCTGTGGCGGATTCATGTCAATGTATGGCAAAACCAACACAATATTGTAAAGTAATTAGCCTCCAATTAAAATAAATAAATTTATATTAAAAGAAAGGAGTAGGGATGGGTGGCTGGATGAAATGGGTAAAGGGAATCAACTGTGTAGGGAGAGATGGAAACTAAATTTCTGGCGGTAAGCATGTTGTAAGGGTATATGGAAGTAGAAGTGTGATGTTGTACACATGAAACTTATGTAATGCTATAAATCAGATCAGATCAGATCAGATCAGTCGCTCGGTCGTGTCCGACTCTGCGACCCCACGAACTGTGGCACGCCAGGCCTCCCTGTCCATCGCCAACTGCCGGAGGTCACTCAGACTCACATCCATCGAGTCAGTGATGCCATCCAGCCATCTCATCCTCTGTCGTCCCCTTCTCCTCCTGCCCCCAACCCCTCCCAGCATCAGAGTCTTCTCCAATGAGTCAACTCTTTGCATGAGGTGGCCAAAATACTGGAGTTTCAGCTTTAGCATCATTCCTTCCAAAGAAATCCCAGGGCTGATCTCCTTCAGAATGGACTGGTTGGATCTCCTTGCAGCCCAAGGGACTCTCAAGAGTCTTCTCCAACACCACAGTTCAAAAGCATCAATTCTTCGGCGCTCAGCCTTCTTCACAGTCCAGCTCTCACATCCATACATGACCACAGGAAAGACCATAGCCTTGACTAGGCGAACCTTTGTTGGCAAAGTAATGTCTCTGCTTTTGAATATGCTATCTAGGTTGGTCATAACTTTTCTTCCAAGGAGTAAGCGTCTTTTAATTTCATGGCTGCAGTCACCATCTGCAGTGATTTTGGAGCCCAGAAAAATGAAGTCTGACACTGTTTCCACTGTTTCTCCATCTATTTCCCATGTAGTGATGGGACCAGATGCCATTATCTTCGTTTTCTGAATGTTGAGCTTTAAGCCAACCTTTTCACTCTCCACTTTCACTTTCATCAAGAGGCTTTTGAGTTCCTCTCCACTTTCTGCCATAAGGGTGGTGTCATCTACATATCTGAGGTTATTGATATTTCTCCCAGCAATCTTGATTCCAACTTGTGCTTCTTCCAGCCCAGCATTTCTCATGATGTACTCTGCATATAAGTTAAATAAACATGGTGACAATATACAGCCTTGATGTACTCCTTTTCCTATTTGGAACCAGTCTGTTGTTCCATGACCAGTTCTAACTGTTGCTTCCTGACCTTCATACAGATTTCTCAAGAGGCAGATCAGGTGGTCTGGTATTCCCATCTCTTTCAGAATTTTCCACAGTTTATTGTGATCTAAACAGTCAAAGGCATTACCTCAAAAGCGAAAGTTAAAAAAGTTAAAAAAAAGAAAGAAAAAACAAATTCTGTTTCTCAGAGTTTAATTCAGGTACATCAAAAAATGTTCTGATTGTTCAGGATGGCTGAAAAATTGGAATGCTGTGCTTGTTACTCTCACTTCACTACAGTAGTCAAGCTTTCATCATTTTTTAGAACCATATTAGATTTCATTTGAATAAAGGATTTTGTTTCTATTTTCTCTCATCTTTCCTCCTCCATCTCCTTCCTCTCTTTCCCTCCCTTCATCCTTCCTTCCTTCCTTCCTTTTTTCTTCTCTTTCTCACATTTAATCCAGAAGAGGTTTACATTTTTTTCTGTGACTTGTTGTAATGCTGAATCTCTCAGCAATTCAATCCTATTATACATAATGATATAATATAGATTTTATAAAACTGTTTAAAGTAAAATATGACCATAATTCATGTTAATCATTCAAATAAGAAAAAATTTATAATCATTTCCACAGATGTAAAAAATCACAGTGGTACATTTTAATTCACCTTTGATAATAATGTCTTAGCAACAGAGAAATAAATATAAATTTTTATGTGATTAAAAATACTTACATTTCAAGATTAAAGCTTAATGGTGAAACACAAGATCATGACTTCTACAGTTGTCATTTAAAGTTTTTTCAGGAATTAATGATCAATGTAATTAAGAAATAAGAATGTGAAAAATTATCATTGTTTACAGATAATATGATGATATACTCAAAAATCTCTACCCGCAGTCCCACTGCTGGACATACAGACTGAGGAAACTAGAATTGAAAGAGACATGGGTAGCCCAATGTCCATTGCAGCATTGTTTACAATAGCTAGGACACGGAAGCAGCCTATATATCCATTGGCAGATGAATGGATAATAAAGTTGTATATATACACAATGGAATATTCAATTTGTCACTCAACCTTGTCCGACTCTTTGAGACCAAATGAATCACAGCACTCCAGGACTCCTTGTCCATCACCAACTCCCGAGGCTCACCCAAACTCATGTGCATCAAGTCAGTCATGCCATCCAGCCATCTCATCCTCTGTTGTCCCCTTCTCCTCCTGTCCCCAATCCCTCCCAGCATCAAGGTCTTTTCCGATGAGTCAACTCTTCGCATGAGGTGGCCACAGTATTGGAGTTTCAGCCTCAGCATCAGTCCTTCCAATGAACACTCAGGACTGGTCTCCATTAGGATGAACTGGTTGGATCTCCTTGCAGTCCAAGGGACTCTCAAGAATCTTCACCAACACCACAGTTCAAAAGCATCAGTTCTTCAGTGCTCAGCTTTCTTCACAGTTCAACTCTCACATCCATACATGACTACTGGAAAAACCATAGCCTTGACTAGACGGATCTTTGTTGGCAAAGCAATGTCTCTGCTTTTGAATATGCTGCCTAGGTTGGTCATAACTTTCCTTCCAAGGAGTAAGCGTCTTTTAATTTCATGGCTGCAGTCACCATCTGCAGTGATTTTGGAGCCCAGAAAAATAAAGTCTGACACTGTTTCCACTGTTTCCCCATCTATTTCCCACGAAGTGATGGGACCAGATGCCATGATCCTCATTTTCTGAATGTTGAGCTTTAAGCTAACTTTTTCACTCTCCACTTTCACTTTAATCAAGAGGCTTTTGAGTTCCTCTTCACTTTCTGCCATAAGAGTGGTGTCATCTGCACATCTGAGGTTATTGATATTTCTCCCGGTAATCTTGATTCCAGTTTGTGTTTCTTCCAGTCCAGCGTTTCTCATGATGTACTCTGCATATAAGTTAAATAAGCAGGGTGACAATATACAGCCTTGATGTACTCCTTTTCCTATTTGGAACCAGTCTGTTGTTCCATGTCCAGCTCTCACTGTTGCTTCCTGACCTGCATACAGATTTCTCAAGAGGCAGGTTAGGTGGCCTGGTATTCCCATCTCTTGAAGAATTTTCCACAGTTTATTGTGATCCACACAGTCAAAGGCTTTGGCATAGTCAATAAAGCAGAAATAGATGTTTTTCTGGAACTCTCTTGCTTTTTTGATGATCCAGCAGATGTTGGCAATTTGACCTCTGGTTCCTCTGCCTTTTATAAAACCAGCTTGAACATCTGGAAGTTCACAATTCACATATTGCTGAAGTCTGGCTTGGAGAATTTTGAGCATTACGTTACTTGTGTGTGAGATGAGTGCAATTGTGCGGTAGTTCGAGCATTCTTTGGCATTGCCTTTCTTTGGGATTGGAATTTTTCTCAGCTATTAAAAAGAATGCATTTGAATCAGTTCTAATGAGGTGGATGAAACTGGAGCCTATTAAACAGAGTGAAGTAAGTCTGAAAGAAAAACACCAATACAGTATATTAACACATATATACGGAATTTAGAAAGATGGTAATGATGACCCTATATGCAAGAAAGCAAAAGAGACACAGATGTAAAGAACAGACTTTTGGACTCTGTGAGAGAAGGCGAGGGTAGGATGATGTGGGAGAATAACATTGAAACATGTATATTACCATATGTGAAATAGATCACCAGTCCAAGTTCTGTGTATGAAACGGGCACTCAAAGCCAGTGCACTGGGAACACCCAGAGGGATGGGATGGAGAGGGAGCTGGGAAAGGGGGTCAGGATGGGGAACACATGTACACCCATGGCTTATTCATGTCTATGTATGGCAAAAACCACCACAATATTGTAAAGTAATTAACTTCCAATTAAAATAAATAAATTAAAGAAAAACAATTAGAAAAATAGGAAAATGTCATACCATTGTTTTGGCAAAAATACATATACTTAGGTTCTAGAATGTTTTTCTCTGTTAATGTTTATTTATACCACTCTTCCAATTAAGGATTTTATAATTATGACTCATTCTTTTAAAATTACATTTTACATAAAATAATAGAATATTTGGATGCAGTGCATATGGAAGAGAGGAAATACTTATGAAAGTAGGTTAAAAAAAGACAGGAGATCAATCTAGCCAAAGAGAAAAGGAACAATTAGAAAAGAGGAAAGAGATTCATAGAATTTAATGCTCTGAAAGACTAGATGACAGTCTGAAGAAAGAGTACATTCATAATAGAGAAAAACAATATGAGGAAAACAAACATAACAAAGACTGGAGAGTATAAGAGGTGGCATTTTGAAAGTCAGTGGTCATGTATGGCAGAATAATTTCAGTCAAGAAAAGTGCTGAAATTAGACTGAAATGAGCTGCTGCTGCTGCTAAGTCACTTCAGTTGTGTCCGACTCTGTGTGACCCCATAGACAGCAGCCCACCAGGCTCCGCCGTCCCTGGGATTCTCCAGGCAAGAACACTGGAGTGGGTTGCCATTTCCTTCTCCAATGTATGAAAGTGAAAAGTGAAAGTCAAGTCGCTCAGTCGTGTCTGACTCCTAGTGACCCATGGACTGCAGCCTTCCAGGCTCCTCTGCCCATGGGATTTGCCAGGCAAGAGTACTGGAGTTGGTTGCCATTGCCTTCTCCACTGAAATGAGCTAGTGTGTACTAAAAAATAGAGACAGAAAAAGAAATCTGAATACTTAAAGATGTAAGGCCAATTAATTACTATTATTTGTTTTGTTAAGTTGGGAATTTTTGGAGGTAGAAAGTAGGAGGAGAGTTTTAGGATGATAACTCTATCTCAGAGAAAGTGAAGGAAAAGCAATCAATAGTAAAAATACAGGAATTAGGCTTGACACCTGTTGGGAAGAATCCTCTCTCGGCAACTGCGCCATTTGCAGAGACATGGGTAGACCTGGAGTCTGTCATGTGAAGTCGACTATGTAAAAAAGAGAAAAAAACCCAAAACATTCTATGTTAACACATATATGTTGAATCTAGAAAAATGTTACAGGTGAAGTTACTGTCAAAGCAGGAATAGAGACACAGAGGCAGAGAACAAGCACAAGGGTACCAAGGAGAGAAGGAGGGAAGGGGGTATTGGGAGATTGTGATTGACGTCATAGACTACTTCATGTAAAGTAGGTAACTAATGAGAACCTACTGTATAGCAGAGGGAACTCTATTCAGTGATCTGTGGTGACCTAAATGAGAAGGAAGTCCGAAAAAGAGGGGATTATATGTATATGTATAAGTGATTCACTTTGCTGTACAGCATAAAGTAACACAACCTCATAAAGCAACTATAGTCCAAAAATAAAGGAGGCAAAAGCAAAAATATGACAAAATATTTGAGGTGGAGGAACCATAGATCACTGTGATCTTCAATGTCAAATAGGAGAAAAGGTCATCTGTAACTGCCTGGGGGACAACCACTGGATTAGCTACTTAATGTGCTAGACTTTTGCCAATAATGTCATAGAACAACAAATAAAAGAAAGATTAAAGAATCTTTGAGTAGATAAGGATCCAGGAGAGTCTAAAAAGGAAAGTAATAATATGAAAAGAACCTGATCAGCTCCCTGCTGGATCTCAAAGAAGTTACTCAAAGTAATCAATACGCCCCTTTTGGTCACCGTTGTTTAGGCACCAGAAATTATGCCTTGAATCACCATTGGCAAACTTATTTCTGTTTTTCAGGAAGTTCCAGTTTAGTTAAATTGGAAAGTTTAAAAATGGGAAAATTGTTTACTGTTTTAAAATAATTTTTGTCTCTCAGGAATTCTCTTTTAAAGAGAACTTGAACCACTCTCATGATTAAAAATATGTATGCTTAAGCTTGTTGATATTTTTTCTCTAATTCATTTAAAATGGCATTTTACATAAAAGCCTCTTCGTCCTGAAAATGTCATTGTGTATGACTCCTTTCAGTCGGGTTTTGTGCAATTCAAGAACCCCACCAGTGTAAAAGAGTATTTTGAAACTGTTGATGTTTGAGTTATCTGCAGAACTATGCAAAAATCTGAGATTCCTTAATGACTTATAAAGCATTTTATTTTTATGTAGAAGTGAAGGTATTTTAGCTTAATTTTTCCTATTCCTTTGGCCATGAAAAGAACAAATTTTCACTTTACCTTGGATAGACTCTACTATTCTGCACTGAGAAAGTTCCAAGTTCTTAGTAATATAGTAGGGAGTAATGGTTTAGAAAGATCCACATATGAATTCACTTTCTATCACTAACTCCAGAAAACATTATTTATCCTTTCTGAGTCTCAGTTGCTACTCTTCCCAGACTACAATGACTTTGCCTTTCCATTCAGAATTTCTTATGAGTGGAGGTCTGTATTAGTTTCTATTACTTCCATAACAAATTACCACAAACAAAATCAAAATTACTCTTCTACAATTCTAGAGTTCTGCAGTCTGAAATAGGTCTCCCTGGACTAATGCCAATGTGGCAGCAAGACTACATTCCTTCTAGAGGTTCTAGAGAAATACCTGTTTCCTTGCTTTTTCCAGCTTCTAGAAGCTATTCTCCTCCTGTCTGTGACCCCATCCGACTTGGAGGCCATCAGTTCATCACTTTGACTTTCACTTCAGTTGCTATGTCTACTTCTCTGATCCTCTTACCTTCTTCATTCATATATAAGAAGCCTTGTGATCACAAATAATTTAGGATAATCTCCCAATTTTAAAAATTTAATCAGATCTGTAAAATAGATTTTGCCATGTAAGGAACAGATCCTTATGGTACGGAATAAAAGATTAAGAAGTGGACATCCTAATGCATTATTCTGCCATCACAAGGTCAGAAAGGGTACGTACTATAGATTTATACCTCTTCACCCTACTGTTGTTCATCAGTTGCTACGTTGTGTCTGACTCTTTGCAACCCCATGGACTGCAGCATACTAGGCTTCCCTGTCCTTCATTGTCTCCAGGAATTTGGTCAGATTCATGTCAATTGAGTCTGTGATGCTATCTAACCATCTCATCCTCTGCTGCCCTTTTCTCCTTTGACTTCAATCTTTCACAGCATCATCACTTTTCCAATGAGTTGGCTCTTAGCATCAGGTGACCAAAGTATTGATGTTTCAGCTTTAGCACCAGTCCTTCCAATGCATGTTCAGGGTTCATTTCCTTTAGGATTGACTGGTTAGATCTCCTTGCTGTCCAAGGGACTCTCAGGAGTCTTCTCCAGAACCACAATTCAAAAGCATCAATTCTTCTGCTTTCAAACTTCTTTATGGTCCAACTCTCACATACATACATGACTAGTGGAAAAACCATAGCTTTGACTATACAGACCTTTGTCAGCAAAGTGATGTATTTTCCTTTTAATACACTCTGTAGTGTATTAAAAGACATAATATTCATTCCAATCCCAAAGAAAGGCAATGCCAAAGAATGTGCAAACTACCACACAATTGCACTCATTTCACATGCTAGCAAGATAGTGCTCAAAATCCTTAAAGCTAGGCTTCAGCAGTACATGAACCAAGAACTTCCATCTGGAATTTAGAAATATGGATTTAGAAAAGTCAGAGGAACCAGAGATTAAATTGCCAACATCCATTGGATTATAGAAATTCAAGAGAATTCCAGAAAAACATCTGCTTCATTGACTATGAAAAGCCTTTGACTGTGTGGTTCACAACAGGCTGTGGAAAATTCTTAAAGAGATGGAAATACCAGAACACCTTAACTGCCTCCTGAGAAACCTGTATGCTGGTCAAGAAGCAGCAGTTAGAACCAGACATGGAAAAATGGACTGGTTAAAAATTGGGAAAGGAGTACATTAAGGCTGTATATTGGCTCCCTGCTTATTTAGTTTATAAGCAGAGTACATCATGTGAAATGCTGGTCTGGATGAAGCACAAGTGGAATCAAGATTGCCAGGAGAAATATCAGTAACCTCAGATTTGCAGATGACACCACCCTAATAGCTGAAAGTGAGGAGGAACTAAAGAGCCTCTTGATGAAAGTGAAAGAGGAGAGTGAAAAAGTTGGCTTAAAACTCAATTCAAAAAATGAATATTATGGCATCCAGTCCCGTCACTTCATGGCAAATAGATGGGAAACAATGAAAACAGTGACAGACTTTATTTCCTAGGGCTCCAAAATCACTGCGGACCATGACTGCAGCCATGAAATTAATAGGCACATGCTCCTTGGAAGAAAAGCTATGACAAACCTAGACAGTGTATTAAAAGCAGAGACGTTACTTTGCCAACAAAAGTCCACATAGTCAAAGCTATGGTTTTTCCAGTAGTCTTATATTAGTGTAAGATTGGACTACAAAGAAGGCTGAGAACCCAAGAACTGATGCTCTTCAACTGTGGTGTTGGAGAAGACACTTGAGATTCCCGTGGACTGCAAAGAGGTCAAATCAGTCAATCCTAGAGGAAACCAACCCTGAATATTAATTGGAAGGACAGATGCTGATGCTGAAGCTGAAGCTCCAGTATTTTAGCCATTTGATGTGACACACTGACTCATTGGATAAGATCCTGATGCTGAGAAGGATTGCGTGCACGAAGAGAAAGGGATGACAGAGGACAAGATGGTTGGATGACATCACCAACTCAATGGATATGAGTTTTAGTGAAGTGGGAGATGGTAAGGGACAGAGAAGCCTGGCATGCTGCAGTCCATGGCATTGCAAAGAGATGGACATGACTGAGCTACTGATCAACAACACACTGTCTAGGTGCTAGTGTTAAAGAACCTGCCTGCCAATGCAAGCGACATGAAAGACGTGGGTTCAATCCCCAGGTCATGGAAGATCCTCTGGAGATGGAAACCAGTATTCTTGCCTGGAGAATCCCATGGATATCAGATCCTGGAAGGCTACAGTCCATAGGATTGCAGTCCATAGGATCACAAACACAACTGAAGTGACTTAGCATGCAAGCACTAGATTCATCATAGCTTTTCTTCCCAGGAGCAAGTATCTATTATTTTTATGGCTGCAGTCACCATCTGCAGTCATTTAGGAGCCCAAGGAAATAAAATCTGTCACTGTTCCAACTTTTTCCCCATCTATTTGCCATGAAGTGATGGGACCTGATGCCATGATCTTAGTTTTTTGAGTGCTAAGTTTTAAGCCAGCTTTTTCCCTCCTGTTTTCACCTTCATCAAGAGGCTGTTATTTAATTCTTCTTCACTTTCTGCCATTAGGGTGGTGTCATCTGCATATCTGAGGTTATTGATATTTCTCCTGGCGATCTTGATTCCAGCTTGTGCTTCCTCCAGCCCAGCGTTTCTGATGATGTATTTTGCATATAAGTTAAATAAGCAGGGTGACAATATACAGCGCTAACGAACTCCTTTCCTAATTTTGAATCAGTCCATTACAGTTCTAACCGTTGCTTCTTGACCAGCATACAGATTTCTCAGGAGGCAGGTAAGGTTCTCAATGAAGCAGAAGTAGATGCTTTTCTGGAATTATGTCACTTTCTTTATGATCCAATGCATATTGGCAATTTGATTTCTGGTTCCTCTGCCTTTTCTAAATCCAACTTGTACATCTGGAATTTCTTGGTTTATGTACTGCTGAAGCCTAGCTTGAAGGATTTTGAGCATAACTTTCAGTTCAGTTCAGTTCAGTTCAGTCTCTCAGTCATGTCTGACTCTTTGTGACCCCATGAACCACAGCACGCCAGACCTCCCTGTCCATCACCAACTCCTGGAGTTTACCCAAATTCATGTCCATTGAGTCGGTGATGCCATGCAACCATCTTATCCTCTGTCGTCCCCTTTTCCTCTTGAGCCTTCAATCTTTCCCAACATCAGTGTCTTTTCAAATGAGTCAGTTCTTTGCACCAGGTGGCCAAAATATTGGAGTTTCAGCTTCAACATCAGTCCTTCCAACGAACCCTCAGGACTAATCTTTAGGATGGACTGGCTGGATATCCTTGCAATCCAAGGGACTCTCAAGAGTCTTCTCCAACACCACAGTTCAAAAGCATCAATTCTTCAGCGCTCAGCTTTCTTTATAGTCCAACTCTCACATCCATACATGACCAATGGAAAAACCATAGCCTTGACTAGACGGACCTTTGTTGGCAAAGTAATGTCTCTGCTTTTTAATATGCTGTCTAGATTGGTCATAACTTTCCTTCCAAGGAGTAAGCGTCTTTTAATTTCATGGCATGTACTGCTGAAGCCTAGCTTGAATGATTTTGAGCATAACCTTACTAGCATGCAAAATAAGCACAATTTGTGTGGTAGTTTGTACATTCTTTGACATTGCCCTTCTTTTGGATTCAAAAAAAAACTAGCTTTTTCCATTCTTATGGTCACTGCTGAGTTTTTCAAATTTGCTGACATATTGAGTGCAGCACTTTAACATCCTCATATTTTAGGATTTTAAATAGCTCAGCTGGAATTTCATCACCTCCACTAGCCTTGTTTGCAGTAATGCTCCCTAAGGCCCACTTGACTTCAGACTCCAGAATATTAGGCTCTAGGTGAGTGACCACACCATCGTGGTTATCTGGGTCATTAAGACCTTTTTTTGTATAGTTTGTGTATTTTTGCCACCTTTTCTCTTTTGCTATTGTTAGGCCCTTACTGTCACCCTACTACCGACAGGGAAAAATTTCACTTTTATGAAAATTCTCCATGTGAGTGAGAAAAATATCTCTTTTCTTTGTGAGTTTATTTGTATAATGAATTATCTCTCTAAAAATGCCAGTATATAATAGTTCTATTAGTATGCTTGAAGATTAATTAACAGGAACACTTCTTATCTCATTTGACTTTCATAGGTTTTGTCCATCTACATTGTGGAATGGATGATTCTTTCCCAATATTTTATTTTGTTACTTATGTATGGCTTCATGCTAGCCAAAGGTTAAATGTTACAATTATTTATGCTAATCTCCATTTGCTTTTGTGCTGTAGACAGTACAAATAAAGCTGCACCAATTGATTACACATCAGTGACAGCATAAGAAACATACAGTTTCATCAGCGAAAAAAACTGAGTCATGTAGCAACTCAATGGTTATGTGCAGCCTCATGAGAATGACAATCAAAGCCAGGTCATAATGATATGAATATTTATTGGGTACCTCATCCTGCTTGGTGAATTCAATAGTCCATTAAAAATATGTTTAAAAGGAAACATTTTTGTCTTTATTGAATACTATTTTATAAAATACAGTGTATTATATTGGAGTTTTAAGTATTTTTACATTGAATCTCTTGTTTTTAAGTTTTATTATTTTGTAGTCATTTGATATAATTTTAAAATGGATGAATAGCACATTTAAATATCTATGTTCACAAATATTTCTTTGTCTGACACAGGTCCATTGTTGTTTCATACAGATATTATTTTGGTAAATTAGACTGAAGAATAGTTAGAAATGATACAAATGTATAAAAATAATATCTTAGTTAAAATAAACATCTATAAAATGTGTTCATCAAAATAATTATCTAAGATTTAGCGACAAATTACTGAAAGAATGAAAATAGAATGCATAACTTCCAAACTGTTAGAGGGAAAGAAAGAGGAGGATAAAGAAAACACTGTCAGCTCAATAGAAATCAGGAAAAGAAGAGAAAAAATAGGCCAAATATTCAGCAACTATTTAATGAACATCTGCTATAGACCAGAAAATTTTCTGTGAAAATGTTTTTTAGCAGATTAGTAATGCAATGGCACCCCACCCCAGTACTCTTGCCTGGAAAATCCCATGGACAGAGGTCCCTGGTGGGCCGCTGTCCATGGGGTCGCTAAGAGTCGGACCCGACTGAGCGACTTCACTTTCACTTTTCACTTTCATGCATTGGAGAAGGAAATGGCAACCCACTCCAGTGTTCTTGCCTGGAGAATCCCAGGGACAGGGGAGCTTGGTGGGCTGCCGTCTATGGGGTCGTACAGAGTCGGACACGACTGAAGCGACTTAGCAGCAGTAGCAGCAGCAAGCACAATAAGTGTTAATAGATTAACGTTTTCTATTAAATGTCAAAGACTTTCAAATTGGATACATTGGTTTTTTAAAAGACTCTAGAAAAAAATAATTGAAGTTCAGAAATTGAGACTATAATGCTTTGTAAATTGACATTATTTAAAAGATTGGAAAGATAAAATGCTAGTTAAGTAAGTTATTTAAAGAAAGACCTAGCTCTTAGGTGAAAAAAAGACTAGATACGTGTGACATACTTAAGGAAAACATGTGGAAAGACTTATAATAAAGGGATGGGAAAAGGTATATAATATGAATGTGTTTCACCTAATGATATAACCTTAAAATATATAAATTCAAAGATATACAGAATTACAAGGTAAAGCCAACATATGCACAATCATAGTGGGTTTTTTAAAAAAATCTCAGAAATTAATCTATCATAACTAAATTTTATAGAGGTTAAAATCCTAATATGTAGACTAGATTTAAATAATTAAAATTTACCTACAAAATTAGTAGCCGAATGCACATTACTTTTGTTTCTGGTTGTTATTAACTTGACTCTCAGGCCATGTGATCAATTATCAAATTATAAACCAAAATCTTAAGATCTTCTGATCCTGAAATCAAAGTCCTCTGGCAGTCTGGCTAATTAGCCTTAACAGAACTCTTTTTCTGTTTCCATTTGTTCCTTGCTTTCCCTGTGAAATTTATTAAAGAGTATTAAATCTTAGACCTCAAGGAAAAGAGGACACAGATAAGCAAGTATTTGCTTACTAGAGCATTCTTTATGAGTGAAGGAAACTGCTACTTTCTAATTCTACAGAGGATAGATATCCTTTGCATCTTTTAACACACTCACATTGCCTAAATGAATGAAAAAGTAACACAAAAGTTTTGAATTCTACAACTATGCATTCTAGTTGCCAAAAAGAAAATTACATGATAGGGGCATTCTAAATTTATTTTAGTAAGTAATCTTAATGAGGAAATCTCATTAATAATAAATAAAATGAGATGCGATATGAAAAAGTTATGATATTCAAAACTGTATTTGGTTGTTTAAATTGGGCTGCATTATTTTGTTCTGAAGCTTGGTGGATAATGTGGTACTATGTCATTTAGATATCTATTCAGTGAAACACAGATTGGATATTTAAACACAAAGGATGCCTACAGCACCCTGTTATATCCTGTCTTCTTGACTCAGGGTGTTCTTTTTTTAGGCAGGATAACTAGTGAATACAATCAGCCTTTATCACAGTGAAATTAGACAGTATCCTAATGGTTAGCATATATCCAAGAAAAGAGTACTCCTTTCAGAGAGGAATGATAAAACAGATCAATCAGAAGAGATAAAGCTATGAAGTTAACATTTCAAATTATTGGGATTTATATTTTATTTTATTTTTTTCTTATTTTGGTGTTTTGGCCTGTATTGCTTTACTTTCCAACTGCTTCTTCTGGCTGTTGTGTGCGAATCACTAATTCTTTTGCAAAGTAATAGAGATTGCATGTAGAAAATAAAACGTGATCTCCAAAGCAGTGCTAATCTAAGCATAATTTTTGGTTTAAAAGGTTTGGTCTTGGTATCTTCTTGGTGGTCCAGTGGCTAATACTTCTACGCTTCCAATGTAGGATACCTGGTTTTGACCCCTGGTCGGGAAGTAGTTCCCACATGCTGCAATGAAGTTCAACGATCCCACATGCTGCCACTAAGACAGGCACAGCCGAAGAAATGAATGAATAAATAAATATTTCAAAAAAGGATTTCAGTCTTCACTACACACCCCTTGGCTACACTTTGCTAGACCCAGGATTTTTAACATTTTTGGTGATATTTGATTACTCTAGGATAGGACAGGTCAAACTGGCAGCAAATGTAAAAGATGTCTTTGAATAACTCCAGAAATTCCTGGCCAACTTGAACCAAGTCTAAAAATCAGAATTAGAATCTCTTCCTGGTCTTGGAATTTATTATTCTTTCCATATTCTTTAATATTCTTTCTGAAAATAATTCTTTAATAATCTTTATTTCTTTTTGTTATTACTGTATTTTTAAAACCTAAGACTCTTTGACTACTAATTTAACTTTTCTGATGTGCCTATAGTTTATACTTTATCATACACGATTACACAAGTAATATAAAGATTAAACCCTTAATCTAAGGTAAGTTGAAAGAGACAGGGTAAAAATAAGGCAGACTTCTATTTTCATTGTCTTGGTGAGCCAAGACAATTATAAGTCTCTTCTATGAAAGAAAAACCTGTTCAAATAAGTTTGTATGTTTCAACTTTAGCTAACTGGACCAAAATTTTAATCAGATCAATAAAAAAATTTTATAAGAGTTATCTAGTATCTTCTAAATTTTAGTTGAAAATGTTGTATCCACCAGAAAATTACTAGAACTGATCAATGAATATAGTAAAGTTGCAGGATACAAAATTAACACACAGAAATCCCTTGCATTCCTGTACACTAATAACGAGAAAATAGAAAGAGAAATTAAGGAAACAATTCCATTCACCATTGCAATGAAAACAATAAAATACTTAGGAATATATCTTCCTAAAGAATCTAAAGACCTATATATCAGATCAGATCAGATCAGATCAGTCGCTCAGTCGTGTCCGACTCTTTGCGGCCCCATGAACTGCAGCACGCCAGGCCTCCCTGTCCATCACCAGCTCCCGGAGGTCACTCAGACTCGCATCCATCGAGTCAGTGATGCCATCCAGCCATCTCATCCTCTGTCGTCCCCTTCTCCTCCTGCCCTCAATCCCTCCCAGCATCAGAGTCTTCTCCAATGAGTCAACTCTTCGCATGAGGTGGCCAAAATACTGGAGTTTCAGCTTTAACATCATTCCTTCTAAAGAAATTCCAGGATTGATCTCCTTCAGAATGGACTGGTTGGATCTTCTTGCAGTCCAAGGGACTCTCAAGAGTCTTCTCCAACACCACAGTTCAAAAGCATCAATTCTTCGGCGTTCAGCCTTCTTCACAGTCCAGCTCTCACATCCATACATGACTACAGGAAAGACCATAGCCTTGACTAGGCGAACCTTTGTTGGCAAAGTAATATAGAAAACTATAAAACACTGGTGAAAGAAATCAAAGAGGACAGTAATAGATGGAGAAATATACCATGTTCATGGATTGGTAGAATCAATATAGTGAAAATGAGTATACTACCCAAAGCAATTTATAGATTCAATGCAATCCCCATCAAGCTACCAACGGTATTCTTCACAGAGCTAGAACAAATAATTTCTCAATTTGTATGGAAATACAAAAAACCTCGAATAGCCAAAGCTATCTTGAGAAAGAAGAACGGAACTGGAGGAATCAACCTGCCTGACTTCAGGCTCTACTACAAAGCCACAGTCATCAAGACAGTATGGTACTGGCACAAGGACAGAAATATAGATCAATGGAACAAAATAGAAAGCCCAGAGATAAATCCACGCACATATGGTCACCTTATCTTTGACAAAGGAGGCAAGAATATACAATGGATTAAAGACAATCTCTTTAACAAGTGGTGCTGGGAAAACTGGTCAAACACTTGTAAAAGAATGAAACTAGAACACTTTCTAACACCATACACAAAAATAAACTCAAAATGGATTAAGGAGCTAAATGTAAGACCAGAAACCATAAAACTCCTAGAGGAAAACATAGGCAAAACACTCTCTGACTTATATCACAGCAGGATCCTCCATGACCCACCTCCCAGAATATCGGAAATAAAATAAAAAATGAACAAATGGGACCTAATCAAACTTAAAAAGCTTCTGCACAACAAAGGAAACTATAAGCAAGGTGAAAAGACAGCCTTCAGAATGGGAGAAAATAATAGCAAATGAAGCAACTGACAAACAACTAATCTCAAAAATATACAAGCAACTTCTACAGCTCAATTCCAGAAAAATAAATGACCCAATCAAAAAATGGGCCAAAGAACTAAATAGACATTTCTCCAAAGAAGACATACAGATGGCTAACAAACACATGAAAAGATGCTCAACATCACTCATTATCAGAGAAATGCAAATCAAAACCACTATGAGATACCATTTCACGCCAGTCAGAATGGCTGCTATCCAAAAGTCCACAAGCAATAAATGCTGGAGAGGGTGCGGAGAGAAGGGAACCCTGTTGCACTGTTGGTGGGAATGCAAACTGGTACAGCCACTATGGAGAACAGTATGGAGATTCCTCAAAAAACTGGGAATAGAACTGCCTTATGATCCAGCAATCCCACTGCTGGGCATATAAACTGAGAAATCCAGAATTGAAAGAGACACGTGTACCCCAATGTTCATAGCAGCACTGTTTGCAATAGCCAGAACGTGGAAGCAACCTAGATGATCATCCACAGATGAATGGATAAGCAAGCTGTGGTACATTTACACAATGGAGTATTACTCAGCCATTAAAAAGAATACATTTGAATCAGTTCTAAGGAGGTGGATGGAACTGGAGCCTATTATACAGAGTGAAGTAAGCCAGAAACAAAAACACAAATACAGTATACTAACGCATATATATGGAATTTAGAAAGATGGTAAAAATAACCCTATTTATGAGACAGCAAAAGAGACACTGATGTATAGAACAGACTTTTGGACTCTGGGACCGGAGAGGGTGGGATGATTGGGGAGAATAGCATTGAAATATGTATAATATTATATCTGAAATGTATTAATTGTTCAAAAAAAGAGATATCAACATTTATACTAATAACTTGTCATTTTAGGCTGAAAATATAAATTCTCTATTAAAATATTTTTCTTGTCATACAATATCAGATCAGATCTGATCAGTCGCTCAGTCGTGTTCGACTCTTTGCGACCCCATGAACCGCAGCACGCCAGGCCTCCCTGTCCATCACCAGCTCCCGGAGGTCACTCAGACTCGCATCCATCGAGTCAGTGATGCCATCCAGCCATCTCATCCTCTGTCGTCCCCTTCTCCTCCTGCCCTCAATCCCTCCCAGCATCAGAGTCTTCTCCAATGAGTCAACTCTTCGCATGAGGTGGCCAAAATACTGGAGTTTCAGCTTTAGCATCATTCCTTCTAAAGAAATTCCAGGATTGATCTCCTTCAGAATGGACTGGTTGGATCTTCTTACAGTCCAAGGGACTCTCAAGAGTCTTCTCCAACACCACAGTTCAAAAGCATCAATTCTTCGGCGCTCAGCCTTCCTCACAGTCCAGCTCTCACATCCATACATGACCACAGGAAAGACCATAGCCTTGACTAGGCGAACCTTTGTTGGCAAAGTAATGTCTCTGCTTTTGAATATGCTATCTAGGTTGGTCATAACTTTCCTTCCAAGGAGTAAGCATCTTTTAATTTCATGGCTGCAGTCACCATCTGCAGTGATTTTGGAGCCCAGAAAAACAAAGTCTGACACTCTTTCCACTGTTTCCCCATCTATTTCCCATGCAGTGATGGGACCAGATGCCATGATCTTTGTTTTCTGAATGTTGAGCTTTAAGCCAACCTTTTCACTCTACACTTTCACTTTCATCAAGAGGCTTTTTAGCCCGTCTTCACTTTCTGCCATAAGAGTGGTATCATCTGCATATCTGAGGTTATTGATATTTCTCCCGGCAATCTTGATTCCAACTTGTGTTTCTTCCAGTCCAGCCTTTCTCATGACGTACTCTGCATATAAGTTAAATAAACATGGTGACGATATGCAGCCTTGACGTACTCCTTTTCCTATTTGGAACCAGTCTGTTGTTCCATGACCAGTTCTAACTGTTGCTTCCTGACCTGCATACAGATTTCTTAAGAGGCAGATCAGGTGGTCTGTTATTCCCATCTCTTTCAGAATTTTCCATAGTTTATTGTGATCCACACAGTCAAAGGCTTTGGCATAGCCAATAAAGCAGAAATAGATGTTTTTCTGGAACTCTCTTGCTTTTTCCATGATCCAGCGGATGTTGGCAATTTGATCTCTGGTTCCTCTGCCTTTTCTAAAACCAGCTTGAACATCAGGAAGTTCACGGTTCACATATTGCTGAAGCCTGGCTTGGAGAATTTTGAGCATTACTTTACTAGCGTGTGAGATGAGTGCAATTGTTCGGTAGTTTGAGCACTCCTTGGCATTGCCTTTCTTTGGGATTGGGATGAAAACTGACCTTTTCCAGACAATATAGAAAAGTTAAATAAAATATTCCATATAATGTTATTTATTAAGTTTTAAAATTAATATTAATTTTTTTTACTGCGAATGTCTTTAAAATATTATTGAAATGGATAGTCTATAGAGTTTTCTTTTCTGTCGATTCTTTTTTTTATGGGATGAATTCTGTGACCACATATACTTCATAGATTAGAAATGGAAATATATTTTTTATTTTATAAATAGAAGTAAAGCTTTAAAAATAATGTACAATAATCAAAGTATAAACTTACTATAAACTTTCATAGGCTTTTGTGTAGCTTGGAAGAAAAAAACCCTGTGCTTGACAATGGCATGGTTGAACTGACAATTGAGTCAGTATACTTTGCATTCAATAAAATTTTAGTCCTTAGAACCAAGGAGGTAATGCCGCAACTCTTCCCTGCTTGTTTATTTTATTGTCTTCATTTCTGATTCGCACTAAAATGAATGTAGAATCAACATGGTGGTGAGACAACAAGATAGAAAAATTATAGGGATCAGGGCATGTGAGGAGCCATTGGAAGAAAAGAAAAATGGAAGACTCAGATTATATGATGATAATCTTAAATAATTTATTGAAAAGAAAAATGGATTTTACATTTTTCTTTATACTATAGAGAATATGTTTAGGATTAAAATGTGAGATTATATGGAAATAGAATTAGATTCAATAAGAAACAATTTATGTTACATTAAGCTAGATGGAGGTAATGAATTTCCTCCATGGAAGTCTGAATGATTTATGGAAGGAATTTATAAAGCATTTTGGTATGACTGAAGACCTGAGTTAGATTACTTCTGAGGTTTTTCTCAAACTCTACATTTTACTTTTCTATATTTAAAGACAAAGAATGGGCTAAATTCTGTTCCAGAATACATCCTGGACATGTAGAACATTGACCTCATGCTAACTGTACTCAGAAGCCAGCTGTTGGTTTTGAACTGTGGTTTTGAAGACTCTTAAGAGTCCCTTGAACTGCAAGGAGATCCAACCAGTCAATCCCAAAGGAAATCAGTCCTGATTATTCATTGGGAGGACTGATCCTGAAGCTGAAGCTCCAATCCTTTGGCTACCTGGTGCAAAGAACTGACTCAATGGAAAAGACCTTTTTGCTAGGAAAGATTGAAGACAGGAGGAGAAGGGGACGACACAGGATGAGATGGTTGTATGGCATCACTGACTTGATGGACATGAGTTTGAGCAAGCTTTGGGAGTTGGTGATGGACAGGGAAGCCTGATGTGCTGCAGTCCATCGGGACGCAAAGTGTCAGACATGACTGAGTGACTGAACTGAATTGTACTCAAATAATAATAATAATAGATAAATAGCATTGCCACTTCCATTTTACAGATAAATAAGCTAGGGCAAAGTGAAGATAAACTCCATGCCCATTCACAGAGCTAAGGAGACTTGCAACTGGGATTTTAACCCAGAAGGATCTGACTCCTGAGCCTGAGCTCTTAACACATGTTATTCTGCTGCCAATTTATAGAAAACAGCTTTAGTGGCCAGTGTGCTCTTAAATCTCTGGAGAATCATTTCATTGAAAGAAAATAGAGTGGCAGAATATGTATCTTGAGATTTCTTATGTCAGAATATCAGGGGACAAGATGATCAGGATAGTGAAATCAACAATTGCACTTTCTCCTGAAGCAGTTACTGCTATCCTAACTTACTGGTGCTTTCAAAGTCCTAGACATGGTGAAAACATTATCTCACTTGATTCTTAAAACCATCTTTCTTGTAAAGTAGGTACAACTATTTCTGTTTTACAGATGAAGTTGAGGTCCTAAGTTATTCTCCAAGAAATGAAAGATGTACTACCCATAGTAGCTATGTTTTACTTGGTTTAGTCTTTTATTCTGGAGGAGGAAATGGCAACCCACTCCAGTGTTCTTGCCTGGAGAATCCCAGGGATGGGGGAGCCTGGTGGGCTGCGTCTATGGGGTCACACAGAATCAGACACGACTGAAGCGACTTAGCAGCAGCAGCAGTCTTTTATTCTATAGAATGAATCTATTTTCATTCTGTAGAGAATCATTATCACTTATCAAGACGTTTCTCCATTATGCAAAACGTGGCATGCTCTCAAAGCAGAATTATAGAATACTTTAAACTAACTTTTAACACCTATAAGCAATAAAATTCCCATAGTTTATGGAGAATAGTCTATTAATCAATTAATTATTGAATCAGTCAGCAATCAGTGTGCTAGACTCTATGAAGGATGCAAAAATTCGTGCAGTTAAGGAGCTTGCACTTCACCTGAGGAGTCAGAAAATGTAAACCTAAATCTATTTCTACTTTATTGACTATGCCAAAGCCTTTGACTATGTGGATCACAACAAACTATGGAAAATTCTTCAAGAGATGGCAATACCAGACCACCTGATCTGTCTCTTGAGAAACCTGTATGCAGGTCAGGAAGGAACAGTTAGAACTGAACATGGAACAACAGACTGGTTCCAAATAGGAAAAGGAGTACATCAAGGCTGTATATTGTCACCCTGCTTATTTAACTTATATGCAGAGTACATCGTGAGCAACGCTGGGCTGGAGGAAGCACAAGCTGGAATCAAGATTGCTGGGAGAAATATCAATAACCTCAGATATGCAGATGACTCCACCCTTATGGCAGAAATTGAAGAAGAACCAAAGAGCCTGCTGATGAAAGTGAAAGAGGAGAGTGAAAAAGTTGGCTTAAAGCTCAACATTCAGAAAAACTAACATCATGGCATCTGGTCCCATCACTTCATGGCAAATAGATGGGGAAACAGTGGAAACAGTGTCAGACTTTATTTTTGGGGGCTCAAAAATCACTGCAGATGGTGACTGTAGCCGTGAAATTAAAAGACGCTTACTCCTTGGAAGGAAAGTTATGACCAACCTAGACAGCATTTTAAAAAGCAGAGGCATTGTCAACAAAGGTCTGTCTGTTCAAGGCTATGGTTTTTCCAGTAGTCATGTATGGATGTGAGAGATGGACTATAAAGAAAACTGAGCACTGAAGAACTGATGCTTTTGAACTGTGGTGTTGGAGAAGACTCTTGAGAGTCCCTTGGACTGCAAGGAGATCCAACCAGTGCACCCTAAAGAAGATCAGTCCTGGGTGTTCATTGGAAGGACTGATGTTGAAGCTGAAACTCCAATACTTTGGCCACCTGATGCGAAGAGCTGACTCATTTGAAAAGACCCTGATGCTGGGAAAGATTGAGGGTAGGAGAAGGGGACGACAGAGGACGAGATGGTTGGATGGCATCACCGACTCAATGGACATGGGTTTGGGTGAACTCCAGGTGTTGGTGATGGACAGGGAGGCCTGGAGTGCTGCGGTTCAGGGGTCACAAAGAGTCGTACATGACTGAGTGACTGAACTGAACTGAAACACTTAACAGTAAAAGAAAGTCAAATGATAGAAACAGTAAAAAAAAAAAAAAAAATGCAATGAGAGAAACTGGTTTGGTGCACCATAAGTATTGGGGAAATCTTCATGGGATTTACTATATGTGTTGATGAAGGACTGATTCAGATGAGTGTAGAGAATCAGAGACAACATTTCACATAGAGAGAAGGAATAGAATGAACATTGAGAAGCAGTTTGTAGTATATATGTTGGGCTCCAATGAATAGATGTGTCTGGAGGGTATTTTGCTTGATTATTTATGTTACCTTAGTTCTTTATTTTAAGATTAATACTTTTACATATTCCTTAAGAATATGTACAAATATCAAAAGCAGTAGATTCTGGCTGAGAAGCATGGTACAATGTAAAAATTAACTTGTTCAAGAGTCTTATCCCCAAATCTGTGACATCTTCCCATCAGAGGGCTCGGTCTAGGTCCCAACTTGGGTGGACCTCATGACTGCTTTCACCAATAGAGTAGCATGGATATGATGTCATGTGGTCATGAAAATCATGCAATTTTGTCATTATATTCTAGAATACTCACCTTTGAAGCCCCAAGCCATGATGTAACATGTCTCAACAATGAGGCTGCCATGTTCTTCTTATGGAGAGGCCATGTTTGGGTTCCCTGGTCGACATAATCAGCCCCATTGTCCTTGGCAAATAACCAGATATATAGGTGAAGCCCTGTTAGACCCTCCAGATCAACCCACCTGCTGGCTGAATACAACCTAAGCTTCTGTCAATGCCAAATGAAACAGAAGGATCATATGGCTGAGACTTGACTTAATTTCTAACCCATGAAATCATGAGGCATATATACAGTAGTTCTTAGACACCACATTTGGGATTGTTTTTATGCAATGATAGATAACTAAAATAGCCAATCAACTGTAAGTTTTGAATTCCAGCCCTGACCATTGAACTCTGCTATCATGCTAATAGTGTAATTTTCCCTTCCCTGGTTAAGAAACAAATGATATTTCACTGTCCTGAATGACTCTGGAGCGTAGTGGTCTGTGAGGGAACTGGGTCTCTTCTACCACTCAGGTCTCTATATTTTTTCCTGGTGAATATTGCCAAAGCTGACCTAGACAAGGGTACAACCTCCAGCCCTAGTTTGCACAAAACATGGGTTTTTCAACATTCCATGAGACACTGTGGGATTCCTTTAGATAATCTAGAAGTAGGGTGGGTACCAAAACACTGGAGAAAAAAAGATATTCAAAAGCAGGGTACCGATTACACTCTACTATTGTGAATTTTCTGGGCCAGTCCTGATTCTAAATGTTTTATCACCAAAAATTATTGAAACATCTTAGAATCGCCTATATTTTTGGTGTCTGACATTTATTCCAGACTACATGTTTCGCTGGACAAGCCACAGAATCTTTTGTCAGACTATATGTCCCAATTTTGTGTTCAGAAAAATAGGCCAATGTACTTTTAACTCAAAGTTACTGTGTGACAAATTTGGTACCTCTCATCAGAGTATAGAGGCTGAAGGCCTCCTGGACACTATAAAAGGACAAAGTAGAAGAAAAACAGTTTCTGTATAAGGTTTATATTTAGTTCATATATACAGATAGCTTGCCAAAAGTAATAATTTAGCCTAGTTTTTTAATAGTTGAAATGATCATTAAAAGCCTTTCTGGTAAATGTGCATTTCTCAACAAGGTTTTCTTGTGGATTTTTAAAGATATGCTTTTAGTATCATAAGAGAGGGAAACTTTTTTCTCAGCAAAAAGCTATTGAAATTCCTTACCCCATTTTTGTGTTTTGTCTTTTTCCCTGATCGTATACTGAACTTTTAAAATTATGGTAGACCACAGAAATTGCTATAGTGCACATTTTACCTTTATTTTTTTGTCAGAGTCGGGGGGAAGCCAAAAAAACATAATGGCACCATACGTTGGATAGCTGGATTATGGACACTTCATAAACAGTACTTCTGGGGCTAACACTGCCTTGACATAATTGCTTACCATACATGGCTGAATTTGCAAAAGTCTCCTTGCTACAGATGGTCAAGTGGGCTTCATGTACTAATCTCCTTAATGATAATCAAATTAAAATAGATTTTGATCAATGGAAACAATATCTGTCAACTAAGTTCTTTTCCTCTTTTCTAGGCTGTCAATGTTATATAAGCAATTCAAACATTATTGGTGTACATAATTAAGAAATTTTTAAAAATGTAGCCTTGATATTTATAATTATACCTCTAATATACCATAGAGTAAATTTTGCTCTGTCTTTCAAAAAGAAAAACTCCCATCTTTCTTCTAATCCATCATTGTACTTTCCCTTAAATTTCTTTACATTGTCTCCATAAATTAGGTTGATCAGTAGTAGTCTTCAAAATAAGAGTATATGTGTACCCTTTCCTATTTAAAAAGATGCCTTAATGATTAATGGAGACAATTCTCCATATTTAAAATTTTAATTTTACTTATAAAGAAACTACATAGTAACTATTGGGTTGGTCAAAAAGTTTGTTCAGGGATTTCTGTAATATCTAATGGAAAAACTTGAATGAACTTTTGGGCCAACCCAATATATTTTATAACTTTTTGATAAATGCTAATTAAAAAAAATTCTTAAAGGGAGTGTCCACTTTAGAAAATAAGAAATGATGGCAGAAGAATGCAGATAACAAAAATGCATGATTTGGTCAGAGTGATTCAAATAATTGACTATATGTAAAATAGGCAAGGGAGAGTCAATTAAATGAATGAGTTATTTAATTGCCAAACTTCTTGATTGAAAATGACATCAAAGGGTCTGAATAAAAATTTACATTGATTAGGTTCAGATCATTTGGTTATTTCTCCAAGTTTTTTGTTTCTAATGGAGAAAAGAGAAAAGATCTATAGAAGCTGAGAAAATGGTAGAAGAGACAGTTGGAGGCCTGCTTCAATATTAGCAAGACAGCCCCTTTATAAGAACTTCATTGTTTAATTAAAGCTAAATGCCAGGGTAGAAGATGTTCATCTATAAGTGATTCTGAATTAAAGCATAAAGTAGGAGAAAGTACTCTAAGAAGTTTCATAGCAGGTCACTTGCTTAAAGTCATAGACAGGAAAAGAGACAAAGTATTTCAACTCCTGAGATCTCTGTCTTGAAAGCAAGGGCATGCCTCGCATGGAAGGGAGCCTAACATTTAGTTAGGAAGTGATTCAGTGACAGATAGTGAGGCAAAACTCTATATGCAAGAATTTGCATTTGTTTAACTTGACACTGTGGCTTGCCTTAAATACAATAATGATATTCCTGGTATAGTAGAGAACATGTGAGATTACAATCGAATGACTACATAGATGTGGTACATATACACAATGGACTACTCAGCCATTAAAAGGAATGAAATTGGGTCATTTATGGAGACATGAATGGACCTACAGACTGTCATACAGACTGAAGTAAGAAAGAGAAAAGCAAATATTGTACATGAATGCATATATGTGAAATCTAGAAAAATGGTAGAGATCGATATATTTGCCAGGAAGGAATGGAGATGCAGATGTAGAAATGAGTGGACACAGGGTGGCAAAGGAGAGGACAGATGAACTGGGAGATTGGGATAGACATATACACACTACAGTGTGTAAAATAGTTAGCTAGTGGGAACCTACTATAAAGCACACACAGCTCAGCTCAGCTCTCTGTGGTGACCTAGAGGGATGGGATGAGGGGTTGGGAGGGAAATCCAGGAGGGAGGGGATATATGTCTACATGTAGCTGATTCATGTCATTGTATAGCAGAAGCTGACACAATATTATAAAGCAAAGTGAAGTCGCTCAGTCGTGTATGACTCTTTGGGACCCCATGGACTGTACCCTACCAGGCTCCTCCATCCTTGGGATTTTCCAGGCAATAGTAATGGAGTGGGTTGCCATTTCCTTCTCCAAGGTTTATTCCTGACCCGGGGATCGAACCCTGTTCTTCTGCATTATAGACAGACACTTTACCCTCTGAGCCAGGGAAGTCCGAATATACCCCAATTTTAAAAAGAAGAAGAAATTCTAAATATATAGGAAAAGCAACTTCACACACACAGAGAACACTTTTTTCTGTTTAATTTTCAATATAGTTGGAAAGAAACGTATCTTAATTCCATTTCTCAAAGGACAAGTATATTCCCTCCCGAACCAATCTTTCCTCAGCAGGCTGATTTAGATAAGAAAATGAAAAAGAGCTAACTGAATGGATCCTCTAACCTTGTGATTGAGGAATTGGGGCTGGGCGCCCCTTGGGGTTGCAGAGCAATTCTGAAACTGCCAAAGGTCTCTGAACAGCTGTTTGGTAGTAGCTTCAGCAGAGCTCGTTAGCACAGCTCCTGGTTGAAGCAATGTTAACTGCATCTCTTTACTGTCACCATCACACTCCCTCTTATCATGTCTCTCCATTATCACTTGCCCACCTCCCCAGCTTGCTCTGTTAACACTTCTACTCTCCTAGGAGGAAAGCATTCTCTATCATTCTCTTTCCCTCTCTTTCTCCCACTTCACTTTGACTATTTCTTTCTCACCTCTCCCGCTTTTCATGTCTATCCAAGACTGCTGCCTCTTTTCCTTCTCATGGCTCTTTCTCCCAAACCAAAATCCGTAGGTTCTTTCTTCCCCTCCATCAAGCACTACTCTTGACTAGCTTCCATGCTTTTGATGGAAGGAGCTCCTCATATCATCAGACTAGAGATATATTCTCTTTCTTTGGGAGGGAGACAGTATACAGAAATGGTTAAGAACACAGGCTCTGAAATTAGATTAGAACTTGACTTATATCTCAGTTCTGACATGCTGTGGAATGCAGCATCCTTTCCTTTCCCTTAGTTCCCATTTCCACATCCGTTAAATTGGGAGGAGCCTGATTGGGAGGAGCCTGATAGGCTGCAGTCCATGGGGTCACTAGAGTCAGACACAACTGAGCGGCTTCACTTTCACTTTTCACTTTCATGCATTGGAAAAGGAAATGGCAACCCACTCCAGTGTTCTTGCCTGGAGAATCCCAGGGACGGGAAGCCTGGTGGGCTGCCGTCTATGGGGTTGCACAGAGTCGGACACGACTAAAGTGATGCAGCAGCAGAGTTAAATACAGGGATTAAAGAAATCACTGTTATACATGCCCTTTACGCAGTAATTTGAACAGAATCTTCCAGCAATAAAAAACAGCTCCTGTTAATCATAACGATACCTGCTGCTCATATAGACTGGTCTCAACTCTTCTCTAAGTCTTCCCTTTTTGCCCATTCAGGGATGCTCGTCCAGCTACAGGTCCTTCATTCATTTATTCATTTTTCATTCAGGAGCCTCCTTAGAGGATATGCTGCATCCTATCCTCAGGTACTTTTTGTCACTCTACTATGGTCACAAAATAAATCTCTGCTAAGTAATTAGTTGATAAACTTGAAGACATTATTCCTTCTAGACACTTTAATGATCTAGAGGAGGGGAAAGGAGAAGAGATAAGGGAGGATGGTAGAGATCCCCTTTAACTTCTAAAGGGTCTTCTGTTCCCAAAGAGTAGATTTCTTGGTAATGGATCAGCTGCGTGGGCAGGAGAGCTAATCTCTGTCTGCTCACTGGCAAACTTGTTTCTAATATTTCACTTCCTTCTTGGCTGCAAAAATTTGTGGTTTTTGTTGTCTGTGTGTTGAGTGGGTGAAGTATCAAGAAATAGTGTGGTCTAGACATCATGCTGAATATATTTAGTTCTTGGTAAATCCTTTGTAAACTCATTTGATCCTTCTAACTTTTTCAGTAGGCATTTTTATTCCTACTTTATGGAAGATCAAATTGACCTTTAGAGGGGTTAAACAGCTTGCTTTAAGTCATTCATATAGTACATGACAGGACTTTCTGATGCCTGAACTCTGGCATCATTTGCTTACCCCACACTTAGACTCAAACTCATGTGTGTGTGTGCACTAAGTCGCTTCAGTCATGTCCGACTTTTTGACTCTATGGACTGTAGCCTACCAGGCCCCTCTGTCCATTGAATTCTCCAGGCAAGAGAATTGCTGCAGGATACTGGAGTGGTTTGCCATGCCCTCCTCCAGGGGATCTTCCTGACCAAAGGATTGAACTCGAGTCTCATGTCTCGTGGTTTGGCAGGTAGATTCTTTACCACTAATACCACCTGGGAAGCCACTCAAACTCATACTCATACTCAACCTCAAGTTCATACTCAAATTCGTACTCAGATTCATAGTCATATTCATACTATCTGTAAGTCCAGAAGTTCTGAAACATTGTAACTCACTACATTGTTCCCCCACTCCCAAAATATTTAATTTATGTTCAGCGATAGAGACTTCTTTAAGTACCAAACAGACTGATTCTTCTAAGCAGTTCTTAGGAATCACTATTTCCTCACTACTGAGTAAGAAAAATTCCAGGGAAGTGCTAGGTACTTCTAAATTCTGCACTAAATTTTGATTTTCCCTAAGCCTCTCTTTGGGAAGTGATGCCCTGTTCTCTTCATTTTGTATAAACAAGGAAGCGGACGTGTATGTTTTGTTTCCATTGTGTTTAATCATATATTTTAAAAAGAATTGCCCAGATTTTTTTAGGCAAAAATCCTAGACCAGAGTTTATATCAGAGTTTCATTAAATCAGAGGCAAAATGAACAGCAATTTATGTTTCTATAGAATAATATACACTGCTGCTGCTGCTGCTAAGTCGCTTCAGTCGTGTCTGACTCTGTGCAACCCCAGAGACAGCAGCCCACTAGGCTCCCCCGTCCCTGAGATTCTCCAGGCAAGAATACTAGAGTGCGTTGCCATTTCCTTCTCCAATGCATGAAAGTGAAAAGTGAAAGTGAAGTCGCTCAGTCGTGTCTGACTCCCAGCGACCCCATGAATTGCAGCCTACCAGGCTCCTCCATCCATGGGATTCTCCAGGCAAGAGCACTGGAGTGGGTTGCCATTGCCTTCTCCACTAATATACACTGTAGATATTTAAAAATGGATGAGAGAAGGAATCAATTTATGATCTCTAACCTTAAAACATTATGCTTTTTTCTTGGCTGCATGAGTGCCAACTATTTGGATTTGTAAGATGAGTTCAACCCATCTGATTACATCCAGAGTATACAAGTCTACAGCATTCTGTGTAGTTGTGAACTGATGAAATTACAACAGCCATAAGCACTGATTTTTCTACTTGCACTATTTAAATCAAAGGAGAAAGCACAGGTTCACACCTCACCAGAGAAGAATGAACATTTCAAATCTGAAGCTGCAAGCTAATGGACTTCAAGATGAATCATACTCATAGACATATGTAGTTTAATCCGTGTTTTGATTTTGGTTTTCTTAATTGTGAATATTTAGAAATTTAGAGATTTCACATACAGAGAGAGATTTCTAGTGTTGCCTGAAAAATTAGATGACTTCCTAATGCTGAGCTGAAGAGCAGGAACTTCTGTGGGGCACACAGCCTCCAGTCCTGATCTATTTTATTTGCTTAACTCCTATGGCATTTGAAGTTTTGATCCTAGCCTTAGGTACTAGTTTTCAGATGATATTCCAATATATTTGTTTTTGATTTGCTTCCAATTCAGCTTATTGGTGGGTACCTACACCTTATTCTCAGAATGGGTTCTCAAGAGATCATACTAGTGGGCAGCTGGCTTCCAACCACCAGGCACCAGTCCACTAGAAAAAAGTACAGATTGAAAAGTCTCCTGCTGGATCAACTTCAACCCTATTGTTTCTAAACATTGGAAAAGTTGGGGGAGGGGTTTCAGCAGCTTAAGTCAAAGGAGGATACTCCAGTATGGAAATGCTATACCATTTAAACAAGTAGAACTGCTATACTGGTGCCTGCCCGTGGAGGATCAGCCCTTCCTATATTTGGGGCAAAGTGCCTGGAAAATCCCATGGACGGAGGATCCTGGTAGGCTCCAGTCCATGGGGTCGCTAAGAGTCGAACCCTACTAAGCGACTTCACTTTCACTTTTCACTTTCATTCATTGGAGAAGGAAATGGCAGCCCACTCCAGTGTTCTTGCCTGGGGAATCCCAGGGACGGGGGAGCCTGGTGAGCTTCTGTCTATGGGGTCGCACAGAGTCGGACACGACTGAAGCGACTTAGCAGCAGCAGCAGCAGTAGTGTCTTTGCCCTTGATCACATCCTTTACAAGCCTGACTCTGTGAATTAGCTGTGTATGTTGTGTGTGTGTGTGTATATGTCAGGTTTACTTACTAGATTTAAGCTTTACAAAGGTAGTATAAAGTCTTGGACAATGTAGACAGGTCATAAATGTATTTTAAGTGGAATGGATTGAATTATTTATTTATTCCATAGGCTCTGTAATGTTCATTGCCATATGACAAATGAAAACATGACTTCCTTGTGCATATTTGATTTTCATGCACTTATATTTCACATCAAGAAGAAAACTGATCCACGCTATCAGATAGAAACATCTCTGATCAACACATAAATAGCTTAAAAACATTTAAACTTTGAAACTAAAGTGTAAACAGGAGAAGAATTCATAGATTTTCTTCTTGGCTTATCCTGCAGTGGACACTAGCAGGCATTCTATCCATATCTACAACTGTAATTGCACACAATAATTAATGCAGAGCTACGAAAATTAGTTTAAAAATATAAGGTCATTTTCAGATCATTAGATATTGATAGTGCTTTTTATTTCATCCTCTACTATAATTTTAAGCTTTAGAAAATTTTAATACATATAGAAACATTGAGAAGAGATGATTGCTAGAGGAAATATTTCTATTAAAATGGTGGATTACAGAGAAGTTAAAAAATTTTCCTGGCTGAATACAAATTTTCTGTATAATTATAATACAGTCTTAAATACTGTTTTAATAGTAAAAGATTCTTCCAATAAAAGCTGTTAAAGGACAGTGTATTTGATACAGAAGATTTGGCTCAAACATTCCATGTGTAGTAGCACATAATACTTTCTAACTGAAGCTTTCTGAGTCAAGAAATTTCTTTCTGTTTAGACATTAGTATGAATAGTAATTGATACTTACCAGGGTTTAAGAGACTATTTCTATTTGAAACAATGGATTTTCTTCTAACCCCATTGCCTTTTGTAAAAAGATGTCTTTGGAGATATTGGTAAGACACCTAGTTACTGATCTGACTTTATTAAATGAATCTGATATGTTATTTTACACCAAAAAAAAAATGTTCACATATATTCTGAAACTTAAAAGTTGATTTTAAGAGTAAATGCAAATAAATGATGTAAAAAATGTTTTCTTTCAATGCTCAGAAGATTTCATCTTTAACTAAACATACATATACACTCATTTTTATCATAATGTGAATAGAATTCTTGTATTTGTTCTGTTAAAGTGATCTATGATTTTAGAGTCTAGATTACATTTAAAAATGGACATTTGATTTGCCTTTAAAATAACTATCTAGTGGCACAGAAGTGTTAAAAAGATTCCTAACTAAATTAGAATTATGTCAGTGAAGGGTAAGGCTGGTGCCCTGACAACAGTGGTCTGGTTTGGCTCCCTCATCATGCTCTTCAGATTTCTGGGCTGATTCCAGAGTCTTCAGACAGCAGAGTTGATTTGGGGTTGCTTACCGAAGAGCTGTCGGCACCAAAATGATAGTAACGAAGTTGAAACCAGAGGCTGTCTGTGGTCAGTCAGATGTTAGTCACACAGCAGGAGATACTGGAGTCCATTAGGCTGAGTGTATGGAGGGATGGCTGAGTCCAGAATCTGTGGCTTCTGTCATGGGAGCATTTCTTTTATAGACTTCAGGACTAGCCACTGAGATCATGCCTTTGGCAGTCTTAAAGGTAGAATAGTTAGAAAATGGGACATGACAAACAGCCTCAGATATGTGGGCTTTTCTCTTCAGTGGAAGAAAAAAATGTTCTTATTTATCCATACCTTGCAAACTGATTGGCAACAAATTCATGTGAGAATTTCATGACTATGCCCAGTCAAGTGTTTTACTCTGCTTTACTAAGACTTATGGGTCAAACTGACACTTCACTTGAGTTCTTTGAAATTTTAAAGGGTCTTTGTAATACTATGGTAAGTCTTCAACAGGTCCCCTGAAACCTTGTAGTATATTGTGTTATTGGACAAGTGTCATTGGCGCTGAAAAGTTATTGTCTGTGCTAAAAGACTGAACTATAAAAATGCAATTTAAACAATGCATGGAGTTGCCAGCATGCAAATCAGCTTTTTTTTTTTTTTTTTTAAGAAGTCAAGTTGTTTTGGATGAATGAAAGATTTTTATTCCTTGGACTCTGAGTATAATATTGGTAAACTTAACATGGACTCATTCAGAAGGCCTGGGAACTTTTCTTGGATTGGTTACTTGAACTTTGAACCTTGAGTTTCTCCATTTGGAAATAAGTTCTTTCTTAAAGGCTTGTTGTAAGAAATAATAAAAATGTGAAAAAAACACTTTATATATAGTAAAACAGCATACAAATGTCAGCAGTATACAAATGCTTACAAATTATTTGCCTATACATACAATTTCAAGCCAGTGGACACCAGACTCAATGGCAAAAATATTTCATTCCCTCTAAGAAAGTTAATTTTCATTTTACACTTATAGTCTGAACATTCAAGATATCTAGCTATATAAAACATGTTACTGAATGCAAGTTCATGTACCTGCCACATAGTGGGGCCAAGCAATACCAAAACATCTGAGTTTGGAGCAGAGAAATGTTTATTTCAGGGCCATGCAGGGAGATGGGTGACTTGTGCTCAAAAATCCCCTGAACTCCTCAAAGGGTTTCAGCAAAGCACTTTTATATTTTTATTTTTTATATTTTATTTTTTAGCTTTACAATATTGTATTGGTTTTGCCATATATCAACATGAATCCGCCACAGGTATACATGTGTTCCCCATCCTGAGCCCTCCTCCCTCCTCCCTCCTCGTACCATCCCTCTCTTTTAAATGAAAGGTGCTGGAGGAGCATGGTTAGTTATTGCAAACTTCTTGTCTGCAATAACAAGAAGAATAACAAGAACTGTCGCAATTCTTTGTTCTTGTAGTTGCCCACCTTGGCCAGGTCAGGTTGTTCCTGTAAACCTCCAATAAAACAAATGTTATTCTCTGTTCCACAACTTTCTTTTTATGAATGGACTTTTAAAGGACAAAGCCCTAAGAAATGGCAATCCTGTATCTTTCAGGCTATAGGCAGCATTCTTTTACAAAGGTGCAGAGCCAACATTATTAAGCTCAGTTGTGTCTCTTTGCAACCCTTTGAACTGGAGGCCACCAGGCTTCACTATCCATGGGGATTTTCAGGCAAGTATATTGGAGTGGGGTGCCATTTCCTCCTCCAGGGGATCTTTGTGACCCAGGGCTCAAACCTGTGTCTTCTGCGTCTCCTGTTTGCAGGTGGATTCTTTACCGCTGAGCCATTGGGGAAGCCCCAAGCACAGGCAATGGAACAGATGTAATGTGGAGTCAGATTTGTTCTTCCCTATTACACATATGCTTACTTTCTGAAGATTTCAAACTGTGGAAACAAGGAAGGTGGATATAATATAAATAAATAATCTCCTGGTTCTTCTCATACATCTATGCCCATTATTTCTCTTTTTCTTTTCTTGGGTTCTTTTTCTCATTATTCTTTCTGTTTCTCTAAGTTCTCTAGCCTTTTCGTATCATAACTTTGTCATATGTGTGCATGCATGCTTAGTCACTCGGTTCTGTCTGACTCTTTGAGACCCCATCTACTGCAGCCTGCCATGGCGTTAATGACCACTTACATAACAAATACCCCTCAATCTGCATTTTTAGCTCAGAAATTTCTCTTTCTCTCAGAACTGTAGAATACAATAATGTTCACCTAACTATTCACAGATACCTGAGCTCCCAAGCTCCTAAAACTGTTCCTTTTTCTGTATTACGTTCCTTGGTCATGCTCTATTAAAATCTGTTCTCCACTGTTAGGGTTATCTTTCTTAAATGCAAGTTACTTTAAGCCCTTATTTATTCATTCAGATAGTCAGTTCTGTTGCTCAGTCGTATCTGACTCTTTGCCACCCCAGGGACTGCAGCATGCCAGGCTTCCCTGTCCATCACCAACTCCTGGAGCTTGCTCAAACTCTGTCCATTGAGTTGGTAATGCCATTCAACCATCTCATTCTGTGTCATCCCCTTCTCCTCCTGCCTTTAGTCTTTCCCAGCATCAGGAACTTTTCCAATGAGTCAGTTCTTCACATCAGGTGGCCAAAGTATTAGAGCTTCAGCATGAGTCCTTCCAATGAATACTGAGGACTGATTTCCTTTAGGATGGACTGGTTGGATCTCCTTGCAGTCCAAGGGACTTTCAAGAGTGTTCTCCAACACCACAGTTCAAAAGCCTCAATTCTTTGGCTCTCAGCTTTCTTTATAGTCCAACTCTCATATCCATACATGACTGCTGGAAAAACCATAGCTTTGACTAGACAGACCTTTGTCAGCAAAGTAATGTCTCTGCTTTTTAATATGCTGTCGAGGTTGGTCATAGCTTCTTCCAAGGAGCAAGCATCTTTTAATTGATGGCTGCAGTCACCATCTGCAGTGATTTTGGAGCCCCTAACCCCCGCCAAAAAAAATTAAGTCTCTCACTGTTTCCATTGTTTTCCCATCTATTTTCCATGAAGTGTTTGGACTAGATGCCATGATCTTAGTTTGAACTTTAAATGCTTAGTTTGAGCATTGAACTTTAAGCCAGCTTTTTCACTCTCCTCTTTCAATTTCATCAAGTCTCTTTAGTTCTTCTTCACTTCCTGCCATAAGGGTAGTGTCATCTGCATATCTGAGGTTATTGACATTTCTCCTGGAAATCTTGATTCCAGCTTGTGCTTCATCCAGCCTGGCATTTCGCATGATGTACCCTGCATATAAGTTAAATAAACAGGATGACAATATATAGCCTTGACATACTCTTTTCCCAATTTGGAACCAGTCCATTGTTCATGTCCTGTTCGAACTGTTGCTTATTGACCTGCATACAGATTTCTCAGGAGGCAAGTCACGTGGCCTGGTATTCCCATCACTTTAAGAATTTTCCACAGCTTGTTGTGATCCACACAGTCAAAGGCTTTGGCTTAGTGAATAAAGCAGAAGTAGATGTTTTTCTGGAACTCTCTTGCTTTTTTGATGATCAAGCAGATGTTGGCAATTTGATCTTTGGTTCCTCTGCCTTTTCTAAATCCAGTTTGAACATCTGGAAGTTCACGGTTCATGTATTGCTGAAGCCTGACTTGGAGAATTTTGAACATTACTTTGCTAGCATGTAAGATGAGTGCAATTGTGTGGTAGCTTGAACATTCTTTGGCATTGCCTTTCTTTGGGACTGGAATGGAAACTGACCTTTTCCAGTCCTGTGATCACTGCTGTTTTCCAAATTCGCTGACATATTGAGTGCAGCACTTTCACAGCATCATCTTTTAGGATTTGAAATAGCTCAACTGGAATTACATCACCTCCTAGCTTTGTTCATAGTGATGCTTTCTAAGGTCCACTTGACTTCACATTCCAGGATATCTGGCTCTAGGTAAGTGATCACACCATTATGATTATCTGGATCATGAGGATCTTTTTTGTACAGTTCTTCTGTGTATTCTTGCAACCTCTTCTTAATATCTTCTGCTTCTGTTAGGTCCATACCATTTCTGTCCTTATTGTGCTTATCTGTGCATGAAATGTTCCCTTGGTGTCTCTAATTTTCTTGAAGAGATTCTGGTCTTTCCCATTCTATTGTTTTCCTCTATTTCTTTGCATTGCTCGCTGAGCAAGGCTTTCTTATCTCCCCTTGCTATTTGTTGGAACTCTGCATTCAAATATCTTTCCTTTTCTCCTTTGCCTTTAGCTTCTCTTCTTTTCATAGCTATTTGTATGGCCTCCTCAGACAACCATTATGCCTTTTTGCATTTCTTTTTCTTGGGGATGGTCTTGATCCCTCCCTCCTGTACAATGTCACAATCCTCCATCCATAGTTCTTCAGGCACTCTGTCTATAAGATTAGATCTAATCCCTTCAATCTATTTGTCACTTCCACTCTATAATAGTAAGAGAATAGATTTAGGTCATACCTGAATGGTTTAGTGGTTTTCCCTTCTTTCTTCATTTTAAGCCTAAATTTGGCAATAAGGAGTTCATGATCTGAACCATAGTCAGCTCCCTGTCTTGTTTTTGCTGACTGTATAGAGCTTCTCCGTCTTTGGCTGCAGTATGATTTTGATATTGACATTATTTATTAAACCTTTCTATTTTCCATCCCCTTTAGAATTCATATCTGTTTATCTTTCCGAATTCAACTCCTCACAGAATTAACTTATTGTTCCCCAAATGTGTTAGGCAGCTTCTTACCTTCACACTACTGCCTGTGCTGCTCTCTGTCTGGAAGGGCCTCTCTGACCTTGTCTGTTTAGCAAGCTCTGATTTTACATTCAAACAGTCAAAATGTGTTCTGTAACATCTGTCAAAATATCCTCTAAGAAATCTGCTCTGCCTACCAGGTCCTCCAAATAAGATTAATTACTTCTATTATTGTACTTTGTCCACTATATTGTCATTAGTTGTTTATGTATCTTCTCCTTCCCCAGACTCTGAGTAATTGGAATATAAGGTCCATGCCTTATTCACCAAAGCATAGCGCTCACAGTACAGTTTCATACACACATGTGAAGACCTCTCAGTGTCTGACTCTTTACAACCATATTGACTATACAGTTAATGGAATTCTCCAGGCCAGAATACTGGAGTGGGTAGCCTATCCCTTCTCCAACAAATCTTTCCGACCCAGGAATCAAACTGGAGTCTCCTATAGATTCTTTACCAACTGAGCCATCAGGGAAGCCCTCATATACACAGAGATGTTTAATAATGTTTGTGAATACCAATTTAATGAAGACAGCAACACTGTTACACAACTAATTTTTGAACTGGTTTGAGTCCATGAACAGTGGGGCAATACTGATCTGGAGAGGTTATTACTTTTGTCTCTTACCTGTACTTGTATATTCCTCTGGAATTTCTGTACTCTGTTAAGATTCTTCCCTGGGTGGAAGAGAACAGATTGTTTTTAGTAGATATTATCAATTGCTTTCTTTTAATATCAAGAAGTGATAACTTAGGAAAATACTCATTGAATGTAATTTACAGAGAAAGGCATCATTCATTCATTGAACACATGTTCTCTGATCACCTACTGCCTGCCCAATACTGTTCTGAACATTGGAAACACGACAGTGAAAAAGGCAGACACAAATTCCCACCTTCCTAGCCAGAAAGAAAATAGAAAAAAAGAGAAAGTAATGAAAGGAAAAAGGAAGGGAGGGAGGGAAAAAAAAAAGAAAGACACAAAGAAAGAGAGAAAAAGATTTTATTAATAGAGAGAAAGCACTTACTTATTTTTCCACAGATCTTATATCATCATTTCTTGTTTCCAAGCCCTCCTTCCTTCCTTCCTTCCTACTTTCTCACTTTAAAACATTTTACAGGCTTAAAATAAAAGGCAAATACAAAAATTGAGATATTCTCAGAATATTAGAGTTCATCACAAATATTGGAAATGGAGTGTTCATATATACTTTGTAGGAAGAGTGAGAAAAGTCATCATTTTGTTAAGGTTTATTGGGATGCAAAGCATAGAAAATCAGTGTGTTCTGCAATACAGATTCCATGACCAATCTGTCTGTTTTGGTCTAGTAAGTTTTAAAAAATATGTTTTGCTGAATTACTGTATCCTTGTTTCCTCAGTCAGAATGAATATATGTGTGTGGTTTGTGTCAATGCACTGCTTCAAAGTGAAGTTGATCTGATACTTACACTATTGGAGTGTGTTGTGCTCAGTAATTTTTCACTCGAATGGACAGTATGCAATATTCAGTCATCCCAGGGCAGTAGTAACTCATACTCTCCACTTTTTGATGATTCTTTCAAAAGATTTGATAAATATGTATATCATATGACTGTAAGAAGTATGCCTGCCTATTTTCCATCTTTTCTACTGGAGGGAGGTAGTTGCCGAAAACTAAAAGTTTACAGTGCATAACCACATTGGGAGTACGGAAACCAAATTTTAATGGATATCAAACAAGGAAAGTAGCAAACACCTAGGGCAAAGTGCTCTACACCCCCCTTGAGTAATGATAGCTCATTTACATGGGTGGACGCCAACTCTTCTTGGCTAGGAGGCAGTTTTTAATAGTGTATGTTAGAGACGCAAAACCAAGTTTTCCATGAATCCTCACAGAGGAGTCTTACATACTCCAAGTAATGATTAATGAAGTTTCTGCACTAGAATTTTAGTCATATGGATTTTATTTTCTCCTTCGTTTAGTCACAGCTTTTCTCATTTCCCTGTATGGCCAGCTCCTGACTTTGGAAACCACACAAACACACTTAGGCAAAAGCACATGAACAATAGTTCTGGAAAATGTAGGCCAATGTTGCTGAGAGCTCTTGCCAGAAACTAATTTTAGTTAAAGAGATCTGACTATTTTCAAATCATTCACTTTCCACCCTTCCTACCAACCCTGGAACATTACAAATGAAAGTGCATCACAGAATTTGGAATTTGTGATGAGAGTTCTTTAAACCTTCTTTCATCATTTCATG
The DNA here is from genome assembly GCA_935064755.1 of Tragelaphus eurycerus. Taxonomy (NCBI): domain Eukaryota; kingdom Metazoa; phylum Chordata; class Mammalia; order Artiodactyla; family Bovidae; genus Tragelaphus; species Tragelaphus eurycerus. The sequence goes on along the minus strand of CAKXYN010000006.1, from coordinate 19,656,577 downwards.
CCAAATTCAAGAGTTAGGCTAGGTCAGGGGTTGATGACCTTTGGCATGCACACCAAAAGTGGACTGAGAATGAAGGGCAACACTCTGGATACGTTCTTTTTTTCTGACAAATATTCCTTTCCTTCCTACAGGTATAACTCAGCTCCAGGAGGGCTAAATACTCACCAAAATGCTCACCCAGTTATGTTTTTTGGGTTGTTTTGTAGTTGCTATGGTATTAACTGCTAGGTAAAATGAGTGAATTAAAGACAACCCCTCCCAAATCATTTGCATTTAAAAGAAGATAGTGAGAGACAGGAGAGCCTAAGGCAGCTTTGGTCCTAGAAGGAGAAGCAGGGGATGCTATTTTTAGACCTGGGCGGCTTAGTTTCCTATCTTATACTCTGCCCCTCGAATTTACGGCCAAGATTATAAGTGGATGGTTACAAATAGCATCCTTTGGTCCAAACTCCATTTTCAAAACTATTTTTTTCTATTCATAGTTTCAACAAAAAGAATCTTAGACATAGTTTATAAATATCAAAATCCTTACCATGTTATTTTTCAGACATCCTATTTTTCAGTTTGAAAATTTTAATTCCTGTTAAGATGTTTTTTTATGGTCACCTAATTCTAATTCTTTGACCAGGGTCACTGTTTTCTTTTGAATTGTCTCCAAGTTATCTTTTTTCTCTTAATTGTGCAGTCAATAACCAAATATATCTCTAGAATAATATTCAACACATGGGGAAGTTTAACAAAAATTACTACAGGTGATACTGTTGCTGTTTAACTGTTTCAAATTTATTCTATAATTTCAAGCATAAAATTATCAAATTTTAAACTGTATTTTTTTAAAATGTGTGTGTGTATATATATACAAATTCAGCAAGATTCAAAATGACTTTTGGGAAATAAAAAAGCCAAGTTGAAATTATAGCTGTTTCTTGTTCAATTTGCAGCCCTACTCTAGACCCTTAAAATTTATTCACAACAATGCACAATATGCTTTTACTTGATATTTCAATAATTTAATTTAGAATTGTACTATCCAATGTATGTCTCAGATAACCTTTTCCTGATTATTTTTCCAAATTATTTAAATTTTCTTGAATTTTAATTAAATTTTCCAAAGGTTGAGCAACACCTCCTTCCAGGATTTCATCCTTAAAATGGATAGACAGGGTCCCTGTTTCATCATCCAAGTTGTGGATAAAATGTGTAAAAGCTTTTTGGCTTAAGTACCTTCTGGCTTGAAACACATTGAGCCAGTCCTTCTTAAGTGATGTCTTAGATTATATACATAAGAAATACTATTTCTCTAATGCTTGACCACTGCCACCACAGTCTGGGAAATGAACACTGAATTTCCAATCCATTTGCCTAACTTGAACATTTGACATTACTGAGGCAGAGTTTGGTAATGGCACCCCACTCCAGTACTCCTGCCTAGAAAATCCCACGGATGGAGAAGCCTGGTAGGCTGCAGTCCATGGGGTCGCTAAGAGTCGGACATGACTGTGCGACTTCTCTTTCACATTTCACTTTCATGCATTGGAGAAGGAAATGGCAACCCACTCCAGTGTTCTTGCCTGGAGAATCACAGGGTTGGGTGGGCTGCTGTCTCTGGGGTCGCAAAGAGTCGGACATGACTGAAGCGACTTAGCAGCAGAAGCAGCAGAGGCAGAGTTTGGTAGGCAGAGGACAGAAGGATGCCCTAGGCCATGCTATTCAGTTCAGTTCAGTTCAGTCGCTCAGTCATGTCCGACTCTTTGCGACCCCATGAATCACAGCACACCAGGCCTCCCTGTCCATTACCAACTCCTGGAGTTCACTCAGACTCACGTCCATCGAGTCAGTGATGCCATCCAGCCATCTCATCCTCTGTCGTCCCCTTCTCCTCCTGCCCCCAATCCCTCCCAGCACCAGTCTTTTCCAATGAGTCAACTCTTCGCATGAGGTGGCCAAAGTACTGGAGTTTCAGCTTTAGCATCATTCCTTCCTAGGAAATCCCAGGGCTGATCTCCTTCAGAATGGACTGGTTGGATCATCTTGCAGTCCAAGGGACTCTCAAGAGTCTTCTCCAACACCACAGTTCAGGAGACATCAGAAACTGTTCTGGGGCGTGAGGTGCATAGGCACAGAATGGGGGAAGACAGATTCCTGAAGGGCAAGAGCTCTAGTTGGTATTAAAAGAATTCAGATTGGTCAGTGCATTAGCCATGCAATATTTGAAGAATATATTCAACATTAATTTGTAGAAATTATACACCCTGGAGGTGTAAAATGGTAATTTATTCTTTATGACAGTTATCAATGTTGATTGATTGAGAAAGAGTGAGAGAGAACTCGAGAGTCAGTCAGATGATTGGCTCTTGGCTTAACTGCGTGGCTTTTTTAGCAGTGAGGAACCACAAATAGCCCAGTGTCACCACTGGCTAAGAGTGAACTGGGCTAATATCCATGTTTATTAAGTCCTAGGACAGTGTTCTTTCCGATACACTGTCACCCACATTATAGCTTTCCTAGTCGCTATGTATCAGTCTACAGTTCTTTTCAGTGACAATCATTTTCAGTATAGTTGGAATGTATCTATCTCAACTGCATCCCTTCTGAATGAATTACCACTTTTGTTATGACCTGATAGAAGTTTTATTAGTGGTAGCTATTGATTTGTATTATTTTGTTGCTCAACTTTTTACCTTGATCTTATTTTTCACTTATTTTTATCTGACTTTTCTCAGTTTTTTACTTAGATAAATTTAAAGTGAGCAAAAGAAGGTAACCTTCATATACCCTTGTCAGGTAATTATAATTTTTCAGTTTTTTTATTCAAACACTTCAGAAATTTCCAAATTGCAGTTAAAATGCTGAATTCTAGATTTATTAAATATGCCATTTCCATCAAGAAAGAAAAAGAAAATATACTGCAAGGGGCTTCCTTTACAGATTGTTGATTGTTGCTCCACCCCACTCCTATTTTAAAAAGTTGCTTTCTAAATCAAGTATTTTTTTTATTTCTTAAAGTATGGTGTATTTCTAATTGTAAACTCTCAAATATTGTGTGTGATCTTGATTAGGGAAAATTTTGGATTTTACAGTATGTCAAGGATATTTTAATTATCTGCTAATAGTTTTCATGCCTGATAATCTGAGGAATTTTCCACAGACTAACTGCTAGCTTTTGTTTCTTGGTCACAACCCATGTATTTTCATCACTGGGCACCACAGGAAATATTCAGATCACAATACAATCTCTGATCCTGTACTTTTATATCACTGTCCTAAGTTAGCTGAGTAGATAGTTGAAATATTTATATTAGACTTTCCTAAATGTGTATAGCTAACAGTAACTTAGCTACACAGGGAAATGATTGCAAACCTCTTTTACTGAGCCAAAGTAAATGTGTCCTCAAATTAGCTTCCCCTTAGCCAGACCTCAACTATGTCCACAGTTTCTCCAATACAATCATATATGCTGCTTCTGCTACCGTGGCTACTGCTCGGTTGCTAAGTCATGTCCAACGCTTTGTGACCCTGTGGGTGGTAGCCAGCCAGGCTCCTCTGTTCATGGGATTCTCCAGGCAAGAATGCTGGAGCAGGTTGCCATGCCCTCCTGCAGGGGATCTTCCTGACCTAGGGATAGAACCCCACATCTCCTGAATTGCAGGTGGATTCTTTACTGCTGAGCCCACCAGGGAAGCCCATATGTGTGTATGTGTGTGTGTGCGTGCATATATTTATTGTAGACGTTACACATATAAAGGATCTACATATAATTTATAACTATTAGTAAGAAATACAGTACTCCACTGTAAATTCCTGATATAGACAGAATGTTTTCCTTGATTTTTGCTGAACTCTTGTATTGGTGATCACCTATTTTTTCCCTCCAACCATGATTTGACGTGTGTCTCTTTTCTGTTAAAAGAACAGAAGAAAATAAAAATAGAAATAAGAGCAAAAGACAGAAACATTTTAGTTGAAAAGAGTGATAGTAATTGAAGTCTTTATCCTCATAACCCTCCCCATTTTCCAGGCTGAGAGGCAGTCCTTGTCAGAAGTTTCCTTCCAGGAATGTTACTGGAAAAAGCATGATGTGATGTGGAGGCCTCTACCTAGGATCCAGTTCTGGTGCTGCCGTCTACTCTTTGTGTGATTGCAGGCAAGAGTTTACCTCTTAGTTTCTTCATTTGTAATTAGGAGCAATAATAGCGCCTGCATCAGAGCAATTGTATGAGGATCAAATTAATAAAAATGTAGAATTTGAGGCACTTAATAATGAATTAGGGACTTCCCAGGTGGAACAGTGGTAAAGAATTTGCCTGCTAATTCAGAAGACACAGAGTGTGAGGGTTCGATTCCTGAGTCAGGAAGATTCCCTGGACAAGGAAATGGCAAACCACTTTAGTATTCTTGCCTGGGAAATTCCACGGACAGAGGAACCTGGTGGACTACAGTTCGTGGGGTTGCAAAGAATCAGACATAGCTGAGCACACATGCACACATGCTGTAATGAATTAGGACTAAAAGAGTTAATATATCTTAGCACTTAGTACATGGAAGAGAGAGAGCTTACAAAGATTTTTTTTAAAGCCATAACCTTTGCATATAAATAAATGTACAGCTTATCATTGCAAGTTAATTTGAACTTTGGAAATGTACTTCTAGAGTAATTCGGGCTGTTCTCTGAGGTCATCACCTCCTTTGAAGCTTACCTACACCAATTCACACATTCATACACATAGCAAATGTTGATTTAGCAGATAATGGATAGAAGATACTGTACTATGCATAGGATGAATAATTGTATTCAGTTTTCAAAAAGGATTAAAGTAGTCATAATTATACACACAATTGCACATACTTGTAAAGAAAGGTGATGTCTGGTAAGTGTATGAACAGATACAAACAATGTATCTGTGAATTCAGAGATGGGAGAGAGGATTTCTAACCAGTATGCGCTAGGAAAGGAATAATAATGGTAGAGGATTTGGCTTGATTCATTGAAGCAGAAGGGAAGAATTGATAACTCAAAGGCTGAATTTGTCACTAGGCTAAAAATGCACAATATTTTAAAGGTGTGGTGTTTTGTGTGTGTTTTTTTTTTTTTTTTTTTGCATTATTTTCCAACATTGGAAATTTTCTCAGAAGTATCTGTGGTTTTTGACTTTTATTGAAAAATTGAAAGATCTGGCAACAATCTTTGACCTTTGTTCTAACATTGCCACTGTCATTTGGAAGCAAGTTATCTTGGTCACTTCAGGCTGCTACTACAAAATACGATTGACCAGGTGGCTTATAAACAACAAGAATTATTTCTTAGTAACTGAGATTGTGAGCTTCCCCAATGGCTTGGTGGTAAAGAATCTGCCTTCCAATGAAGAAGATGTGGGTTCAATCCCTAGGCCAGGAAGATCCCCTGGAGAAGAAAATGACAACCCACTTCAGTATTCTTGCCTGGAAAATCCCATGGATAGAAGAACCTGGGGTTTCAAAGAGTTAAACGACTTAGTGATTGAAAGTGAAAGTGAAAGTCGCTCAGTCTGACTCTTTGTGACCCCACAGGCTATACAGTCCATGGAATTCTCCAAGCCGGAATACTGGAGTGGGTAGCCTTTCCCTCTCCAGGGGATCTTCCCAATCCAGGGATTGAACCCAGGTCTCCCTGGGCATTGCAGGCGGATTCTTTACCAGCTGAGCCACAAGAGAAGCCCAAGAATATGGGAGTGGGTAGCCTATCCCTTCTCCTGCAGGTCTTCCCAACCAAGGAATCAAACTGGGGTCTCCTGCATTGCAGGTGGATTCTTTACCAACTAAGCTATCAGGAAGCCTGACTTAGTGACTAAATAACAAATCAGAGGTTGCAAAAGTCCAAGGTCAAGGGACCAACAGATTCAGTGTCTGATGAGAGCCTGCTCCCCAGTTCATAGGCCAGCATCTTCTCACTATGTCCTCATGTGGCATAAGGGCAGAGAGGGAGTTAGTTTTCTCAAGGCTCCCTTTAGGAGTCCCAGATACAAAGCATTCACTATCTCATTCATGAGGGCTCCACCTTCATGACCTCATGTAATTCTAATTACCACCCAAATGCCCCATCTCTTAGTACCATTACACTGAGGGTAGTGTTTCAACATACGAATTCTGGGGGGACACAAACATTCAATCCATTAACACCAGTAATAATTGCCCATCACTGAAAACTAGGGTTATTTCCACCTTTTGTTTAATGTGAATAATGCTGCCACGAACATGGCTGTACAAATATCTGGGTCTCTACTTTCACTTCTTTTGGATATATACCCAAAAGAGGAATTACCAGAAGTGGTAATTCTGTGTTTAATTTTTTGAGAAAACACCAGACAATTTTCCACAGCAGCTGCATCATTTGACATTCCCACCAGCAACACACAGGGGTTCCATTTCTCCACCACAGTCATATGGTTCTTTATTCTCTCTCCCCTCTCTGCAGCAGAAACTTCCTTTTCTGTGACAGGTTTGAAGTCTATCTTAAAATATGGTGTGACAAAAGAAAAATATTCAGATAGATGTCAGAGTAAGGTTCAACTTGAAAATTCCACAGGACTAAGAAAAGATCAAGTAATATAACGCTTTTGCAAGGCACGTGGAAAGCCCTAATCCCCTTTCTTCCAGGGGGAAGTTTGATCCCTTCTAGCTGGAGAGATTTAATAGGTGTTAAAATGATTGCGACTTGAGCTTAAGGAATTACAGAATTTTAATACCTAGCATAAAACATCCAACACAGACATACTTAAAAATTCTATACAACATAGGAGGAGAAAATTGGGAATAAAGAACCAGCTAAAATGAATCCCATGCGTGGCATTAAAAAGAGGACTGGGGAACTATTTCTGTGGCTATGTTTGCCAAATTATACAGTGAATATATGAATGGGAATGGTGCTAGATAGAGCTTTTTGATATAGCTTTTAGTTCCTAGTCCACATGTATGTGTAGTTTAGAAATTAGGGAATCTTGATAGCAAGGGAATCAGCTCCCATCACATGCATTTAAGAGAAACTCAAAGATGCAGAGGAGAAGGAGAGCTTTCTTGTAGAAAAGAGAGGTTTCAAGGGTGTAGCAGACATGTTTCTTGCCATGTACCATGCCCATTATTTGTTGAGGGGTGGGGCTAGTCATCCAATTAAAAAAACAAAACAAAAACTAAGGAATCTAAATTTGAGGTTGTGACCACTCCTGTAGAAGAAAGGGTTTGGAGGCATCATGATGTATGCAGCCCAAGAGACTCTGACAAGGGCCAAACTGGGCTACAAAGCTGTACACCAGGAGGCCTCTTATTACTACAGCAGCACCTAGGATCTTGAAGATCAGGGAAGTTGCATTGTATCTGAGGGGTGTGTGTGCTCAGTTGTGTCTGACTCTTTGCAACCCCATGGACTATAGCCCGCCAGGCTCCTCTGTTCATGGGATTTCCCAGGGGAGAAACTAGAGTGGGTTGCCATTTCCAACTCCAGGGGATTTTCCCAACCCAGGGATCAAAGCCACATCTCTTGAGTCTTGCACTGGGGGACAAATTCCTTACCACTAGCGCCACCTGGGAAGTCCCATTGAAGAGATGGGCTTGAGACAAAAAAATATTTCACATCTTAGATAAGGTAGAGTAGAATCAATTCTATCTCTGCAGCTTCAAGAATGTCAGGATGCAACTTACAGGTGTGCCACTGAGTGTACTTTGGCCAGGGAATCTGGCCAATTGTTCATGTCTTGGAAGAGCAAGAGGGAATGATTTAATGTGAAGAGCCCCACCTCATGGTATTGGGGGTGTGCAGAATCACCAAGAGAGATCTTGTGTCTTACTGACTGAGACCCACACAGCAAGCTCACGCCCGGGGCTCATTTACCTTCCTACTTCAGGAAAAGGAAGAATGATCATGTTTAAGATCCTTCTGCTCTAGTGTTTTTAGGACCCTTCCTATAGTGCCCAAGTATTAGTTCAGCTTTTTAAAAATATATATACTTGTGTGTATTGTTACTAGTACTTCTGGATTGGGATGGCTCAGTGACTTATCACTGTCATGCTTGCATTTACTTATTGCAGCTAAATCATTACATATACTATCAGTTTTTATTTCCACAGTAGGTTTTAATACAAGTTCATTTTCCTAAAATGTCATTAGGTTATCTCACTACTTTCATATGTTTTCTGTACTTTTTTAAGAGATAGCATCTCTGGAAAGGGGGATGACTTACCCACTTCAGTATCCTTGTCTGTAGAATTCCATGGGCTGAGGAGCCTGGATGGTTACAGTCCATGGGTCGCAAAAAGTCGGACATGACTGAGCAACTAACGCGGACACAGGTGGTAGCATCTACCTAATGTAGTTATAAACTAAAGTACCCTTGCCCCAAAGAGACAGTTCATTTAGTGAGTCCTCATAATACCTGTTCGGAGAAGGCAATAGCACCCCACTCCAGTACTCTTGCCTGGAAAATCCCATGGACAGAAGGGCCTGGTGGGCTGCAGTCCATGGGGTCTCTAGGAGCCGGATACAACTGAGCCACTTCACTTTCACTTTTCACTTTCATGCACTGGAGAAGGAAATGGCAACCCACTCCAGTGTTCTTGCCTGGAGAATCCCAGGGACGGGTGAGCCTCGTGGGCTGCCATCTATGGGGTCGCACAGAGTCGGACACGACTGAAGTGACTTAGCAGCAGCAGCATAATACCTGTTATTTCACCAGAGAAATTAACCTTTGGAACAAAATGTGTTCTTCTCTTCAATCAGTAGGTCTCTTTAGTGTTCCTGCTTCTCAGACGTGCTGTGCTTTAAAAGCAGATTAGAACTGACAACAATTAGTCAGATGTCTGAATTTTTGACGGAAAATAAAAATGAGCTCCTGTGCACAGGAAGCCCCAAATTCATCTCTCTTTTGCCTAAGGTTTTCTTTCCTCAATATCAGTTATCAGTTTAATATAATATTGTTGACTTAACAATGATATATTTCAAGCTGAAGGCAGAAATGAATTTTGCATTAATAAATTGTTTGGAGATGGATTCAAAGAGTTTTTCATTATATAAGAAGGGGAGCTATATATAAAGCATGTTTGGTGGTCTTTCCATCATACTACCTGTGGCCCATTTGTGGAGATGACATTTATCAGTGTGACAGGGAATATTAAGCAAGTGATAGACAGTTATTAGCTGAAGTCCTGATATATTTACACCATGGGAAAATGCACTTGGTATTTTCTTTCTGGCAACTGGTCGGCTGTTCATAATTTGATGGAAAATTGATTAATCACACATTTAACTCAATGCAAGATCTTCTGCACTGTAATAAATTATGGCCATTAATCAATAAGTACAAAGTAATTCCAAGAGTCTGGAGACATGCTGGTTTCTAATAGAAAAACTTGCACTTAGGCCTTCCTGCCAGTGACCACTTCATCTGAGGTATTTTGCACCTGCCTCAATCCAATTAGATGACATAATTAATGAACCTCAATGCTCTTGATAATTTGTTACACAAAAGAAAGAATGTTTTGGCACATCCATTAAAACTTGATGTACAACACTTTGTAGAAAAGGAAAAAAAATTGTTGAACCAAAGCAACAGAGGGACTTAATGCTGGGAATCTTGGAGTTCAAGTACAAATGTGGGAAGCCACAGTCTTACTTCATGTTGGGTGAAGATTCAGTTGCAAAATAATCCAATGGGGTCTTTTTTTTCCCATTAGAAAAGTGAACTCGGCCTGTGTGCAAAGTTTCATGCCATCTTGTTTCTTTTATGACAAATTAAATGGTGTGATTAGAATAAGTATTCAGGAAGTATTGTTTCAGAGGCAATCTAATAAATGTTTTCTTGGTTAAGTATCAGTTACAGTTTTACATATCACAGTCATTCTGCACCTGTTTTATGCAGCTAACAATAGGTCTCTCAATAGATTTTCATGAGAGAAAGCCTGGGAAGATAAAAAGAAAACCAGTTTGCAGCTAATTCTGTCACTAGGAAACGCCAGGAGTAGATTGTGTTTAGAGACTTTGAAAAACAATTAGCTATGGATTATACGACTAAAAGGCCTTTCCTAGCTGTACCTGGAAAATACTTTGCCCATTTAATGCCTTCTAAGCTGTCACTGAGCTTGAACTTCAGTCCCAGTGATTAATGAAAAGCTGCAGGGCACAGCTAGGAGCTAAAGTCTCAATTATGAAAAAGCAGTAACTAGTTTAATGTGCTGATGCTTTTATACTTAAAGTGACAGCTATGAAAAATGGCAATATTTCCAATCATGCTTTAATAATTTATCATTCATTTATTGGCATGTCCAATGTGCTTTACTTCCACTGTTCTTTTTCTTTTTCTGGGCTCCTGATGTTATGACACTGAAAAACACAATGTGATCTGGTTCCTTAAAAAGCAGACTTTCCTTTTTTGAAGCTGAGACCTATCACCATGAATTTTATGTCTGTGTCTATCTATCGATTTATCTATTTATCTATCATCTACGTAATTTCCAATTAGTGCCATAATACAGCAAAAGAGTTGTTTTTTTTTTTTTTTTCTATCTGTTGTTGTAGTTTTCAGTTGCAATGACCAGGTCAGACCTGTGCCCGTTGCAGTGGAAGCAGCATCTCAACCATTGATCTGCCAGGGAATTCCCTGGCAATAGAGTTTTTAAAAAGAGCACAGTCCAGTGACCCTTGCATTTTTCTAGGTCACAAATTGCCACCTTAATTCCTGACAGATACCTGGAACTGTACATCTTTGGTTATAAGAGAAACTAGACAGGGGTGGGTAGAGGAATCAGTGTTAAAATTTCTCTGTGCCAAGGAGAAATCAATCCAGAAGTACAGACTGTGGATTAGTAGAAGCCAATTACAGAGCAGTAAATGAGGTTGAGGAAGACACAACATATTTTTGTGGCTAGTGCTACCAAGATATCTTGTCAAGTTATTTAGGTTCACTGTTACATTTTTGATTTCAGTGAATTGTTTAGTCAACAGCTATAGTCATTCCCTTGGTTTCTTTTGTTAGATTATATTAGACTGTTTACTGTAGTATGTGTAGGGCTTAGCATAATACCTGACACAGCACCTGATGAGTGGACAAGAAAACAAATGAATAAAGTGAAGCCACAAACATGGGCTGTTTATTTAATTTCAGTTAAATTTCTGAAGTATTGTTTGAGTGCCCACTGGTGTACTCAAACATGTGCAAAATGAGTGGGACTTCAAGGAGCTTGAAAACCACAGTTATATTGATAAATATTTCAAATTGAGACCATAACACATTATAAAAAAGTTTACATAGTGTCTGTATTGATATTGGGTGGCAGAATATTTTCCACTCTCCTTAGGTAGATTAAAGGCACAAAAAAATATATCTAGTAGTCTTAAATTTCAACTATCTAGAATTTTGCTGAATAGATTATTAGTACTTATGAAATAATAATAAATAGTACAGTATAATAGTATTGTCTGGATGTTTTCCTTTCTTTCTTAATTTTTTTCTGTAATTTAAGATATATTTCCCTATTTTAAAGTTAAAACATTTATACATCATATGAATATGTGTGACTTGTCAGTAAAAAAAAATTGTAGAACTATTTTGGAAACATAGGAAGAAAACATATAATTTAAAAATATCTTTCATATAGTCTGATAGTGAGCAGCATATTTTGTTTCCTTTAATTACTATCATCAGTGGCACATGGTCCCAGCTCTCCAAGGATTCAGATCACAAGGTGCTTAGATGAATATACCTAGAAGTGAAGTCATAAAACTCAAGTTTCAAGGCAGGTGGCAGTTTTGCTAGTAAAATATTCAAGGAACCACTTGTAACTAAAATGGGCTTAATGTACTTTTCTACTTATTTATCCCAGTGGAAGCTCAATTTTGACCCAGATAACAGTGGTACTGTTCACCAGACCATGTGGATCCTGTTTTTTGATGAGCTATTAGGATGCTATTTGAGTACAGTTATTTAAGTGGTATGCACTGTCATTTCTCTGATAAATAAGGAAGTGTGTTTGATCTGCTCCTATAAACAAACCGGCCAGTGACAACCTATTCACAAGACTGAGCTTATCAAAACTGCACAACTGGAGGATGGATTTAAAACTTACTTTTAAATCCAGCAGCCTATATAATTTACTTTAAACAAAAGCCCTGATATTTGGGGGCAAGGATATTTAATGCATTTTGAAAAAAATAATGCAATAATATAATTTAAAGGAAAAAATGATGTCCCCCTTGGGCAATTCTATTTAGCCATACTAAGAAATATAGAACATTGGTTAATTATATATTACATTGGTAAATTGTTTAAATTTCTTTCTGATGTTTTTTCCTCCATTCTAGTCTAGCCAAGAGAATATGAGCCCATGTTTAATCCATTGACTAGTACTCTTGATCTGTGGTAAATAACTTGTTAATAAGATTGTCTTTACTGTTAGTATTATCCTGTTAGTTTCTTAAATAGTACATTGTCTCACTCAATTCACTTTTCATATCCAGGTGTGCTTCTCTGGGTTTTTCTTTTTTTAATGATATGATTTTCTTCTTATGCTATTTAACTTATCTAATAACTTTTTTTTCAGAATGCTTTAAATCACTTTCCAGGATTATTCTTAAGCTGAAAGTTAATCATATTCTTTAAGCCTTTATTATGGTTCAGATCCATTCCTCCAGCAAAATTTCTCTGGGAACTCTGATAAGTCATTTTTTCCCACCCTTTTCCCCCAAACATCTGTGAATTTGCAAGCACACACTGAAATGTACCATGGGTGCTGCCGTATTATTCTCTATAGACATTGATTCAGGCATCTGTCCACAGATATCTTCTTACATATGTGGGTGCACATACACGCCACTTACACACATACATACAAACAACCTTCATATACATACAACACATACACATATACACAAAACCCACACTTTTTTTGGATGTGAATAGACTTTAGGTTATATAAGTCTATCAACCTTTTTTCCTTTAGTCTAGTCTTGTGCCACACAGAACTTAAAAAATAAGAAAGTTATGACTCTTTAAATAACTTCATTGCTTTTCCTTTGAAAAAAGGGAAGAAAGAGCAGCTTAAGCCCCATTGCTTGGATTGCAGTGATGGAGCAAATATCTGTTGGGTGGTGGAAAACAGCTCTATGCTCTTTGGTAAGGATGACGTGATCCCGCTGTGGAATTTTAGGAAGTTTTGGAATTTTCAATTAAACTGTTCCATCTTGGGGTAGTTTCCCCAAAGCTATGGGGGCAGCTTGCCCAGATCCTCTTTCCATCAGGTCAAACAAGGTTAAGAAGTGGGAGCAGTGCCAGGAGCTTGGGCTATTAGGTCCAGCTGTAAGATTCTACCTTCTTTCTCTGTCTTGTGGGGTCACTCCACCAACCCTTTGTTTTGATAGATAGTTCCTAACACAGCAGACAATTTCAATCTGGAGACGATCTACACAATCACCAAAGGCTTCAGTTTTAGAATGTTTTTAGCTTACCTGTTCTCAACATTTTAGGAAGTTTGTATATGTGATCTTGCAATCTTCTTTTTACAATAATAATATAACAATGATGATGGTTCTCAGAATGATCACTGACATTTATTACATATTGTTCCTATATATTTGTACATATTAATTTATTAAAATTTTACCACAATCCTATGAGTTAGTTTATCATAGTTTATCACCCCCTTTATATAGATGGGGAAACTGATACATAAACAGTTTCAATGTCTTTCCTGAGTTTGTACAACTGGCAGATGACAGAGTTGGGTTTTGGACACAACGTTCACTCTTACTTGCTGTGCTATATACATTTTATAACTAGTATGAATTACTTTCTCTTTCATAAAGTGGGTGAAACATAGGAGAAATGAGGTCACTACAAGTAGTTGCTGTGATGAGGTCTCTAGCAACTAAAATTTTTATACAAAACCCTCTTCTATCACAATCTCTTCTTTCCATACATAGCCCATTTTGCATTGATGCCTTGTCTTTTGATCATAAATAACAAAATGGAGAGAGGAAACTCATCAAGCATTTCTTAATGATGTCTCTAAATATCTGAGAAATGCTGCTCAGCCGCTCTGCCGACAACCATGTTTTCATTTCTGTACCAGCCATTAGGTTCCCCTCACTCTTATTTATCATATTTCTACTTCATCAAACTTTATCAAAATTGCAAGTGAACATAATTCTTTGTAAATTAGCTGCTTCTACCTGTGCAAAATATTATTTCCTTCAGGGAACACAATATTTCAAATTTCTGATCAGCTACATACCTAATTTTCAGAAAATTCCCCATATGTTTGAGTTTTATCTTCCCATTCTTGGTTCTGGAAAGCATTATTTCCTCTTGCTTTTAGATGTCTGACCATATGCCAAATTTCCACAATTCTATGTACTGCTTTATGGTGTAGTAATACATGTAACAAGCCTTAATTTATTGATATTCTTTGAATATTTTATAGAGTTGTTTTATCAGCCAATTTTATATATCTCTTAAAAATATATCATCTTCACATTTTATCCCACTGTCTTTAGTTTATTATTCTTGAGAAATTTAAGACTCTGGCATCTCAGAAAATATTTTAAATGTTTTAAATGTAGTCTAGTCAAGGCTATGGTTTTTCCTGTGGTCATGTGTGGATGCGAGAGCTGGACTGTGAAGAAAGCTGAGCGCCAAAGAATTGATGCTTTTGAACTGTGGTGTTGGAGAAGATTCTTGAGAGTCCCTTGGACTGCAAGGAGATCCTACCAGTCCATTCTGAAGGAGATCAGCCCTGGGATTTCTTTGGAAGGAATGATGCTACAGCTGAAACTCCAGTACTTTGGCCACCTCATGCAAAGAGTTGACTCATTGGAAAAGACTCTGATGCTGGGAGGGATTGGGGGCAAGAGGAGAAGGGGACGACCAAGGATGAGATGGCTGGATGGCATCACTGACTCAATGGACGTGAGTCTGAGTGACCTCCAGGAGTTGGTGATGGACAGAGAGGCCTGGCGTGCTGTGATTCCTGGGGTTGCAAAGAGTTGGACACGACTGAGCAGCTGAACTGAACTGAACAGAAACATTGAGCAGCATACCACTGGCTTTCATACAAATCAAATTAATACAATGAGATTTCACCTTAGAAATTGGTATTTTCAGCATTCTAAATTAATATTAACAGGAGATTAATTGGACTTTAAGAAATTTTTTATGTCATGGACTTGCTTGCTGATCAGGTGGTTGAGACTCCATGCTTCCATTTCAGGGGATGTGAGTTCAATCCCTGGCTGCGAAACTAAGATCCCGCATGTTGCATGGCATGGTCAAAACAAATAAAAAAAGGATTTTTTACTTTAAAAAAAGAGCAATAATTAGAATTAATAGATAAACCTATTTCTTACAGTCATTCAATAAACAAATGGCAGGTCAGCAAATGTAGCGTTCTATGGCATTAATTGCAGTGAGGTGTTCATTAAAAACAGCTGTGAGTCAGTTTCCAGTTGTACTGTGTAATGCTTTTTGGGATATTGTCCATTATATCACACACACAGAAAAACCATTTTGGAGGACCAAATGGGTCTGGAAAAATATCTCTTGAATTCAAATAAGTAGAGTTTACTAAATTGAGAGGGTTCACTCTCCCTTAACTACTGGACAGTTTTTTTTTTTTTTTTTCTCATGGAAGTGGTGAATTGTGCAGCTGATTATGTCTCCAACTTTAGCTTGATTGTTACAAAACTTAGAGACAAATGCACAACCACCCCTTTTAACAACTGACCAGGACCTTTTGATTTGCATTATTGTGTATCAACTTTAACACTGGCTTTAATTTACTGTGCTATTTTAATTTTCTGTTTTATACTCTTTATTTTTGATGGGTAGGAATTAACTAGGCTCCCTTAGGAAGGAATTTCCCCTTCCTCACAGACTCATGGATCTACTTAACCTGATGTTAACCTCTCTCTTGGCCACAGGTGATTGGGCCCTGACCTAACCTGGGCCAAATGAATCTCTTTCCTTTGGTTTGGACCAGGGGCAGAGGGAAGCAAGTCGGTCTCTCTTCAGGAACATCTAATTAGATTAAAACTTGGTGTACTTGATGACCTTGTGCTGCCTCATGGACCAAGAACAAAGGAAGGCAGTCAATAGTGAAAGAGCAGGGTGGCACAGATGCTGGGCAAGACCATGGTTAGGAAGCACTTAGGGAATGTGCTGACCATATTTGTTTTTGTGTCCGCTTGGTCCCAAGGCGGAGCTGAATTCCTGTCCTTGAATCTCTGTGTGCATGTGTGCTCAGTCGTGTCTGACTCTTTGTGATCCTGTGGACTGTAGCCCACCATGCTCCTCTGTCCATGAGATTTTCCAGGCAAGAATATTGAGCCCCCTTCAAATTCTTATGGTAAATTATCTTTTAGCTTGTTGCTTCTAGTTGCTTTCTTTTACTTGCAAGCAAAAGACTCCCAACAATACACTAAATTTTATCCTATTTTGTACATATTTTTGTTTGATAACTCTGTCTATTGGTAATGAGGTGGATGTACATAAAATATTTATGATCAGTACTATATTATTCCAATATTTTATATTAACAAAGTTTTCCAAGGGATATTAAGTAAAGTGTCTTAGGAAGACAAAACTACTGCTACTGCTAAGTCACTTCAGTCGTGTCCGACTCTGTGCGACCCCAGAGATGGCAGCCCACCAGGCTCCCCGTCCCTGGGACTCTCCAGGCAAGAACACTGGAGTGGGTTGCCATTTCCTTCTCCAATGTGTGAAAGTGAAAAGCGAAAGGGAAGTCGCTCAGTTGTGTCTGACTCCTAGCGACCCAATAGACTGCAGCCTTCCAGGCTCCTCCATCCATGGGATTTTCCAGGCAAGAGTACTGGAGTGGGATGCCATTGCCTTCTCCGAAGACAAAACTAGTTACTCCTTAATTTAAAAAAAAAAAAAAAAAATTGTTTATTTATTTATGGCTATGCTGGGTCTTTGTTGCTGTATGTGGGCTTTCTCTAGTTGCAGCAAGTGGGGGCTACTCTAGTTGCAGTGCTAAGGCCTTTCATTGCAGTGGTTTCTCTTGCTGCGGAGCATGGGCTCTAGGCATGCGAACTTCAGCAGTTGCAGATCACAGACTCTAAGGTGCTGACTCAGTAGTTGTGGTGTAGGGACTTAGCTGTCCTGCAGCATGTGGGATCTTTTCCAGATCAGCAATTGAAGCTGCATTGGCAGGTTGATTCTTTACCACTGAGCCACCAGGGACGCCCCTCATTTTTTTTTTCAATTGGAGTATAATTGCTTCACAATGTTACT
This sequence comes from Tragelaphus eurycerus, assembly GCA_935064755.1. Taxonomy (NCBI): domain Eukaryota; kingdom Metazoa; phylum Chordata; class Mammalia; order Artiodactyla; family Bovidae; genus Tragelaphus; species Tragelaphus eurycerus. The sequence continues at coordinate 19,639,310 of CAKXYN010000006.1, read as the reverse complement.
GTATAATTAAGTGAATCTGCTGTATATATACATATATTCCCTCCCCCGTGAAGCTCCCTCCCACCCCGCTTCCTCCATCCCACCCTTTTAGGTCACCACAGAGCACTGAGCTCTCTATGCTATACAGCAGGTACCTTCTAGCTATCTATTTTATGGAAGATCATGTATATATGTCGATTCTACTCTCCCAATTCATCTCACCGTCCCCTTCTCCCTGTGTCCATTCTCCACGTGTGTGTGTCCAGCCCTGCTCTGCAAACAGGCTTATCTTAGGTACTAGGCACCTAATTGGAGAAGGCAATGGCACCCCACTCTAGTACTCTTGCCTGGAAAATCCCATGGATGGAGGAGCTTGGTAGGCTGCAGTCCATGGGGTCGCTAAGAGTCAGACACGACTGAGCGATTTCCCTTTCACTTTTCACTTTCATGCATTGGAGAAGGAAACGGCAACCCACTCCAGTGTTCTTGCCTGGAGAATCCCTGGATCGGGGAGCCTGGTGGGCCACTGTCTCTGGGGTGGCATAGAGTTGGACACGACTGAAGTGACTTAGCAGCAGCAGCAGCAACAGGCACCTAATTACATGGAAACATTCTATATTTTGCTATTTACAATGAAGAAGAAAATGGTTTTATAGTTTCGCTTTGTGACTCAAAATTTTACTACCTCACCTCAGCCCTTCCTATAATCCCCCTTCTCCTATGTTCTAACTCAGTGTATTAATTTTCATTAGTGCTACGACAAAATTCCTGCAACCTCAGTGCATTATAACAATGCAATTTATTATTCTGAAGTTCTTTGGTCATAAATGTATTATGGATCCCTCCAGATTAAAATCAAGTATTAGCAGTCCCTTTCTGGAGGCTCTGGGGAGAATCTGCTACCTTTTCATTCAGGTTGTTGGTATAATTTGGTTTCGTATGGATATAGGTCTCAGATCGCAGTTCCCTTGCAGGCTGTCCACTGAGGAGTATTCCCAGCTCTCAGAGGCCATCTGCATTCTTTGGCTAGTAGCATCCTTTCCTCCATCTTCAAAGTTGCAATGGCAAGTGGAGTCCTTCTTACTTCTCATCTCTCTGATCCACTCCCCTGCTTTCCTCTTCCATTTCTAAAGACCTATGTGATTAGACTGATTCCACCTTGGATCTCCCCATCTCAGTGTCCTTAACCCCAATCACATTAGTAAAATATCTTTTGTCAGTAAAGTAGCATATTCAGAGGTTCTTGGGTTTCAGCCATGGACCTCTTTGGAGGAGATTATTTTGCCACACTTGTCTGTGGATTTCTACCCTCCCATGTCCTTGGATCATATGTGGATTTTTCTGTTTCACTCCTCCATATGCAATATGTATTTTTAATTATATCCAATAATAAGAGATGGGCATACCAGACTACCTGACCTGCCTCTTGAGAAACGTGTATGCAGGTCAGGAAGGAACAGTTAGAACTGGACATGGAACAACAGACTGGTTCCAAATAAAAAAAGGAGTACATCAAGGCTGTATATTGTCACCCTGCTTATTTAGCTTATATGCAGAGTACATCATGAGAAACGTTGGGCTGGAGGAAGCACAAGCTGGAATCAAGATTGCTGGGAGAAATATCAATAACCTCAGATATGCAGATAACACCACCCTTATGGCAGAAAGTGAAGAGGAACTAAAAAGCCTCTTGATGAAACTGAAAGAGGAGAGTGAAAAAGTTGGCTTAAAGCTCAACATTCAAAAAACGAAGATCATGACATCCGGTCCCATCACTTCATGGCAAATAGATGAGGAAACAGTGGAAATAGTGGCTGACTTTATTTTTCTGGGCTCCAAAATCACTGCAGATGGTGATTGCAGCCATTAAATTAAAAAACACTTACTCCTTAGAAGGAAAGTTATGACCAACCTAGACAGCATATTATAAAGCAGAGACATTACTTTGCCAACAAAGGTCCATCTAGTCAAGGCTGTCGTTTTTCCAGTGGTCATGTATGGATATGAGAGTTGGACTATAAAGAAAACTGAGTGCCAAAGAATTGATGCTTTTGAACTGTGGTGTTGGAAAAGACTCTTGTGAGTCCCTTGGACTGCAAGGAGATCCAACCAGTCCATCCTAAAGGAGATAAGTCCTGAGTGTTCATTGGAAGGACTGATGCTGAAGCTGGAACTCCAAAACTTTGGTCACCTGATGCGAAGAGCTTACTCCTTTGAAAAGACCCCAATGCTGGGAAAGATTGAGCACAGGAAGGGAAGGGGACGACAGGGGATGAGATGGTTGGATGGCATCACTGACTCGATGGACATGGGTTTGAATGGACTCTGGGAGTTGGTGATGGACAGGGAAGCCTGGCGTGTTGCGGTTCATAGGGTTGCAAAGAGATGGACATGACTGAGTGACTGAACTGAACTGAACTCAATTCTGGCAATCTTTAAGTGACATAATGCATCATTTTGCCCAATGGAGCTAATTCTAGCAGTGTTCTATTTCTTTGTCTCCCTCTCCTTCTGTGTTTCCAGCAGAGGTTATTGGCACTAAAACCCATCCATTCACCCAACCTGGTGATCACACTCAACCGCTATTGACTGGTATGAAACTTGTTAATTCCTTTTGCTTCTTCATCCCCATTCCATTGAAATCTGCTTCTGCTCTTCCTTTGCACTCAGTTAATATTCTCATCATCTCACCTCTGAAACACTGAAGTATTCATACTCATTCTCTCAGCCTCATATTTATTTCCAACTATTCTCCAATACATTCCCAGCTACTTTTGTTTAGTTGACTCTTAGCAACTCTTTTCTTGCGCATTTTGATGGCTCTGTGTAAACAGTGAGAGTTGTCTAGGATCTGACTCCTATTTGTTTATCCTCATCTTTTTTGTTCCCTTTGTCATATTCTCAATCTCTCTATACCCACTACTTTTTGTTCCCTATTTTACCTGTACACATACTATTATCTTTGATTTCAATTTTTTTCATTTTCCTCATTTTTATTTATTTTTTAATGATACATGGCAAAACCAATACAATATTGTTAAGTTAAAATAAAATTAAATTTAAAAAAAAGCAAGAAGATGGGACCCAATACAATATTGTTAAGTTAAATAAAATAAAATTAAATAAAAAAAAATAAAAAAGCAAGATGATGGGACCATTGACCAGAGAAATGAAAAAACATGCATAAGCCATATGACTTAGAGTTCATTTTAGGTTTTCTTGTTCACCTCATTGTAAAAATTACTGGCTGTGTGGGAAAAAAATAATTTGGTAATAAATGATTCTTGAACTGAAAAAAAATATTAAAAAGAAAAATCTCTTTGTTTGCTTTCATTTTCCACCTTCTTAAACTCTGCCATTCTCTTGCCAAACTTCCGCAGCTTGTTAATTTCAGCCTTCTCTGCACTTCTTGATAGAAATTGCTCATGTCCTCTGAGTTATCACTGTAATTTTAAGTACCACTTTTTAGCTCTCTTCATACTGCAAGGGATATTTTACTTTTTAAAAAATATGTATGATTCTCCTTTTGGATTTTACCTCCTTGAAGTTGATTACCATGTCCTTTTCATCTTTGTGTACCACTGGGCCTAGCATAGAGGCTTGCACACAACAGTGACAAGTGAATGGACCTACACAAGTAATAAGCTATAAAAAACAAATTCAGGGAATTCAAGTCCAAACTTTTAGCTACTTAACTAATGTTGGTCTGAAAATGATAACTCAGATTATATATAATCTGAAAAATTTAGTATCCCAAGAGTAGAACATTGGCAATTGGAAAGCTAGAATCTATGTTTTTGGATAGAGTTTAAGTACCAAATGAAGTCAAGGTTTCCTGAAGATTTGGAAATTGCTGCATAAACAAGTTACCACTAGCAAAGGATTTAGATATTCACAGAAAGCCCATTTGGTAAGCTTGTTTTAAGATAAATTTTACTGCTTTTTCATTATATCAGTTATAATTAAACTACTTTATATATGTAATTATGTGACCTAGTTATCGAGACAATATATTATGGAACTATGTAAAACAAGTTCTACAGATTCGTACTTCTTCCGGGCTCTGTTTGTACTTAATCGGTTTCTGGCCACCCACTGAGCTGGCCTGGAAGAAGCTGCCTTTTGATCTCTTTTATGAAATGACCTTTGAGGGCAAAAATAGATGAGAATAAACCTTAAAAGGTTTGTTATAAATATTCTGTTTGGCATCATATATCTTTCCAAAATGCCAGAATAAAATACTTAACTAAAAAGGGTAACTTTAAGGTCTTAGACAAATAAGGCTAAGCCCACCACTATAGGCTGCTTATAATGTACGCTGGTCAAATTTGACACAAAGCCCCCCACAACTGCCTTGTCTAGGGGTCAGCAACAAGTGAGGATGAAGAAACTCCTACCACACTTGATTACAATACCAGAGCTGGCCTTTTATTATTTTAGCATCCCTTTTGCCCTGTAATCCTCAGTCTTTGCAGTCTGTGTAACCAGCCAATGCTCCCATCTGTCATGAAAAGCAACATATGTACTCAGGAGAGAACAGTTCATGTTAATGACGCCAACTTGCTTTGTCCTTCTTTAATCAGAAAAGGCTTATATGAAGCCAGTGTAAAGAGTGCAGGTGAAAACAGCTTCTGACTGACAAATGTAATGGGTCTGGAGACTCTAAAAATGTATTTTTTAAAATTAAGATTAGATATGAGAACAGTGTGATGAAACAATGTTAGATTTCTCTTGAAAAAAATGATGTAGGGATGATTGATTCCTTCTTTCAGTGTTTAAATCTCTGATTCATTCTCCATCACTTATTCATTCAGCAAACACTAACTGATGACCTACTATGTGAGAGGCAAAAATCGCTAGAAATGGAACAAGGGTCTACATCTTTCAACAATGATTTATGCTGTATATTCTCACTGTTATAGGTCAAGGTTTTTATAATTCTTACCATGCACAACTGCTGAATTTTCTTTGTATATTTTCATCTTTAACCTCTCCCAGAACTGGCTTCTATTATCCTTTATTTTTGACCAAATGACCTGCTTTTGTTGAAGAGGGGCCTATAAGATAGAGACTCTCAATTGTACCATCTCAGAGAAAATTTAATCTTCTTAAAGCAATGTGTTGGGATGTCATATTGGGATAAAGAAAAGTCTTGTCAGTTAAGAAACTTAAAGTAACATTAAAGGGATAGGAAAGAACAGAAGTATTTGAAATGCCTTGAAGTCTGAACAAGGAAATCAGAGGAAAATGACGCTGTAAGACAATTCAATCATTCAGCATGTAGACTTATAGATATTTGCTGCCCAGTCTAAGAAGAGATGACACCAGCTACAAGAAAAGTTATGCACATACAAACTTCTCTCTCTCTCAAGATACACCATGGAAGAAAGCTTATATAATTATTAACGAATTAAGTTGAAGAAGATACAAAAGTAGAGAACAGGAAGGAGGAATATGAGAACATAAAACTTTACTAGGTAAGAGTAAACATAAAAATTCCTATTTAAAACAAGTTAAAACTTTGAAACTGTTAAATATCTATCTATGGAGTGAGGCAAACAAGTCAATCATTGGAGCTATCAAAAAAAAAAAGCTTTATAATTTCTTTAAGAACACACACAAAGCAAATTTGGAGGAAGCCTATTTAAAATTTATTTTATTTTTAAATTTAAAATGAATAAATACTAATTTGTTGAACTTTTGAAATAGATTTAATGTGTATAAAGTTTTAGAAATATCTTAAAACATGTTACAAATTCTAATCAGTAATAGCACATTTAAAATTGAGAAAATCATTACCTATGATTTTAATTTGCTAAGTTAAAAACCAAATACATATGTTAACTTGGATTCATTCATATTTTTAATGTTAATGACATTATTTATTATCCATTAAATATCAGAGAGAGGCCTTACTGTATGATTTCTAGTAATAATCTATGATGTTATTATTCTATTTTTGTGTATATTTCCATTTAGTTGAATAATTTGTGTCAATTAGGAAAGTTAAAGATATACCCTGGGCTTTAATTTCTTGAGACAGTAAACATATATTCCACAGAAGATTGAAGTTAGCTTCTAAGCATTAATTTATTTGATGGGCTTGATAGGTGGAAAGAAAAATATAGTAGACTGTTAGTAAAAATCAGCACAGACTATTTACAATTTATTATTCTATTCCACAGCAATAGCTATTGCTAGTATTTTAGTGTATATCCTCCTCCCCCCAAATAAATGCATTGTCTCTGTATTGTACTTTTAAAATAAAACACACTATACAATGTCTGCTTCTTGGTAATTTGTTTTTCTATATAGAATTCATAGATAGATATACCTTTCAATTTCAACAAATAAATTAATGACTGAATATGTTTAATGGGCTTCCTTGGTGGCTCAGTCTGTAAAGAATCCACCTGCAATGCAGGAGTCCTGAGTTCGATCCCTGAGTAAGGAAACGGTAACCGACTCCAGTGTTCTTGCTTGGGAAATGTCATGGACAGAAGAGCCTGGTGGGCTGTAGTGCATGGGGTCACAAGAGTCTGACACAAACTTAGCAACTAAACCATCATGTTCTATGTTTTGAAGTGTATCATAATTACCAACATATTGATGAGCATTGTTACAATTTCCTTCTCTCTAAAATCATCTTTTATATAAATCTATATATATCCTTATCATGTAGGGTCAGTGGTGTCCACATATTCAAAACGTTTTAACATATTTGTTAAACATTGCTCAAAGAATTATACTAATTTATACATTCATAAACCATGTAATCTTGTCCTAAGTTTTGAGCAAAGCAGTTATTTCCATTATTTTTAATCTTTGCTAATATGATTTTGGAAAAAATGACATTTTCCATTTCCCATCATTTCTAATTTTTAATTAGTGGAGAACTTGAACTTTTTTTAATCACAAATTTATTAGTTAGTGCATTATAATCCCTCTTTAGCGTGGTTTTTTTCAATTCTCTTTTTAATTTGAAGTAAGGTTGATTTACAATATGATGACTGTGTGGATCACAATAAACTGTGGAAAATTCTGAAAGAGATGTGAATACCAGACTACCTGATCTGCCTCTTGAGAAATTTGTATGCAGGTCAGGAAGCAACAGTTAGAACTGGACATGGAACAACAGACTGGTTCCAAATAGGAAAAGGAGTTCGTCAAGGCTGTATATTGTCACTCTGTTTATTCAACTTATATGCAGAGTACATCGTGAGAAACGCTGGACTGGAAGAAACACAAGCTGGAATCAAGATTGCCAGGAGAAATATCAATAACCTCAGATATGCAGATGACACCACCCTTATGGCAGAAAGTAAAGAGGAAGTAAAAAGCCTCTTAATGAAAGTGAAAGTGGAGAGTGAAAAGGTTGGCTTAAAGCTCAACATTCAGAAAATGAAGATCATGGCATCTGGTCCCATCACTTCATGGGAAATAGATGGGGAAACAGTGGAAACAGTGTCAGACTTTATTTTTCTGGGCTCCAAAATCACTACAGATGGTGACTGCAGCCATGAAATTAAAAGACGCTTACTCCTTGGAAGCAAAGTTCTGACCAACCTAGATCACATATTCAAAAGCACAGACATGACTTTGCCAACAAAGGTTCTTCTAGTCAGGGCTATGGTTTTTCCAGTGGTTATGTATGGATGTGAGAGCTGGACTGTGAAGAAGGCTGAGTGCCGAAGAATTGATGCTTTTGAACTGTGGTGTTGGAGAAGACTCTTGAGAGTCCCTTGGACTGCAAGGAGATCCAACCAGTCCATTCTGAAGGAGATCAGCCCTGGGATTTCTTTGGAAGGAATGATGCTGAAGCTGAAACTCCAGTATTTTGGCCACCTCATACCAAGAGCTGACTCATTGGAAAAGACTCCGATGCTGGGAGGGATTGGGGACAAGAGAAGAAGGGGACGACAGAGGCTGAGATGGCTGGATGGCATCACTGACTCGATGGATGTGAGTCTGAGTGAACTCTGGGAGTTGGTGATGGACAGGGAGGCCTGGCGTGCTGCGATTCATGGAGTTGCAAAGAGCCGGACATGACTGAGCGACTGATCTCATCTGATCTGATTTGTTTCAGGTATGCAACAACTGGTCCTGGGAATTCCCTGGCAGTCCAATCGTTAGGGCTCTATGCTCTCTCTGCCGAGGGCATCCGTTAGATTCCTGATTGGGGAACAAAAGTCTCACAGACCCGACATTGTGGCCCAAAACAAATGACAGCAATGTCCTTTTTCCACTGATGTGTTTCTCCGGTTTTTGTTGATCTGCAAAAACCTTTACATATAGTGATTTTGACTTTCTCATATATTTCAAAGGTCTTTCCCTGGTTCAGCATACAGACCGAAAAAATTTTAAATATTATGCAGTAAACAAAATATGTCCAACCATAGGACAATTGGGAAATTCTTATTTTTCACTTTAATGTAGAAGAAAAAAATGTCAGGGAGTCTGTTTCGGTATTCTCTTTTAAAAGAGATTTTTGTAACAATTTGAGTTAATTCATCATTTCCAAGATGTATTACTCCATTGAGGATGTTGAAAATCAAGTATTAACTAAATTACTCATGTCACTCTTAAATAATACACTGTCTAAAATATTGGATATTTTTGAAGGATTACAGGAACAAAAGATACAGCCTAAATAACTGGAATTTAGCCTCTGAAAGACTTAATCCTTAATCTCAGACTGTGACTTATTTGCTTTTAGATACAGAATGAAAATCTTGATCTTTAGAGATCAGCCTACAGGTAGAAATGGCAATCAGCTCTCCTTTCCCAGGACATCAATAATCCATATTAGTTAGAACATTGTCATCTGTGTAGTTCCTCTGCAGGATTTTACTTTACTTCTTTGAATGAACGAAGTCTTTCCATTCTGTTTTTATTTGCTGACAACAGAAAATATGTCTACAGTTCATTAACATAATGAATGGGATGGGAAATTAATTCTGTGGAGACTAAGATTGGTTTGTCATGAGACCTACCCAACATTTACAGCTTTTTCCCTTTTGTGCTGTTCCAGTACACTGTTAAAAGATTGTGCCATAAATCTGAAAACATGTTTTGCAAAGTTCATATCTGCATTTGCTACCTTTAATATTAATAGGAGTGTATCTTTAAAGTGAGTAAATTGAGAAAGTGGCTGAAACTATAGTTTATAAAAGAAGATTAGTGGGTTTAATATGCACTGGAGAGTAAAAGAAAAATCTTATTACTGTATGGAGAAATTACCTCATAAAGAAGCTAATACAACAGGCTAGGGAGTAATTTTTAACAAGGTTTTTATGATGTGCAAGTGTAGCCAAGTTAATGAACTTATCTTTCTAGTTATTTTCAGATTGTAACAATGCTCTTCTTTTCTAGTTCTTGTGCTTTAAAAAGTAAAATACATTTAATCACCTACAATAAAACTAATTCATTACTTTAATAAATCAAGAACAATCTTATACTTTATACTTAAATATCGCAGCAATAATGCTGGAAACCAGATCAGGTGCTAATGTTTATTGTAGAATAGAGCAAAAGGTAACCAGGAAGCTTATTTATTATTTAAATTAGTGTCTCATTTTGACAGTGCACAGTCATTTGGGAAAATTTGACTTCCTTTTCAGCTACTGGACACAGGAAGTGGAGACAAAAGAATGAGAAAATACTTTGTTTAGTTACCACACACCTCTTTGCAGCATGACCATTTGCTCATTGAAATTCACACAAATAATTCAGAAGAATTGAACATTAAACAAACAACTCGGGGAGGAATCAGTAAATCCGGAATGTCTGTCTGCCAGCATCTTGTATGGAACTGTTAGGAATTATTTAGGAAGAACATGTTGACATGTTTCTCTGCTCAAAGCCAAAGGCAAACTGCTGAATCCTGATATTAACTGCTGAGAACTTCCTATTCTGAAAATTCGATGAATCTGTAAAAAATAAAGTGAAGAAAAAGGTAAATGGATAAAGATACGGTTGAAAAAATAAGTCCCTTTGTAATATCTGAGCTAAAACAAATTTATGATAACAGGTTCACCATCCATCACTCCAAATTATAGTGTATAAAGTAGAGACATATTGACATCTCATTTTAATTTTTACTTTTCTTCAACATCAGGATGCCAGAGAAAATATCTTGAATTAGAATGAACAACATAAGATCCTACATGCCTGCCATGTTAGAACTGGTACCAGGCTTAGATGAAATGTTCTCTCTTAGAGAGTGTAGGTTCCCAGTCTCTCCTGATTTTGTCAACTTGATAACAAGCCTTTCACAGAAACATTTAGGCTCCTTGTGCCCTGCAGCCACACACTGGTTGCTCAGGTCCCTTGCAGTAACTGTGCTGAATGTCACTCTATCTGCTGGACATTTCTCATCTCCTTTTACTATCCACCTGTTTCTCAGTCAATATTTTTTGGTCTTATACTACTCTCTTGACACTTTCTTTGCTAAATAACAGAGGATCATATTGAGTTTAAGCAATTCAAGCTAAGGTGTTACCCAACTGATAGATTACCATTACAGATAGTGAAATGCTTATTTCTTCACAGTAGTCTTGTATAATGCTGATTACAGTAAATTCAGGCATATGACCTAAATCATATCTCTTATGATTATACAGTGGAAGTGAGAAATAGATTTAAGGGACTAGATCTGATAGATAGAGTGCCTGATGAACTATGGATGGAGGTTCATGACATTGTACAGGACACAGGGATCAAGACCATCCCCAAGAAAAAGAAATGCAAAAAGGCAAAATGGCTGTCTGAGGAGGCCTTACAAATAGCTGTGAAAAGAAGAGAAGGAAAAAGCAAAGGAGAAAAGGAAAAATATAAGCATCTGAATGCAGAGTTCCAAAGAATAGCAAGAAAAGATAAGAAAGCCGTCCTCAGCGATCAATGCAAAGAAATAGAGGAAAACAATAGAATGGGAAAGACTAGAGATCTCTTCAAGAAAATACTTTAGAGATACCATGGGAACATTTCATGCAAAGATCGGCTCGATAAAGGACAGAAATGGTATGGACCTAACAGAAGCAGAAGATATTAAGAAGAGGTGGCAAGAATTTTGTACACAGAAGAAGTGTACAAAAAAGATCTTCACAACCCAGATGATCACGATAGTGTGATCACTGACCTAGAGCCAGACATCCTGGAATGTGAAGTCAAGTGGGTCTTAGAAAGCATCACTACCAACAAAGCTAGTGTAGGTGATGAAATTCCAGTGGAGCTATTTTAAATCCTAAAAGATGATGCTGTGAACATGCTGCACTCAACATGCCAGCAAATTTGGAAAACTCATCAGTAGCCACAGGACTGGAAAATGTCAGTTTTCATTCCAATCCCAAAGAAGGGCAATGCCAATGAATGCTGAAACTCCCACACAATTGTGCTCATGTCACACGCTAGTATAGTAATGCTCAAAATTCTCCAAGCCAGACTTCAGCAATACATGAACTCTGAACTTCCAGATGTTCAAGCTGGTTTTAGAAAAAGGAGAGGAATCAAAGATCAAATTGCCAACATCTACTTGAAATAATAGTATATAAGTATATAATTCAAGTTATTTTCTCTGACATCCTGATGTTGAAGAAAAGTAAAAATTAAAATAAGATGTCAATATGTCTCTACCTTATATACTATAATTTCGATGCTCCCTGGATCATTGAAAAAGTAAGAGAGTTCCAGAAAAGCATGTATTTCTGCTTTATTGACTATGCCAAAGCCTTTGACTGTACTATGGATCACAATAAACTGTGGAAAATTCTGAAAGAGATGGGAACACCAGACCAGCTGACCTGCCTCTTGATAAACCTGTATGCAGGTCAGGAAGCAACAGTTAGAACTGGACATGGAACAACAGACTGGTTCTAAATAGGAAAAGGAGTACGTCAAGGCTGTATATTGTCACCCTGCTTATTTAAACTTAAATGCAGAGTAGGTCATGAGAAATGCTGGGCTGGAAGAAGCACAAGCTGGACTCAAGATTGCCGGGAGAAATATCAATAACCTCACATATGCAGATGATACCACCCTTATGGCAGAAAGTGAAAAGAACTAAAGAGCCTCTTGATGAAAGTGAAAGAGGAGAGTGGAAAAGTTGGCTTAAAGCTCAACATTCAGAAAATGAAGATCACGGCCTCTGGTCCCATCACTTCATGGAAAATAGATGGGGAAACAGTGGAAACAGTGTCAGACTTTATTTTTCTGGGCTCCAAAATCATTGCAGATGGTGATTGCAGCAATGAAATTAAAAGATGCTTACTCCTTGGAAGGAAAGTTATGACCAACCTAGACAGCATATTATAAAGCAGAGACATTACTTTGTCAACAAAGGTTCGTCTAGTCAAGGCTATGGTTTTTCCAATGGTCATGTATGGATGTGAGAGTTGGAGTATAATGAGAGCTGAGTGCCAAAAAATTGATGCTTTTGAGCTATGGTGTTGGAAAAGCCTCGAGATCCCTTGGACTGCAATATCCAACCAGTCTGTCCTAAAGGACATCAGTCCTGAGTGTTCATTGGAAGGACTGATGTTGAAGCTGACACTCCAATATTTTGCCCCCCTGATACAAAGAGCCGACTCATTTGCAAAGACACTGATGCTGGGAAAAATTGAGAGTTGGAGGAGAAGGGGATGAGAGAGGATGAGATGGTTGGATGGCATCACCGACTCAATGGGCATGGGTTTGGGTGAATTCTGGCAGTTGGTGATGGACAGGGAGGCCTGGCATGCTGCGGTTCATGAGGTCACAAAGAATTGGACAAGACTGAGTGACTGAACTGAACTGAGCAGGCTAGTGTTGAAGGTACCATATTTTCATTGGTATTATTTAAGATGCCATTAAATTACCACATACAAGTAGCTGCCTACTCCCAGTTATTGTACCTGATAATTAATGTTGTATAATAGTGAAATAGGGATTTTCCTGATGGCTCAGACAGTAACAAATATGCATTTAATGGAGGAGAACTAGGGTTGGGAAGATCCTCTGGAGAAGGGACTGATGACCTAGTCCAGTATTCTTGCCTTGGAAATTCCATAGGCAGAGGAGCCTGGCAGGCTACAGTCCATGGGTCACAAAGAGTCAGACATGACTGAGCAACTAACACTTTCACAATAATGAAATAAGCCTTTATTTTAAAATGTTTGCTGCACACAAAGTAATTTATCAAATACTTTGTATAACTGAATATATGTTACTAATACATATTTGTACTAAACATAGGTAGAGCAAGAATGCATACGTTTACTGCACCTAAGAATTCCTTGAATTTATTCTGCCTGCAGATTGGTTTCTGAGTTTCAGAAATTAGATCTCTTACATGATATCCAAATAATGGCAACCCAACCAACCTGGCTTTCAAAAGTAATAAACCAGTACAAGAATAGAATTTCTATATGCCTATTATTCTTATGATGAAATAATATATTTTTCCATACTGACTGATTTTACTACCAAAGTAATTCTACATTGATGGAAGGATTTTGATAAATTACATGTGCCTCCTTCCAAGGTTTTAGAAAAACAGTCAATGATGGGAGTCTCCCAACTACCTAGAAGGCAAACTGGAATGCTTGTTCTCACTCTGGAGATTTGGTTGGATTGTTGAATAGAATCCCACAATCAGCACTGAACTGATATCTTTATATGTAATGTTCATCATTATTCTCTAAACTCTTCATTTATTTCTTTTTGTCTTCCCAGTAACTCTTCTCCAAATCGTCAAGACCCTTGTCTTTGTGGTTGTTCTTGTGTTTTAAGGTAATAGATAGAAACGTCTAGGAAGTTTTTTCTCTTAAGCCAGACTCAGAAAATTCCCTCATAAGAGATAGGATGTGTACACTGGGATAACAGGAAGAAAGCATACAGAAAGTTAAAGAGTTAGGACGTTTGTTCTGCAGGCCTCTGAGCATCTGTGCAGTGGAAATGGCATTGCTCAGTGTGGTTTAGGCAGTGATGGTTGGCCTGGAGAGATCTCAGGCAGAACAGATAAGGGTGGTGAGATTTCATAGAGACAGTGCACAGCTAGGTCTTTGGGAACACTGTCCAAAGCCTCCAGAAATCAGAGATGTCAGCAGATGTCTAAATGCTTAGTGCAATAGTGGGACTTCCTCCGTAAAACATGTAACTCTTACATAAAGTAAATGACTTTCATAGTTTTTTTCTCTCTTAGTTCAAAATAATTTCTGAATTTGAGGTGTTTAGGTTTTTAAAATTTCTCTTCCCTTCCTACTTTCCCATCTTTGCTCCTTCATCCCTACTCCATGCCTTCTTTTTTTCCCTCCCTCTCTCTTTCATTCTCTTTCTTCTTTTTCTTCCTCTCTCTTTCTTTCAGCTACAAGCAATACCACAGTTGCTGCTTAGAATACATTCTAGAAATACAATTTCTTTTTTAAATGGATGTATTATATTTATTTTTTAATGTGTATTTATTTATTTGGCTGCACCATGTGGCTTGTGGGATCTTAGTTCCACAATCAGGGATTGAACACTTGCTTCCTGCATTGGAAATGCAGTTTTAACTATTAGACCACCAGGGAAGTCCCTGGAAGTATAATTTCTGAATCAAAATACATTTTAAAAGCCAAAGACTTTAAAAAAAAGCCAAAGACTTTTAATTAAAAAAAAAAATGTCCTTCACAAATAGTCTAACAATTTGCTCTCCTTTCAGCAATACATAAGTCTTTAATTCTCCATCTTCTCATCTGTAGTGGATTTTACCATTTAATAGTACTTTTGATAATTTGATAACTATAAGCTTAGTATGAGAAATAGTCCTCATCAAAACTCAGTATTTCTCAGAAAATGGACTAAAATTTTCTCAGAAAATGGACTAAATTATTCCTCAGAATAATTTAGAAAGGCAAAGGCCTTTCTGAGGAATAATTTTACATTCTCTTTCTTTGAATTATCCCTTTCTACTGAAATAGTTCAGCAAGTCTATTTCTTTCTGGGACAAAAGTCTCAATATAATCTTTAATGTTTTGGTTTTCTAGTTGTTGCAAAGTTCCTAATCTATGATCACATTCTGGCGTTGAAACTAATTAATTGGTTTTAGGAATTCCTTTTTCTTTTATACCCTTCCTTATACAATGGAGTTGTCAGAGGCCCCTGGCATTTTTGTTCTTTTTCTAGGTGGTGTTCTGTGGGCAATTTAAAAGTTGTTCACAAGTGTGACTGGGTATGAGGACTGGGGTCAGCTGATGCTTCTCATTTCTGATTGTTCACAAAGGTAGCAGATACCTCAGAGATTGTCCACTTTCAACAATAGTGAAGTGAAGTCACTCAGTCGTATCTGACTTTTTGGGACCCCGTGGACTGTAGCCTACCAGGCTTCTTCGTCCATGGGATTCTCCAGGCAAGAATGCTGGAGTGGGTTACCATTTCCTTCTCCAGGGGATCTTCCCGACCCAGGGATCGAACCTGGGTCTCCCACATTGGAGGCAGACACTTTAACCTCTGAGCCACCAGGGAAGCCCACTTTCAACAATTCATATAAATATATGTGTGTTTCTGTGGGGGTGGGAGAGGTTAAAGAAATACTGAATAAGTGAATAAATTATTGTATAAATGAAAGATTCAATGTGAAGAGTTTTTTCCTTGAAAAATATTTATTGTATTTGTGATATAAGAAAAAAAAGCACAAAAACTCATCCATGACATGTTCCCAGTCTCTAAAAATGTGGTTTAAACAGACCCCATAAGTTTCATCATCTAGTCCTGCTTAACAAATATATCCTATCTGCCCTATGCCTCTCCACCTCTGCAAAGTCCATGTTATTTTCTTTGTCCAAAATTTCAGTTAGGAGCCTGCTGCACATATCAGCTCATGAGCATGTGGTACATGTTACCTATCTTGTTTGTGTTAATGTATTCCACATGCCCCTGGCCCATTTTATGAAATAGTTTCCTTTATCTGTTCTATTTGTCTCTATTTCCTACTGTTCGGAATACAGTGATTCTCTTTCATGTTATTTGCCATTGAGAATACTTAATATAAATGTTTTCCATTCATAAATTTACTTTACATGTAAATAATGATGCTTTCAATATAGTTCAGGACTACAGAGGGCTAATCCTCCCTAAACTATGTGGTATGAATATTTGAACTTAAAATATAGGCTTTAAAGACAAGCATTCAATCGGCAGGGAAACCATCTATTCAAAATCTGTTACTCATATAGACATCAAGGAGCATCATGCAGTGTCATTTGCTATTAGCTGTTTCTTATTATGAAAACATTTTACATGGATAATCAACCATGTGAGAATCACAAAGCACTTTACAAACCCATTTATAAAGTAGATCTGCCTAGAGTGACTGTGGACAGAAGGAAAATAGAGAATGGATGTATTTACTAATGGAGACACCAGCTCTTGATTGTCATACTTACTGGAGCACACCTTCATCTTGTAAATGAATGATCAGATCAGATCAGTTACTCAGTTGTGTCCGACTCTTCGCGACCCCATGAACCGCAGCACACCAGGCCTCCCTGTCCATCACCAGCTCCCGGAGGTCACCCAGACTCACACCCATCAAGTCAGTGATGCCATCCAGCCATCTCATCCTCTGTCATCCCCTTCTCCTCCTGCCCTCAATCCCTCCCAGCATCAGAGTCTTCTCCAATGAGTCAACTCTTCACATGAGGTGGCCAAAATACTGGAGTTTCAGCTTTAGCATCATTCCTTCCAAAGAAATTCCAGGATTGATCTCCTTCAGAATGGACTGGTGGGATCTTCTTGCAGTCCAAGGGACTCTCAAGAGTCTTCTCCAACACCACAGTTCAAAAGCATCAATTCTTTGGCGCTCAGCCTTCTTCACAGTCCAGCTCTCACATCCATACATGACCACAGGAAAGACCATAGCCTTGAGTAGGCGAACCTTTGTTGGTAAAGTAATGTCTCTGCTTTTGAATATGCTATCTAGGTTGGTCATAACTTTCCTTCCAAGGAGTAAGCGTCTTTTAATTTCATGGCTGCAGTCACCATCTGCAGTGATTTTGGAGCCCAGAAAAATAAAGTCTGACACTGTTTCCACTGTTTCTCCATCTATTTCCCATGTAGTGATGGGACCAGATGCCATGATCTTCATTTTCTGAATGTTGAGCTTTAAGCCAACCTTTTCACTCTCCACTTTCACTTTCATCAAGAGGCTTTTTAGCCCCTCTTCACTTTCTGCCATAAGAGTCGTGTCATCTGCATATCTGAGGTTATTGATATTTCTCCCAGCAATCTTGATTCCAACTTGTGTTTCTTCCAGTCCAGCATTCCAAATGAGCTCTTGATTCAAATCTGGCCTGGAACATAGCGCACTTTCTTTGAGGAGGGGAGAAGGAAAGGACTAAATCCTCTCCCTCTGCATCCTTCTTAAATTCAGAAGTTTATATCTAAATTAGGGCCAAAAATCACTCAGCCAGAGCTGTCAGTCTCCATGGTCAATGGCCAAGCAGCTTTTAGTACTGCTGAGAAATCTGTCATTCAAGATGCTGCTGGAGAACATCCATACACAGGCTGGGTTGGCCTTGTCTGGCTCAGGACCTGTCTCTTAAATGTGTTTGTATTTCTGTGTTTGTCTCCAATTCCTGGGAAATACCTGCTCTCTTTCCACTCCATGTGGCCCAAAGTATAGTACAGAAAGAGTTCTGGCCTAGGAATTATACAGAACCAGGGCTTCTGAGGTGGTGCTCGTGGTAAAAAACTCTCTTGCCAATGCAGGAGATGTAAGAGACCCAGCTTCAGACTCTTGAGTTGGGAAGATCCCCTGGAGAAGGGCAAGGCAACCCACTCTAGTATTCTTGCCTGGAGAATCCCATGGACAGAGGAGCCTGGGTGGGCTCCAATGCCTATTGTTGCAGAGTCAGACACAACTGAAGCAACTTAGCACAAAAGGGACAGCCTTGGTTCTGACCAGAACTGAAGGCAACTTAATACACTGTTTCATTTTCTATGACAGCTAAGTACACAAAAATTCATATTTTGCCTTTATTCATAAGGATAATGTAGGGATAAAATTAGACAATGGGCATAAAGATATTTTAGAAGCTTAGTTAGTTCAGTCACTCAGTCGTTTCCGACTCTTTACGACCCCATGAATCGCAGCACACCTGCGATGTCCATCCTGTCCTCCCTGTCCATCACCAACTCCCGGAGCTCACTCAGACTCATGTCCATCGAGTCAGTGATGCCATCCAGCCATCTCATCCTCTGTCATCCCCTTCTCCTCTTGCCCTCAATCCCTCCCAGCATCAGAGTCTTCTCCAATGAGTCAACACTTTGCATGAGGTGGCCAAAGTACTGGAGTTTCAGCTTTAGCATCATTCCTTCCAAAGAAATCCCAGGGCTGATCTCCTTCAGAATGGACTGGTTGGATCTCCTTACAGTCCAAGAGACTCTCAAGAGTCTTCTCCAACACCACAGTTCAAAAGCATCAATTCTTTGGCGCTCAGCCTTCTTAATAGTCCAACTCTCACATCCATACATGACCACAGGAAAAACCATAGCCTTGACTAGACGAACTTTTGTTGGCAAAGTAATGTCTCTGCTTTTGAATATGCTATCTAGGTTGGTCATAACTTTTCTTCCAAGGAGTAAGCGTCTTTTAATTTCATGGCTGCAGTCACCATCTGCAGTGATTTTGGAGCCCAAATAAACAAGGTCTGACACTGTTTCCACTGTTTCCCCATCTATTTCCCATGTAGTGATGAGACCAAATGCCATGATCTTCGTTTTCTGAATGTTGAACTTTAAGCCAACTTTTTCACTCTCCACTTTCACTTTCATCAAGAGGCTTTTTACTTCCTCTTTACTTTCTGCCATAAGGGTGATGTCATCTGCGTATCTGAGGTTACTGATATTTCTCCCAGCAATCTTGATTCCAGGTTGTGCTTCTTCCAGCCCAGCGTTTCTCATGATGTACTCTGCATATAAGTTAAATAAGCAGGGTGACAATATACAGCCTTGACGTATTCCTTTTCCTATTTGGAACCAATCTGTTGTTCCATGTCCAGTTCTAACTGTAGCTTCTTGACCTGCACATAGGTTTCTCAAGAGGCAGGTCAGGTGGTCTGGTATTCTCATCTCTTTCAGAATTTTCCACAGTTTATTGTGATCCACACAGTCAAAGGCTTTGGCATTGTCAATAATTTTAGAAGTTTACACATTCCTCAACTTTCTGCTTTTCTCTATGTTCATTTTTCTGTACTAAATATATATTTATTTTATTCTAAAGGAGCCAATACATTATTTTTTTTAACTTTTTACTTACATATGGTATGAGCATGTTCTAGAGAATGTATTAATATACTGGAAAGTTAAAATTGCAGTACTTAATGGTGGCAAGTGCAACTTGGTTGCAAATATACATGGAGTAGAATCAAGACAAGTTATTTTTAAAGATTTGTGCAATTCATCAGGGCAAACATAGACTTTCTAAATCTTTACTACACACTGAAAACAATTCAATATAATAAATAGCGTTAGCCCATAATACAGACACCTGCCCATTTCCTCACCCTTGTGTTACTGATGAATCATTGTAGCAAAAGACAGTTAGGAATTTGAGAGACCAAGGAAGAGCTTAGGCAGGCTGCTGCTTTGTGATGATGAACACCTTAGGAAACTAAATAACAAGGTCCTGGCACCTCTGTAAGCTTGTGTAGTTCCTTCTCAGGCCTGTAGAAAAGAGTAAGCAAAGAAAGTAGGAGCTGTCTCTCTCTTCTGAGAACTTACTCTCCAGCTGTATGAATAGTTAATCCTTTTCATTAGTTCATCTCCAACCCATCCTGGCCATCATAGCACCAATCCTGGCTTTAAATAATCCACAAGATGATTCTATTTGCATATCTTGCCTTCATTACACTCAACATATACAAAATCACATAGCTATCACATCTGGAAAGGATATCCTTATATTTAGTAGAAGTGTAGACACTTGTAAAGAATTATTGACATCATAAGAGAACAGGAAACGTCGTTGTTGGAAAGCATACATCAGAGAAGAAAGAACCTGTCATCCTCTGGCTAAACATGATCTTATTTAAGTGACATGTTAGTTACATTTCTAATGATATGTTCAATTGGCCTTAAGTAACCGGGTCACAAGATTAGTAGAGGCCAGCTTCAGTTAGCAAAGAGTTTTGAATCTCTTGAAATGATTCTTGAAATGATCATCTCCTTCCTCCTCGACAATCAACAAAGGTGCATATGTTTATCATGTAATTTTTTTCTAACTGTAGAATTTTTAAAATGATTAGTATATTTTAACTCCATTTCTGGGCCTACAGTCTCTTCTCATTTTTACTTAAAGACTTACCTCAAATTCTGTTAATTTATTACCTCAAATTCTGTTAAGGGTTAAAAGTACCTTAGGTCTTAAGGGCATTGGACTCAACAAAGGATGTTTCATTTCATCAAACCCCTAAATTTTTCACTTCTACAAAGTAAATGGAGAACTAGATATGACTTTCTCTTGAGATGCCTGGAAGAGATTAGTTTGGGAGTAAAGCAAAAATAAGTGGAATCCTACAAGCAATACTGGTAAATATATTTTAATACTTAAAGATCACCCTGAATTTTACTTAGTGACAAAAGTATGCTCATCTCTCAGTCTTCAAATCAGGACTCTAGCACTTAACTCTAAATTTGCTGGGAAACTTGAAACAAAATATTTAATACCTGTTTCCTTTTACTTTAGCACTTCTATCCACCACAGTTTAAAACATCAGCAAAAAATTTTATTTACATGTATTTCTTCTCCATAGCCATTTAGTCATCAAAGTAGCTTTGATGTTTCCTCTAGAATGACTTGCTATCTATTCTTCATTTTTCATTGACATTGATAAATCATTTCAGACTAAACCCCTCTCACTTCAAATATTAATTACTGAAACATTATATTTCATTAAATAGCCATGTGATGGTATAATATGTTGATAGACTATTATTCTACCATGGAGTAGAAATTCCAAAAATAATTACAGACAATTAGAGTTATAATAATGTAATATGACAGAGAAGCTGAAGCAAAGGTAGAAATGGAAATATTTCAGAATAAACTACTGATTTCAGCAGCTGTAATGTTTTTCATTATATGAATGGGCCATCATACAAAACTGAGACTGATGTTTTCAGAATAGTCCAGAAGGTGGTACATGTAGGCATTTTTTAAGGTCAATTATGATAAATGTTTTGTAATCAATTAAGGTCAGTTTGGACAGCACCTTATAGTCTTGATTATTCAATACACTTCATTTGTTATAAACATTGATCTCAGATGGCCTTGGTCTGCAGCGTCTTGAAGCAGGCTTTCAGTTCCCAGCCAGAGACTGAGGTTGTGCTGCAACAGTGAGAGCCAAATTCTAGCCACTAGACCAGTGGTCAGTGATAAGGCCCTGGCCCTTTGGCTTTGCAGAAGAGAATTTCCATGAAGACAGAAAGTCGTGAAACAAGTATAAGTGTTTATTAGCAGGAAAAGAGTACAGTACATGCGGATAGACACATGGGCAGACTCAGAAAGAGAGTTGTGCCCTTATGGCAGTTTAAATTACTTATATGGACATTCTTCTGGGTTTTCCTTTGGCTTATCATTTTGATTTGCCTGGTTCAGATTCACTATTTGGCACATCTCAAGATCCTCTGATGTGTGCACATGCATCTTTTAGCCAAGGTAGATTCCACCAAAGAGGCCTGTGGGTAGAGTATCAGCACCACTCCCCTTTGACTTCCAAGGAGCCTTTCTGCACATGTGTAGTTGGAGATCTCTTGACTTTGAATATGAGAAATATGTGGGCAGGGCCCAGCTTCTTCCTTCTATTGTTCCACTATTTTTGTCTTAGAGCGTCAGTCTACAGATAACAACCTCCAACTGTTAGCCCCTGAGGTCCATCTATCTCCTGCCTCAACATCAGTACTACTACAGATAATTGTTGTTATTCAGTCGCTCAGTCGTGACTGAATAACACCGTGTGCACTGCAGCACACCAGACCTCCCCGTCTTCCACTATCTCCTGGAGTTTGCTCAAACACATGTCCATTGAGTCAGTGTCATCCAACCATCTCATCCTCTGTTGCCCCCTTCTTCTGCCCTCAATCTTTCCTTGCATTAAGGTCTTTTTCAATGAGTTGGCTCTTCACATCATGTGGCCAAAGTATTGGAGCTTCAGCTTCAGCAACAGTCTTCCCAATGAATATTCAGAGTTGATTTCCTTTAGGATTGACTAGTTTTTTGATCTCCTTGCAGTCCAAGGGACTCTCAAGGGTCTTCTCCGGCACCAGAGTTCAAAAGCATCAGTTCTTCAGTGTTCATTGTATTAATGAAATGCAGTTTATTTTTGGAAAACCTGTAGTTCAATTTCAGCTATTTTATCATCTCTTTTCACACTGCCTTAGTACTGCCATTTTTTTATCGTCAGAAGGGAAGTATCAAATGTGTGCGTGATTTTGAAGACAGTAGAGAATTTAGTTCTATTCTTTTGTTGGTAGTTTTAGCAAAAGTTATAGCTGGGAAAAGATGAAGAAATAAACAACAAAAATAAATTGAGGAGATGTTAGGTGTATTCTTATGAAATTGGGTATTAACTATACCATCAAAAGAAGGGAGAGTGTTTGATAATTATCAAACTATCATTTTTCTTCTGCTTTTTTTAAAAATAAAACTTCGCTCTAGTCAGTTATTCATCCATCTGCCTGGGAACACATTTGTGTAGAGATGAGATGTGTTAGAAGTCACTGAGAAAACAAATGCAAAATAGGATTATTCATCAAGGCAGTAGCTTCATAAACCAGGCTATTGCCTTGAAAGAGGATTTTTCAAATGCCTTCTTCTCCATTTAGCATATCAAAAGTTGAGTACTGAGCTCTTGGAAATTTTTTGTACAGAAAAAGGTTCTCTTTAGGCTCCAGACAGCAAAGCCAGGAGGCTTACTGTTGTTGGGCAGAGGTCTACGGCTTAAGATAACTTGAAGAACTTGTGTACCTTGGAGGAAATGGGAAGCAGAGGGAGAAGAAAAAGAGAGTCAGATGGTCATGAATTTGGGGCTTTTTCACAGAGGAGAAAGACTAAGTAAGGCAGGATCAACTCAATGGCAAGACATGTACCAAGAAGGCAATCTTGAAGAAATCCCAGCTTATTCAGTCTTATGGAAAGAAGATATTGCTGCCATTATTTTGTTTATGTCAATAATATTGTACCATAGATTGTATAGGGATATGTTCATGGACTTTAGTACCTAGTATAATACCAAGTATATGATAGATACTAAAAAAGAAATGTTTGATGAATTAAGGGATAATTAGGGCTTCCCTGGTGACTCAATGGTAAAGAATCTGCCTGCCAATTCAGGAGACACAGGTTTGATCCCTGATCTGGGAAGATCCCACAAGCCTCGGAGCAACTAAGCCTGTATATCACAACTATTGAACCTGTGCTCTAGAACCTAGGAAGCACAACTGTTGAGACCACACGCTGCAAATACTGAAGCCCTCATGCCCTAGAGGGCTTCAGTATTTGCATCCAGGGAGCTACAGCAATGAGAAGCCTGTGAACTGCAACAAAGAGTATCCCCCACTTGCCGCAACTAGAGAAGAGTCCACACAGCAACAAAGACCTAGCACAACCAAAAAATAAATACATAAAATTGTATATATAAAAAAGCAATGATTAGATAGTCTCATATTGGGACATGGCTTTCCTTACATATTACAAATACTTTTCCTAAATTACCTAAGAGAAAAAATTAATATATCCTTCTATTATGTTGATCTGGTAGTATTCTTGGGACAAAGAAGTTTATAGTATAAACAATATTTACAGATCAGTTCTGGAAAATAAATGTGTTGCAAATACAAGTTTTAAGAATAAATATTCTGAAGGGAATTTTGAAAATTATTTTTTGGGGAAAGGAAGAATTCTTTTCAAAGACAGAAAGTATCTGAAGAGAAAGTCCATGTCAAACATTTTGTTACTGTTCTCAAGTGATGCCAGTTTCCAAGCTCAGACATTCATAGCATTGCCCAAGGTTGTGACATGGAGAATTCTGTGACTGCAGTGAGCCATGGTACAGGTGTCTCATGAGTCCTTAATAATAACCAGCTTCCCAAAGTGCAGGAAGAGAACAAACCAGAGCAGAATTATAATGCAATTTAGGGGTGCTATGTACTATAATAATTTTTAAAAATCAAAACAAAAATACCATCACAGAGATTTTCAGGGGATTCACTTAACTATGATCTATGAGACAGTACTAACAGCAAGTGTACCTTTTGCCTACAAGTTGACTTTCTTTTCTTTCTTCTGTCCCCTCCCTCCTTTCTTTCTTGTTCTGATGCAACAGGACACAGGCAGCAAGTGACACAGGGGACTGCACTGCAAAGTGAAGTCAGGCTAGACTGGAATGAAGTGTTAAAGGTTTCTCTTTAAAATTCATCAGACATTCACACCCAACTTTAGAAATCAATGATCAGTGCATGCAGTACTTCAATCACGGAAGTGAGGAAATGCATTAATGGGTGTCAGAAAACAGATTAAGAGGGCATCACCCCGGGGCCAGTGGTCCTGTGAAATGGAAGAATTCAACTGCGAAAGAGTGCTTGGAGAGTCAGGGTGTCTGCTCCTAAACATTTTTCACCGCAAACTACTGTATAAAATATTTGGCTTTTATTACTGATCCCTTGATGCCTGATATGTTGTTATTGTTGTTTTTATTTTATTATTCTTTGTGATAGACCTAGGTATTGATTACTGAGATAAAGGAAAATTTGGAGTTTGATTGAAGTTCAGGGCTTCATTAGTAGTTGAAAGGAATAAATCATGTTGGAATAAATAGAATAGATTTAAGACAAGGTGTGTTAAGTTTACATCTGGTATAGGTTTTCATACAGAAGAAAGAGGAGTTGGGGGTGGGGAGAGGTATGGAAAAAATAAGGCACCAGGTAAAATCCAGAGGCCATAACATGAATTGCATGGTTTGATCCCTATCCACTTCTTAGTCTTTATCTCCTCCTCACAGGCCAGCTTCATGGGCCTGTGACACACAGGAACGTATGCTTGATTTAATGTTTTGTTGTTGCCATTCTGAAATTCTTATTTATTTTTTATTTTTTGGCCTTGTGGAACCTTAGTTCTCTGACCAGGGACCGAACCTGAGCCCCTGCAGTGGACCAACAGGGAAGCCCACCATTCTGAAATTCTTCATTTTATTTTTGAATTCATGTTTTTTTAAGTGAAATCTGATGAGATAACAGAGCATGCCTACAAACAGAAGGAATGAGTGTCATGTGTGGGCCCACTCTTCCTTGATGCCCAAGTTTGTTATGCTCCATCAGCACTAAATTCCTCTGGACTCACGAGCATGTTAAAGCAAATATAAGGTAAGTGTGCTGTGTCTACAACTGAGCAAAGGCTTGTGCTGACAGCCCCCAGAGGCTATCTTTTCCTTGTAAACCAGATCTTGAGTCCAGTCTAGACAGAAGGCAATAGCATCATAAGAAACACTAAGGATCAAGGAATCCTGTTTTGTCCTTTCTTAATTTTCAAATTTTATTTATTTATGTGTTTTCATAGGCTAAGGCAATTCTAAAAAGAGTTGAGTCTTTAAATCAACTGTGTGTATGATAATAGCTCAGTGTTGTAGTGTGTTTATTTGTTGTAGTCTATTTCAGTTATGAACCCAGTTAGGGATCTGATAAAAGCTGTAAGTTATTTCCTCCAGAAAAATGCATATGGTTATATGGATGCATATATATATATGTATATATATAAATGCATATGGTTATATACATATAAATACATATATATATGTACATATATATATATACACACACATATATAAATGCATATGGTTATGAAAAAGGCTGAGCACTGAAGAATTGATGCTTTTGAACTGTGGTGTTGGAGAAGACTCTTGAGAGTCCCTTGGACTGCAAGGAGATCCAACCAGTCCATTCTGAAGGAGATCAGCCCTGGGATTTCTTTGGAAGGAATGATGCTAAAGCTGAAACTGCAATATTTTGGCCACCTCATGCGAAGAGTTGACTCATTGGAGAAGACTCTGATGCTGGGAGGGATTGGGGGCAGGAGGAGAAGGGGATGACAGAGGATGAGATGGCTGGATGGCATCACTGACTCGATGGATGTGAGTCTGAGTGACCTCTGGGAGTTGGTGATGGACAGGGAGGCCTGGCGTGCTGCGATTCGTGGGGTCACAAAGAGTTGGACACGACTGAGCGACTGATCTGATCTGATCTGATGAACTTTCATGGGAGAAGGTTTACAAACTCTCTGAAGCCCATCCTTTCTGCTCTCACAGTTCCACATCTAATTGATCTTCAAATCTCCTAAATATACTCAGGTCTATGTCTCTGTTCCTGTTCCCATGGCCCCTTAGTTCAAGCCATCATTTGTCATTAGGATTATATGGTGGCTTCTTAACTTTAGTCTTCCTTCCTTTATCCCCTTTAATTCATTTTCAGATAGCCTCTAAACTAGAGCATTCTCCCTAAAATATGTTTCATTATGCCTCTCCCCTATTTAATATCATTGCATTACCTATGAAAAATTCTTTATAATGGTATAGTAAATTTTGCCTACTTTAGTGATGTTAAAAATGGACTAAAAAAGAGAGTTTAGGTGATACAAACAAAATTTATTTAACTCCTTTTGGAAAACTGCAAAATGAGGTGGAAGGCAAAGAATAAAGGTCAAGGAAGAGGCAAATAGAAAATACCTGATTGTCTGGGGGTACCTTGTCCACCTTATTTGGAAATAAGGTATAGAGTTGGCTTGACATTTGGGGATTGGCTGATTGGATATCCAGTGTGTCTAGTCAACTCAAATTTATAAGGTTCTGAAAGTTATCTAAGTTTTGATTTACTGACCCATACCTAGGACAAGAACAACTCCACCTTGGTCCTAGTGTTCTAGGAAGCTTCTCCTCTTCCATGCTGTTAGTTCTGAATTATTTGCAGTTTCTCAGTTCTACTCGGTTGTTTATAACTAAATGGTATACTTACCATTCCCTAGGCCTAGAATGTACTCTCACCCCATCATCCGTGTAGAGAAGAAAAAGCTTTACTTGGCGTTCATAGGGTCTAGTCATGTCTGACTCTTTGCAACCCTATGGACTACAGCCCACCAGACTCCTCTGTGCATGGGATTCTTCAGGCAAGAGTAGATAGCCACTGCCATCTCCAGGGCATCCTCCTGACCCAGGGATCCAACCTGCATCTCTGATATCTCCTGCATTGGTAGGTGGGTTCTTTACCACTAGCGCCACATGGGAAGCCCTCATGGAATCCATGGCTGGGTCTGAAAATCAGACCGATAAAGACATATTCACAGGAGAAAGGCATAAATTTTACTTTTTGTTTGTTGTTTTAGTCACTAAGTCATTTCTGACTGTGACCCCGTGGACCATAGCCCTCTAGGCTCCTCTGTTCATGGGATTTCCCAGGCAAGAATACTGGAGTGGCTAGCCATTTTCTTCTCCAAGGGATCTTCCTGACCCTGGAATCAAACTGATTTCTCCTGCATTGGCGGGTGGGTTCTTTACTGCTAAGCCACCTTTGTGACATGGAAGATTTCATAAGGAACTAAAGACCTGAATAGTTAAGACAGAGTATTATCATGCTAGGTTTGATGATGAGTGAGCAATCTTGTAGAAATTTGATAGGTTAAAGAGTATGAAGTGAAGGTGGTAAGTTCAGTTCAGTTGCTCAGTCATGTCTGACTCTTTGAAATCCCATGGATTGCAGCAAGCCAGGCTTCCCTGTTCATCACCAACCTTAGAGCTTGCTCAAACTCATGTCCATCAAGTCAGTGATGCTATTCAACTATCTCATCCTCTGCTGTCCCCTTCTCCTCCTGCCTTCAATCTTTCCAAGCATCAGGGTCTTTTCCAATGAGTCAGGGATAGTCAACCTTTCTCCTGATGCCTTTTAAAGTAAAAATGGTTGGCAGTGGTGACATCCCAATCAAAACTTTATTATTCAACTTGAGATGGGTTTAATGAGTCATGTCTTTTGACCAATATTAAACAGCAAGTTGACTATTATTAAGTAAATATTTCCCATAGGAATTACATTTGATTTATTGCAAACTTATGAATTGATTTTTCTTTGACAAATGTATCTAAAGATATTACAGTGACTTTCTTGAGAGTCACATTTTCTCCTCATCTTTTAATTAAGGAAAAAAACATTATTTATAAATGGAAGGGACAAAGGAAACTTCGGGTCTATGAAGAATATGACCAATTATTTCTCAGAAAAGATAAGAAAAGCCAGTTTCTTCCAAGAGACTACCAGAAGGAATTCTCTTTCTACTGGAAATGAGCAAAAAGAGGGAGGATGTAGTTGCTCTTGAGAAATCCCACCCCATCACCCACCTGTCTTTAAAATTTTTTTTTATTTAAGCAGTATGAAATGAGTTTTTATCAATAGAAGCTAAATGCTGATTAACAGAGAGTCTGTAATATAAAGATAAGCTGTGATTTGTTGTCCTCAAGGAGTTTACAGTCTAATAATGGAGAAAGATACTGGAATAGAGGACTATAATTGTTATTTTGGCTTTTTCACCATTACACAGCCAAATCTGTAATCTAATGAATAGAGGTAACATTTGAGCCGTACCTGCAATAAATGAGAAATAATGAGAGTTTATGGATAAAAAGCATCCTTGTTGTGGAAATAGCATGAGCAAAGGGCCTGAAGTAGATCATGCCTGGCATGTTCCAATTACAGCAAGAAGACCAGCGTGAATGGAGTAAGCGAAAAGTAGAATGTTAGTTGCTTGAAGTCAAGATAATTACAGGGGACCAAATGATCTCCTCATTTGTAATCCATTGTTAGTATTCCAGATTTTACTCTGAGTGACACCAAAAGGCACTGGGGGCTTTTGAGCAATGAGTAACGTGATCTAATTTGTGTTTTGCAAAGTTATTCTGCCAGTAACTTGAAAAATGTTTGTAGAGACAAGAATGGAAATAGCGAGACCAGTTCAGAAGCTATACCAGCAACCCAGTGAGTCATAATGCATCTTGAACAAGGGAAGGGAACTAGAGATGGTGATATTTAAACTTAAAAAAAAAATTCATAAAATTTGTTCATGATTTGGTATTAACAAAGATAGGAGGTAAGAAAAACAGAGTTTTCCTTGAGTTGTAGAAAAATGGAGGTACCATTTATGGAGATGGGAAGTCAGTAAACAGGCACTTAGAGGAGCTTGGAAATGAAGAGCTTGAATTTGAATGTATTGCATTTGAGATGCCTATTACACAACCCATCAGAGATGAAAGTAGGCAGTTGGGCAAAAGTCTGGAGTTGAAGAAAAGTCTGGGCTGCTGAGATACATTTCAGATATGTTAGCTTAATAGATGGGATTCAAAGACCTGAGGCATAAGAGGTCACCAAGAGACAGAATGTAGACAGAGAAGAAAAGGGTTCTGGGGATAGAGCACCCTATGACATTTAGGGCTGGAAAAATGAGTAGGAATCAGAAAATGAAACAGAAGGAGCAGCCAAATAGGGAGGAGAGCTAGGAAAGAGTGGTATTCAGCTAGCCAAGGACAGGAGGAATTTCGAAAAGTTAACATCATTTGAGCCCAATACTGTCAAATAAGTTGAGGACTGAACATTGGCTGTTGGATTTAGCATGTAGGGTCCTTGCTGTTGAGTGCAAGAGGGAACAAAACTTAAAGTGGGTTCATGCAACAGTGGGCAAGCTGGAGGGGGACGTGAATTTTGGGGCCTTTCTAAATTTTGATCATCATTGTTTGGAATTATTTTTGATGACAATCATAAGAAATTGTTACAATTTTGCTAATAAAAAATGATATGCTTGTGAAAAACAGGAGACAACTATAGAATGTGGTTCACCGGGGGAAGGGGTTGGTATTTAGTATAGATGAGGTAGAGTTAGCCTTGACCATGGGGGGAAAAAAAGTGAAAGTGTTAGTCGCTCAGTCATGACTGACTCTTTGGGACTCCATGGACTGTAGCCCATTAGGCTCCTCTGTCTATGGAATTCTCCAGGCAGGAATACTAAAGTGGGTTGCTATTCCCTTCTCCAGGGCATGTTCCCAGCCCACGGATCCAACCTGTGTCTCCTGCATTGTGTGTGGATTCTTTACTGTGAGCCACTAGGGAAGCCCCTTAGACCATGAAGATTTTATTTATTATGACATATTTAGAATAGGAGAACATACAGAATATATGGGTGTAACTGTAGGTAGGTCTGTTAATTTGGTAATGGGAGTAGAATTCCCTGTGCGGCCAGAAAAGAAGCAAATCAAATAGGTGGTGGTGGTTTAGTCACTAAGTCAACACAGGATATGGTGTTAAAATGCAACAGAACTGAGAATTTGGTGAAACAGCAACTTAGAACAGAGAGTGAACATGAAATCCCCCAAGGATTCCATAGAAATCTTGAGGAAGCCTTTGGATTTCCTACGCTGAAATCTGGGTTGGCTTAAACACATGGACACGTGAATTCACATAAACACACACACACACACATCCTACTTATTATGTACAAATGAACATTTGATCTAAAGTCAGACAATCTGATACCAGTGTTGGTTGGTTGGTGGAAATTTGTGGAAAATTGAATCTTCTTTCTGAGTCTCCATTTCGTCTGCAAAGTAAAAGTAGTATTTCATTTATATATAACTTGTGAACACAGATGTACTTATCCAAATCCACTGTAGATATCACATGTAATTTTTCATAGATATTTCAGATATCCAAAACCAAAATCATTCCTTCTCTAATGTATTTATCATATCACCCCATTTTAATGAATGGACACCATTATGGACCAAGTTACCCAACTCTTCCACCTCCAGTATTTAACCTAGACCTCTATTCTACTTTCCCACCATCTCAAGTTTAATTGATAAACAAGTCCTGAAAAATTTACCCCCTAAATATGTTACTTTAGTTTATGTTTCAAATAGCTAAATATATTAGAAATAATCTTTGTATAGATATAGATCTTTGTAAATAACATAGCATGAGTTCCCACACTTTTCTTTGGATTTCATTTAGCTTAATTCTTATTGTTTCCTAAATTGTATTTGTGTTGTCATTGTTGTGTTCTAATTTTTTTCCTTCCACAAGGTTTTGCTTTTATTTCCTTAGAGTTAAAAAACGAATTCCTTAACCACTTGAGCATTTTTGGTTCATTTTTTGTCTAGAGTTTCAAACATTTTTTATGTAATATTTATCTACTGAATATTTACTAATATATACTAAATGTATATTAAATAGCTGACATCTGAGATTTTATCTGAGTTGTCAAGTATTGACCTTCAACTTTAAAAGCATTTCTACATCTGGATTTCCTACTTGCTCCTGCATTTGAATAATGAGTCAAATAGCCTTATGAGTAATTGGATCTTTTGTGCAATTAGAACTTTCCCCTGCATTATAATTTATAGTATGGTTGAATTGAGCAACATGTAATGAGTCATTTTACTGAGGCTTTTAAGGAAGTTATTTCTGAAGGTCTGCCTAAGAGGCTAAAATATGTCTGAATTAAAAAGAATGGCAGGCTGCAATCAAGACTATAAAATAAAGGTGCTCAGTAAGCAGCCCTATTACAATCAGAAAGTGAAGGAAACGGATCTCTGTCTTGTGTGCAGAGACAGAGGAAATGATGAATACCTTAGGTAACTCATTCTGTGCAAAATCAATCTTTCACTGTCAATTTTAAATGAACTAATTTGTTCACAAATCTGCTCAGTCAGTTTGGAAGCATACTCTGTTCCTTCATATTAGCAAATCCTTTAATCTTGACTAGTCCACTGAGTAAGAAATCTAGAAATGTGTTAATATGATTGGACATATGTAGTAGGATAAGAATTGATTCTTTTAATTAGTGTCTGCTCAAGTTAGAGTCCCTTTCTTGGCTGAACTATTGACCTACTAATATATCAAGAGATTATGTTATAACTAACATATATCTAAAGTTCAGTTTAACTCTTTCATTGTCAATCAATATTGCAGGAAACTTTTTAGTGACTAGATCCTTTTTATCTTTTTAAAGGAAAGTTTAGGTGTTATAATATGGAAAATATAAGCACATGAATATCTGAACAGTAATTCCTTGCACTGTAGCCTATATACAAACTGTACATTGATACAGCTCTCACTATTTATGGAGTACAAATTCTTCATAAATTAATTGTCACCTATTAAAATGAAAAGATATCTAATATCATTTCCTGCATAAGCCTCACTTTTAAATCAGTGGAATTACATGAAAATTTCCTCCATGGCATTGTAGAATAATGTGAGAAAGAAATCCAAGAAGTACTTTGTGAATATAAGATTTTGTTAAGAGTTTTGGAAATAAGATATTGTAAGTATGTGATTCTCTGTTATTTTACATATATCAGTAGTTACTGAATGCTGCTGCTGCTCCTGCTAAGTCACTTCAGTCGTGTCCGACTCTGTGCGACCCCATAGACGGCAGCCCACCAGGCTCCCCCATCCCTGGGATTCTCCAGGCAAGAACACTGGAGTGGGTTGCCATTTCCTTCTCCAATGCATGAAAGTGAAGTCTCTTAGTCATGTCTGACTCTTCGCGACCCCATGGACTATAGCCCACCAGGCTCCTCCGTCCATGGGATTTTCCAGGCAAGAGTACTGGAGTGGGGTGCCATTCCTTCTCCGAGTTACTGAATAGGCATGTACAATTAGACTTAGAAAGGAAACAATATGGAAATTTTGTGTAAGATAGATGGCTATAAAACCTAAAGATACATTTCAAAACAATTTAGATTTTTGCTTAAATTCATTTAAAAATGTATTCTTAAATGAATTACGTCTGGCTTTGTTAAAAGAAAATCTATTGATCAGATCAGATCAGATCAGTCGCTCAGTCGTGTCTGACTCTTTGCGACCCCATGAACCGCAGCACGCCAGGCCTCCCTGTCCATCACCAACTCCTGGAGGTCACCCAGGCTCACACCCATCAAGTCAGTGATGCCATCCAGCCATCTCATCCTCTGCGTCCCCTTCTCCTCCTGCCCTCAATCCCTCCCAGCATCAGAGTCTTCTCCAATGAGTCAACTCTTCACATGAGGTGGCCAAAATACTGGAGTTTCAGCTTTAGCATCATTCCTTCCAAAGAAATTCCAGGATTGATCTCCTTCAGAATGGACAGGTTGGATCTTCTTGCAGTCCAAGGGACTCTCAAGAGTCTTCTCCAACACCACAGTTCAAAAGCATCAATTCTTCGGCGTTCAGCCTTCTTCACAGTCCAGCTCTCACATCCATACATGACCACAGGAAAGACCATAGCCTTGACTAGGCGAACCTTTGTTGGTAAAGTAATGTCTCTGCTTTTGAATATGCTATCTAGGTTGGTCATAACTTTCCTTCCAAGGAGTAAGCGTCTTTTAATTTCATGGCTGCAGTCACCATCTGCAGTGATTTTGGAGCCCAGAAAAACAAAGTCTGACACTGTTTCCACTGTTTCCCCATCTATTTCCCATGCAGTGATGGGACCAGATGCCATGATCTTCGTTTTCTGAATGTTGAGCTTTAAGCCAACCTTTTCACTCTCCATAGAAATATTTAAAACCATTGTATGCATTTATATACACATCCTATTTTTGCTTCCCTCATAGCTCAGTTGGCAAAGAATCTGCATGCAATGCAGGAGTCCCAGGTTCGATTCCTGGGTCCAGAAAATCCCTGGAGAAGGAAATGACAACCTACTCCAGTGTTCTTGCCTGGAAAATCCCATGGACAGAGAAGCCTGGCAGGCTACAATCCATGGGGTCACAAGAGTCAGACACAACTTAGCAACTAAACCACCATAGTATTTTTAAAAGTCCATAGTAAAGAGATTATATTTTATAAGAATTATCAATTTGCCTATTTTGTTATTGTTGTACAGTCTCTAAGTTGTTTCTGACTCTTTTGCAACCCCATGGACTATAAGCCCTCTGCTTCTGTCTATGGGATTTCCCAGGCAAGAATTGCGATTTCCTTCACCAGGGGATCTTCCCAACACAGAGATCGACCCCACATCTCCTGCATCGCAGGCAGATTCTTCTACCACTGAGCCACCAGGGAAGCTATTTTACTAGTTTCCAAAAAGATTTCTATCACTTAAAATAGAGCATAAACACAGTACTTAACAATGAATTTGAGAGTGACTGTGTTCGTACATTTCACACACCATGGTGAGAAATTTGGAAATACTGAGTTCATTTAGTTCATTCAACAAATATTCATTTTACATCTTCTGTGTATAATGTACTAGGAATTTTGTAGGATTCCAAAAGCTGTCATCGTCCCTGATTTAAATGAAACTTTAACATGAACTTTAACCTCAAAGGCTATTCATTATTTTAACGTGAAAGTCAGTTTTGCACTTTGCCCAAAACTGATATCCTTGTCCCTCAAAACTGTTCTACCAATGGGTAGCCTTTCCTATCTCATTTGTGGCAACTCCATTCTTCTAGTTGACCAAACAAAAACCTTTGGGATCATATTTAATTCTTCTCACTCTCTCTTGTTCCACACCTGTATGTGTGTGTTATTCACTCAGTCATGTTTGATTCTTTGCGACTCATGGACTGTAGCCCTCCACGCCCCAGGCTCCTTTGTCCATGGATTTCTCCATGCAAGAATACTGGAGTGAGTTGCCGTTTCCTTCATGGTCCGCACCTACTTGAGTAGAAAATATTGTTGCCTCTGTTTTAAACTATCTAAAATCAAAGTGTTTCGCCTCCTCCATAGCTTCCTCCTTGGTACCAGCTACCACTGTCTCTCTCTTGGATATAACACAGCCTTTTCATAGTTCTCCTTGCTTCCATCTTTGCCCCTCTCTTCCCCTCCATTCTGTTAACACCTTTCAGAGTGAGTTTTAAACTTAACTCAGATGTTCAGATCAGATCAGATCAGATCAGTCGCTCAGTCGTGTCCGACTCTTTGCGACCCCATGAACCGCAGCGTTACTGTCCCTCTATTCAAAACCTTTTAGTATCTCTCTTTTGTACTCACCACCGATAGCTAAGTACTTACAGTGGTTTACAAGGTCCTTAAATAACCTGCCTTCTCTTAGATCTATGACCTCTTCTTCTCCTCCTTTCCTTAATCTGGAACAGTCACATTGGCTTTCTAGCTATTACTTAAGCTCACCACTCACATTGCACAGGAACACACTCCCTCTGCCAGCAAGCTTCCTCACCCAGGCAGCCACATGGATAACTTGCTTTTGCACTTCCTTCAAGTCTGCTCAGATGTCTTAATCTCAATGAGGCCTGCCATGACAACCATTTTTAAAATCTGAAACTTCAACCCTGCAATCCAAACACCCCTTGCCTTACTCTGTCTTGTTTTTAGCACTTATCAATATCTAGCATGCTACACAGTTGACTCCTTATGAAAATGAAATCAAAAACTCGCTCAGTCGTATCTGACTCTTTGCGACCCCATGGACTTAGTCCATGCAACTCTCCAGGCCAGAATACATGAGTGGGTAGCCTTTCCCTTTTTCAGGGGAATCTTTCCAACCCAAGGATTGAACCCAGGTCTCCCACCTTGCACCCAGGTCTCCCACCTTGCAGGCGGATTCTTTACCAGCTAAGCCACAAGAGAAGCCCAAGAATACTGGAGTGGGTAGCCTATCCCTTCTCCAGGGGATCTTCCCAACCAAGGAATCGAACAGGGGTCTCCTGTATAGCAGGCGAATTCTTAACCAACTGAGCTATGAGGAAAATTGACTCTTTGTGACTAGGTTTATTGCCTGTCTCTCCAGTTGTAGCTGCAGGCCATAAGAAGCAAAGACTCACAGATGCTGGGGGAAAGTACACAGAAATAGGAAGAAGAGAAACAGTGAAGGATCACAGATTGTGTCTTCTGTGTTCAGCAATCCCATGTTTAATGGTATGTTCCAAAGATATTCTGGCAAAAATGCAAAGTGATAATTGCACAAGGCTATTCATAATGGTAGTATTTTTAATAGCAAAGAATGGAATTAACCCAGATATCAATTAATAGGAGGCTAGTGGTACATCCACACACTGGAGAAACTTACAAAATGAAGGAAGATATAGAATTTAGATATAGAATGATATAAATCTTTATCCAAATGCTATTGTTAAATGAAGAAAGCAAGTATGGTAACTTTCATCTAAGAAGGTTGTGGAAATATGAATATTTATGTGTATTACCTGCTTATATTTTCAAAAATATATGATAGAAAAAACTCCAAAATTAATAACAATGGTTTCTCTTAAGGGGCACAATGAAACAGAATGAATGGCACAGCGATAGAAGCGAGATTTCTGCGGTTTACGTTGTTATGGAGCTCTGCAACTGTTTACCACAGTTGAAACACCAATAAAATGTGAAAACTTCCCCCGAATTGAAAAACAATTGAAACAAATGAACATTCTTTTTATCAATTAGAGGAATGACCACTTAGAGAAGAGAATTATTTCAGGTGATGTTGAAATGCAGTACTTTAAGTGGATATCCTTGGTGTATCATATTCAAAGAATTTTTTAAAAAATTAAACTTTATTCAATATTCTTAATTTTAATGGTAATATCTATCTTTAAATTTGAAATAATTACAAGTATGTGTATATGTGCTCAGTTGCTTCAGTTGTGTCTGCCTCTTTGTGACCCTATGGAGTGTAACCCACCAAGCTCCTCCCTCCATGGAATTCTCCAGGCAAGAAGATTGGAGTAGATCCCCATGCCCTCCTCCAGGGGATCTTCCCGACTCAGGGATCTAACCCGTATCTCCTTCGACTCCTGCATTGCAAGCGGATTCCTTATCACTGAACCACCAGGGAAACCCAGCAAAGCACGAAAACATGCTAATACTGTATAGGTACAGTTAAGAATTAAGAAAAAAAATTATTGGAACCATTCATTTCTGAGGTAAAGAACAAAGATAAAATTGTAATATCCTAGAAGTTGAGTAAATTTATGTAATCTTAAATTTAAAATGTCAGTGTTAATTCAAATTCATATATATTATTTATTTATTTCCTGACTTGGTCCACTGAAGAACAAATCATGAAAGCTTTGTGGCAATGTGCACCCCTAGCACCCAGGTTTTGGTCTCTAAATATCATTATCCACTGAAAGAAACCAGAGTTCAGTGTTCCCTGGAGAAATGACTTATTTTTACCTAAATATAAGAATTAAAACTATAAAACCTTTAGAATAAAATGCAGGAGTAATTATGCATGATCTCAGATTAGGTAATAATATTTGAGATTTAACACCAAAAACAAGCAAACAAACAAACATAAGTAATAAAAGGAAAATCAATAAACTGGACTTCATCAAAATAAAAATTTTTGTGCTTCAAGTGATATCATTAAGTGAAAAGACAACCCACAGAGGAGAAAACACAGGACAATCATACATCTGATAAAGGACTTGTGACCAGAATATATGGGTTTCCCAGGTGGCTCAGTGGTGAAGAATCCACCTACCAATGCAGGAGACTTGGGTTCGATCCTTGAGTCAGGAAGATCCCTTGGAGAAGGAAATGACAACTTACTCCAATATTCTTGCCTGGGGAATCCCACACACAGAGGAGTCTGATGCACTACAGTCCATTGGGTCATAAAAGAGCTGGACATGACTTAGTGAGTAAACAACCACCAGACTATGTAAAGAACTCTTGCTGCTGCTGCTGCTAAGTCGCTTCAGTCGTGTCCGACTCTGTGCGACCCCATAAATGGAAGCTCACCAGGCTCCCCCGTCCCTGGGATTCTCCAGGCAAGAACACTGGAGTGGGCTGCCATTTCCTTCTCCAATGCATGAAAGTGAAAAGTGAAAGTGAAGTCGCTCAGTCATGTCCGACTCTTAGCGACCCCATGGACTGCGGCCCACCAGGGTCCTCCGTCCACAGGATTTTCCAGGCAAGAGTACTGGGGTGGGGTGCCATTACAGCTCAATAAAAAATTATAACAGTGAGCCAAAGATTTTAATAGACATTTCTGTAAAGAAGATACATGGATAATTAATAAGCACAAAAAAGCCCTCAACATCATCAGTCATTTGGGAAAGGCAAAACATAATCACAGAGATATCACTCACTAAGAAAGTGACTTTAATAATAATGGCAGACAATAGCCACTACAATCATCCCTTAGTATTTGTGGGAAATTGGTTCCAGAACTTTCCTTGGAAGCAAAATCCATGAATGCTCTAGTCTCATAATTGGCCCTCTTATATTCTTGGGTTCTGCATCTGCAGATTCAACCAACCATGAACTGTAAACGTTAACACATGATCTGCGGTTGATTGAGTCCCTGAATCCAGAATCTATGGATACGGAGGAACAACTGTAGATTTATTGAAAAAACTCCACTTACAAGTAGACCTAAGCAGTTCAAATCCATGTTGTTCAACTGTATTGGCAAGGATGTGAAGAAACTGGAAATTGGAGTCTAATTCATTGCTAATTGGGGATGTAAAATGGAAAGCCACTTTAGCAAACAGTTTGGCATTTCCTCAAAAATGTTGAACATAGACTTATCATGTGACTCAGGAATTTTACAACTAGTTATACAATCAAGATACATGAAATTATAAATCAACACAATAACTTATACATGGATTTCAAAGCAGCATTATTCATAAGAGCTAAAAGCAGAAATAATTCAAGCAACTATCAATATATAAATGAATAAACAAAATGTGGTATATCCATAAAATGGAACATTATTCAGAATAAAAAGGAATGAAATATACTTTGAAAATATATCTGTGAGCTCATAATGACACCTAAAACACATTCACAAACATGGATAACTACCATTGGTGGTTGGTTAGGCATCATCTTGTGCTCAGTCACTAAGTTGTGTCTAGCTCTTTGCCACCCCTGGTCTGTAGCCCACCAGGCTCTTCTGTCCATGGGATTCTCCAGGCAAGAATTTTGGAGTGGGTGGCCATCCCCTTCTTCAGAGGATCTTCCCGACCCATGGATCAAACCCAGGTCTCCTGCATTGCAGGTGGACTCTTTAATGAATGAGCCACCAGGGTAGCCCAATCTATCATCATATTATTTTGAAAATTAATATAATAAAATGATAAAAAATTAGTTTTTGCAAATTTTCAAAAATTTAGCCTAAGTAATATTTCTTATAATGCTGTTTCAATGAGATACAACTTCAAGACATTTTGTACCAAACCTAATATATTAAAAAGTTGTAGGTTGTATATTTAAGTGTTCCTCACAGTGCATACAACTAAAGATCAAGTCAACAAAGTTTGCTTTATACATGATACAGATTCTAATATGGTAAATGATGTTTACTTTCTTCCTTCATAAGTTTATTTTTGTCCTTCTCTGAACTTCTGCTTTGGTTTTATTGTTTTGTTCTCTGTGGATTTAACCACTTTTCGGGAATACTAGTCACACTGAAAATAATTTAATGCTACCTCGAAACAAATTTATTCACACATGCATGAGTATCAACACTTGGGGGTTAAGGGACTTCTGTGTTCGTGCTCAGTCACTTCAGTTGTGTCCCACTCTTTGTGACCCTATGGACTGTAGCCCACCAGGATCCTCTGTCCATGGAATTTTCCAGGCAAGAATACCGTAGTGGGTTGTCATGCCCTTCTCCAGGGGATCTTCCTGACCCAGGTGTCGAAGTTGAATCTCCTGCGTTGCAGACAGACTCTCTATAGCTGAGCGGGGTAGCCCCCCTTTTCCCTATAAATAGCATTAATTTGAAACCTGAAATTTTCAGCAAGATACTTTCTGAAGGCCCTGAAATTCAATCAGCATCAGAAAAATATTATTATGTCATTAGCAATGACATACATTAGATGAAAGCAAAAATAATTTTCAATTTCTATTAAAAGTAGAAAAAAACTGATAAAACATTGATCTTAATGATTGCTTGATGTTGAATAAAAGTGAATAGGAACTAGAACACTATGGACCCTCTCACCCTTAAATTTTGCTAACAGCTACAACAGCTTTAACAATGTAATAACCTTTCACAGTAAGTATCTGTAAGGGACTTCCCTGATGATAGCCGGTAAAAAATCTACCTGCAGTGCAGGAGACACAAGAGACGTGGGAGATGTGGGTTCTATCCCTGGGTTGGGAAGATTCCCTGGAGGAGGAAATGGTGACTCACTCCAGTATTCTTGCCTGGAGAATTCCATGGATAGAGGAACTTTGCAGGCTACAGTCCAAAGGATCACAAAGAACATACACAACTGAGCACACACTGGTCTGGATATGTAAACATACATTTTGAAAATGTGAGGCTGTATTTAAGGCCCTTGTTTGACTTCCAGGCCAATCCTAAAATCTACAACTCAAGGCAGCAGGAACTCGACTTCGTTTTATTGTTGTGTGGAAATGGCACCCGGGGAAAGGCTAGCCAGCAGTGGAGCTGGTCAGTGCATCTGCCATCCCCAGGTGCTGTCTTGGTGAGACTTGTCAGTCCTCTCTGCCTTGTGCACTGATGCTGAAGACTCCCTCCTGACCAGACCCTAGTCACTTGCCAGGCTTGCCCCGTCATGGGGAGTTCCACGGCAACTGATCCTCATGCTCACCCTGCTGTCAAAGCATTCCAATTTTTAATCGCTACATGACTTGTCAGATTCAATAGGAACCACATGGCCACAATTAAAACCTTTCTAATAATGAGAGGGCCAAACAAGGGAAAAAAAAAAAAAAAAAACTCTGGGCATGTTTCCTGTCACTGGTTCACATTCTGAAAGTAAGTTTGAGAAAATCCTTCAACTGAAATTTGTGTTTACACGGTGAGCAACTAAATGGTTATTCCCTTCATCCTGACAACAAAACAAGGTGCTTGTGTCTGCACTTAGGGAATATTTCTGAGATTCTGGCTGGCTCACCTAAAGTATATTTCCACTCTGAAAAGAATCTCTTACCATCAGGGAAGAAAGCAGCCAAACTCCAGTTCCAGATCTGTGCACCACACCTGTCACTTCCTTACCTACTGGGAGACATTCTCTTCTTGGCTATATTTAGCTGGAAATGCTAAAGCATATTATAGAAACTCTTTATAAACTCAACAGAATGAACTTTATTTTCTTGACAATGTTACCTGTATCACAGTTTTAATTATTTCTCCCCTAGATTTTGAATTTTGACAGGATTGAGAATTATGATGAAAATGGAAGTAAAAACTTTTACTAACAATTGAAATGAATTTAACTCTCTGCTCTGTACAGATATTGATCCTATGATTTGGAACATATTTAGAAGAGGAAGAGATGCACCAAGTACTGTTATTTACTGGATTCTGAAAAGGCTTTTATATGCAGACAAAAGTCACATTAGCTAAGAAACACATCAGGCTATTTGTGGAAAAGATCTAATGGCATGGATGATAATTGCAGACAACCTGTTTTTACTCTACAGAATCTTCTCCTAGGGTTTACTAAGAGGGAATATTACCAAGAGGTAAACACTATGTGGAGTGAATACCTTTGCAACTTGTATTCTGGTGTTTCAAGATTTTTTTTTTTCCCCAGAATATTCATTTGTGTGTCCTTTTAGGTCCTTATGTTTTGAACACCATCAAGCAGCAAAAAATTTGATGAGTTCATCTATTGTTCTTTTAATTTTATTTCAGTTTTATTTTGGTAAGCACACAGTGTGAGATCTCCCCTCTTAATAAATGTTTAAGTGTTCAATACATGACTGTTGACTACAGGTACCATGCTAAATAGCAGATCTCTAGAGTTTATTCATTTTACTTAACTGAAACTTTATGTAACTGGTAAGTAATCACCCTTTAAGAAGTTTATTATGGAAAGTGTGAGCTAAATAATCAAATCCTAGAGAAAGCACCAAATGTGTAAGACTCGTCATTATCAGATCTTCTATACTGTTGCCCTATGTTACCATCCCTCAAATTGGAAAACATTTGAATGATTTACAGTATGCAAATTTCCATGAATCTCTTTTGTAATTGTCAAACATGTCTTATCTACATATGAAAACTCAATTGTTTATCGTTTAATAAAGAAACCAAGTAGTAAATTCTATCTACTACTTTTCTTTCTACTTGCTGTATAGCTAGTCCTGGACCAGGGAATATCTTGAGAGAGGAAATCTAAGCACATCTTTTAAAATACTAAAATTCACATACAGTTTCAGATTTTATTGAGTAGAAGTATTTACAAAGGTTCTACCTCATTTACCAACAGAGGACTGTGGCTTCCCTACAATAGTCAGTTGGCTTCTTGAGGGCATCACCATGTCTTACTAGTCTTTGGGCCCCAGTGGGAAAACAGCACTTCCTCAGGCACCCAGTAATGTTAAATAAGAGATTAGTTAAGTTAAACTTACGAGGATAGAAATGAATTTTTCGTAAGTCAATGGAGAATCCCTGTCCCAACAAATTATTATTTGTTACAACTTTCAAGTGATATTTATGTTGAGAGAATCATATTCTTAGAATTTTTCTTTATTATTTATCTTTATTTTTCTTTATTCTTTTTTTTTTCTTCTTTGTTATAAGCTGAAATTAAATATCATGTAATATTGCTGCTGCTGCTGCTAAGTCGCTTCAGTTGTATCTGACTCTGTGCGACCCCACAGATGGCAGCCCACCAGGCTCCCCCGTCCCTGGGATTCTCCAGGCAAGAACACTGGAGTGGGTTGCCATTTCCTTCTCCAACGCATGAAAGTGAAAAGTGAAAGTGAAGTCGCTCAGTCATGTCTGACCCTTAGCGACCCCATAGACTGCAGCCTACCAGGCTCTTCCATCCATGGGATTTTCCAGGCAAGAACTAGAGTGGGGTACCATTATCTTTTCCGCATGTAACATTATGACCCTTAAATTTTTCTATCCATTCACAACAATCCCTATAAGATGTACAAAGTTTCAGGGTCTGGTCAGCTTATCAAGAGAGAATGGAAATATCCCATGTCCAGCAAACTGAAAGCTTTAGAATATTCATCATTCTGGACACTGAAGTTGACACCTTTAAAGCTGAAATCAGTTCTTTGAAATTCAACTCAAGCACATTCCTGTAAAAAGTAGAGCTTGATGAGACTGTACTGAAATTCTCAGTTTAGTAAGACCACTAAAATCTTAGTCACATTTGAATTAACTGGCTATTTTTCTCCCCTTTGATAGTAAAACAAATGAACTGATATGGTGCCACCCTTTAATCCATGTTGATGATTATACTTTTACCTCAACCATTTTTTACTGTAAAAATTAAAATACTAAAGTTTGGAGTTATATGTTGAAAGAATTAAATTACACTTGTTGTTTGTGTTTTCTCCTGTTTGGTCTCTTTGTGTGGTTTTCCCATTTACAGAGAAGAGCTTTTTGCTCTGTCCAGACCTTTTTATATGCTTGGCAAGCAGGGCTCTCCCCTGTGAGAAGGCTGCCCTGGGCCATTGGTGCTAATTTGAGATGGGCTATGTGCTCAGCCTAGATAGCATATTCAAAAGCAGAGACATCACTTTGCCAACAAAGGTTCGCCTAGTCAAGGCTATGGTCTTTCCTGTGGTCATGTATGGATGTGAGAGCTGGACTGTGAAGAAGGCTGAGCGCCGAAGAATTGATGCTTTTGAACTGTGGTATTGGAGAAGACTCTTGAGAGTCTCTTGGACTGCAAGGAGATCCAACCAGTCCATTCTGAAGGAGATCAGCCCTGGGATTTCTTTGGAAGGAATGATGCTAAAGCTGAAACTCCAGTATTTTGGTCACCTCATGCGAAGAGTTGACTCATTGGAGAAGACTCTGATGCTGGGAGGGATTGAGGGCAGGAGGAGAAGGGGTCGACAGAGGATGAGATGTCTGGATGGCATCACTGACTCGATGAATGTGAGTCTGAGTGACCTCCGAGAGCTGGTGATGGATAGGGAGGCCTGG
This sequence comes from Tragelaphus eurycerus, assembly GCA_935064755.1. NCBI lineage: Eukaryota > Metazoa > Chordata > Mammalia > Artiodactyla > Bovidae > Tragelaphus > Tragelaphus eurycerus. The sequence goes on along the minus strand of CAKXYN010000006.1, from coordinate 19,595,464 downwards.
CGTGCTGCAGTTCATGGGGTCGCAAAGAGTCAGACACGACTGAGCGACTGATCTGATCTGATCTGATCTGATCTGATGTGCTCAGCCAATGAGTTGTGTCTGACTCTTCGTAACCCCCTGGACTGTAGCTCGCCAGGCTCCTCTGAGATCCTGTGCCTATTACCTCATGTCCTCCACAAACCGTAGTCTGCTTTGCATCCTGTCACACAACCCACTCAACTCATTGTTGAGCATGAGAAACATTGTTACAATAGTGTTTATACGTATTTGTATGTATTTTTGAAAAAAAAACTTAAAAATTTAAATTATAATACCCATGAAATATCCAAAGTACACTAGTCAGGAAAACAGAATCTTTGTTTTCTTGTTCTTTTCTATTAAAGCATTTGAAAAGTTTTCAACACAATTTTACTTTTATTTTCAGAAAATATTAGAGGTACTTACTTCACTTAGCAGGATCAGATCTGATCAGTCGCTCAGTCGTGTCTGACTCTTTGGGACCCCATGAATTGCAGCACGCAAGGCCTCCCTGTCCATCATCAACTCCCAGAGTTCACTGAGACTCACATCCATCGAGTCAGTGATGCCATCCAGCCATCTCATCCTCTGTCGTCCCATTCTCCTCTTGCCCCCAATCCCTCCCAGCATCAGAGTCTTTTCCAATGAGTCAACTCTTTGCATGAGGTGGCCAAAGTACTGCAGTTTCAGCTTTCGTATCATTCCTTCCAAAGAAATCCCAGGGCTGATCTCCTTCAGAATGGACTGGTTGGATCTCCTTGCAGTCCAAGGGACTCTCAAGAGTCTTCTCCAACACCACAGTTCAAAAGCATCAAATCTTCAGCACTCAGCCTTCTTCACAGTCCAGCTCTCACATCCATACATGACCACAGGAAAAACAATAGCCTTGACTACACGAACCTTTGTTGGCAAAGTGATGTCTCTGCTTTTGAATATGCTATCTAGGTTGGTCATGACTTTTCTTCCAAGGAGTAAGCATTTTTTAATTTCATGGCTGCAGTCACCATTTGTAGTGATTTTGGAGCCCAGAAAAATAAAGTCTGACACTGTTTCCACTGTTTCCCCATCTATTTCCCATGTAGTGATGGGACCGGATGCCATGATCTTCGTTTTCTGAATATTGAGCTTTAAGCCAACCTTTTTACTCTCCACTTTCACTTTCATCAAGAGGCTTTTTAGTTCCTCTTCACTTTCTGCACCACATAAGGGTGGTGTCTTCTGCATATCTGAGGTTATTGATATTTCTCCCGGCAATCTTGATTCCAGCTTGTGTTTCTTGCAGTCCAGCGTTTCTCATGATGTACTTTGCATATAAGTTAAATAAGCAGGGTGACAATATACAGCCTTAACAAACTCCTTTTCCTATTTGGAACCAGTCTGTTGTACCATGTCCAGTTCTAACTGTTGCTTCCTGACCTGCATACAAATTTTTCAAGAGGCAGATCAGGTAGTCTGGTATTACCATCTCTTTCAGAATTTTCCACAATTTATTTTGATCCACACAGTCAAAGGATTTGGCATAGTCAATAAAGCAGAAATAGATGTTTTTCTGGAACTCTCTTGCTTTTTCCACGATCCAGCGGATGGATGTTGGCAGTTTGATCTCTGGTTCCTCTGCCTTTTCTAAAACCATCTTCAGGAAGTTCATGGTTCACATATTGCTGAAGCCTGGCTTGGAGAATTTTGAGCATTACTTTACTAGCATGTGAGATGAGTGCAATTGTGCGGCAGTTTGAGCATTCTTTGGCATTGCCTTTCTTTGGGATTGAAATGAAAACTGACCTTTTCCAGTCCTGTGGCTACTGATGAGTTTTCCAAATTTGCTGGCATATTGAGTGCAGCACTTTCACAGCATCATCTTTCAGGATTTGGAATAACTCCACTGGAATTCCATCACCTCCACTAGCTTTGTTTGTAGTGATGCTTTCTAAGGCCCACTTGACTTCACTTTCCAGGATGTCTGGCTCTAGATCAGTGATCACACCATCGTGATTATCTGGGTCATGAAGCTCTTTTTTGTACAGTTCTTCTGTGTATTCTTGCCACCTCTTCTTAATATCTTCTGCTTCTGTTAGGCCCATACCATTTCTGTCCTTTATTTCTATTAAACATTTATAATCTATTGGTAGGGCTACCAGATTTAGTATTTAAAAAATATAGAACACCCAGGTACCTTTTAGTTTCAGGTAAACAATGGAATTTTAAAACTTACTTGGGACATAGTTCCCTGAAAATTTTTTCACTGGTTACCTTAAATCTGAATTTAACTTGGTGTTCTATATCTTATCTTACAATCCTATTTGTTGATCTTGATGAAAAACCCATGTTAAAAATTTCTAGTAAAAATAAGTCTAGATAGAAGAAAGAGATCACAGTAGGAACCCACTCTGACATGATGCCTTTTTACATAAAGTCAGATATACTGAAGTTTAGAGAATATCTGCCAACATTAGAAGATGCACAGAGTAAAATACAATTTGCAATTACTTAATCCCTACCCCATTTTCATAAAAAATATTCATTAATTGAGGATTTATGGTATTTCAGGAATTAACTTGGAGAAGGCAATGGCACCCCACTCCAGTACTCTTGCCTGGAAAATCCCATGGATGGAGGAGCCTGGTGGGCCGCAGTTCATGGGGTTGCTAACAGTCAGACAAGACTCAGCGACTTCACTTTCGCTTTTCACTTTCATGCATTGGAGAAGGAAATGGCAGCCCACTCCAGTGTTCTTGCCTGGAGAATCCCAGGGACGGGTAGCCTGGTAGGCTGACGTCTATGGGGTCGCACGGAGTCGGACACGACTGAAGTGACTTAGCAGCAGAAACTAACTATGTTAACTTCAAATGTAACCAGGGCAGCAAAAAGTCCCTTCCCTTCCTAGAGGAAGATCAGTCTCGAAAGAGACTGAGAGAAGGCATCAAATGGAGGAGGTTGGGAAGAAGC